>QRFJ01003371.1:61221-134426 GCA_006176705.1 Cocos nucifera | reverse complement strand
TTTATATATATTTGGATTGTTATGTGTTTTATTTTGTATTTCATGATTTTGAATGATTTTACTTGTATTTTGTTTATTTTTTATTTTTTTTTTGTTTTTTGTGGATTTTTTTGTGATTTTTGTGTGTTTTTTTTTTGTTGATTTTTTGTTTTTATTGTTTATTGATATTTTTATGGTGGTTTTTGGGTTATGTGGGTTGTTGTTATTTTTATTTGTTTTTATTAATTCTAATTAATTTGATTGTTGGTTGTTGTTATTTTGATGTGTGTGTTTATTTTTGGATTATTTTTTTTTGTATATTGTTGTGTTGATGATTTGTAGATTCTTTTTTATTTGATGTTTTAGATGCTTTTTTGTTTATAGTTGTTTTGGTGATGATTTATTTATGGTTTAATTGTTATTTTTTTTTATTGTTGGCATTTGTTTGGTATTGATTGTGTGATTATTTTTTTTATGTATTTTTGTTATGATGTTTTGAATTTGTGTTGTATGTGTTAATGATGTTAATGATTGATTGATTGTTTTATTTTATTTAGTATTTTGTATTTTTGATAATATTTGTTTTTTTATGTTTTGGTGTTGTGTTTGTAATTTTTGTTAATTATTGGATTTAAATTTATTACATGGGATTTTTGATTATTTTAATCGATTTATTGATGTATGTTTATTTTTGTTTTGATATTGATTGAATTTATTTTTTTTTGTATTATGTGTGTTTTGATGGTTTTATTTATTTTTTTTTTTTATTTGTATTTGTTATGTTATGATTGTGATTATATGAAATTTTTGTTGATGTTTTTAATGTGTTTTTTAATTTTTAATATTGATGTTTTTGAATTTTTATTATGAAATTTTATGATTGATGATTTTGGATTGTAATATTTTGATTTATTTTTGATGTTTATTTTGTTGTGGTGAATTTTTTTTGAATTATTTTATTGTATTGGTTTTTTTGTGTTGTGTTGTGACTTTGTTTTTATTTTTTTAATTGTTTTGATATGTTTTATTTAATATTTTTATATTTTTGTTTAATTATTGATTTTGGTTTTTGATGAAATGTTTTTTTTTTCATTGTGTTGTATTATATTTTTGTGATTTTTTGTTGATTGATTTTGATGTTTTATTTTGGGGAATGAAATTTTTTTTTTGTTGATTTTTTTGATGATTTTTTATTTTATTGATTGTATTTGATGATTTTTATTGTTATTTTTATTATATTTTAATTTTGGAATTTTTTTTGTTTTGTATTTGGGTTTTATTTGTATGTTGTTTTTATTAATTCGATTTTTTTGTTTTGGTTAGTTTATTTTTTGTTTTGTGTTTTGTTTAATTTTTTGATTGTGTTGTTATTATTGTTGATGATAATGATTTTTTTTATGTTTTATTTTTATGTTTGTATTTTGTTGATTTTGTATTGATTGTAGATTATTTTTTTTAAATTAAAATTTTTTGAATTTATTATAGATATTCATTTATTGTTTTTTTGATGTTGATTGATATATTGGTATGTGTTTTTTTTTTTTTATTTTTGATATTATGTTTTTTATTGTTTTGAATTTTAATGATTTTTTATGTTGATTGATTGTTTTGAATTGTATTTTTTTTTGAATGGATTTTTTTTCATTTGAAGGATTTTTGATTGATGATTTGCTTTGATTTTGAATTTGTATTGTTTATATTGGTTTTGTGGATTTGTTTGTGTGATTTTTGTGTTATTTGTATGGTTGTGATAATTTTTTTTGTTATTTTGATTTTTTTTTGGGGGTTTGGACTGTTTTTTGTGGGATTGATTGTTATTTTTTATTTGTCATATGATTTTGATTAAATTATATTTTTTATTTTTGTGAATTTGATGGATATTTTATTTTTTTTGAATGGTTGGTGATGTGTATTGTTTGTTGGATGGATTAGTATGTTTTTTTGATTTAGATTTTTGATTTGATTTAATTTGTTTTTTTTTTTTTTTTTTGTTATTTTTTATTTTTTTATTGTTGGAGTTTTGTTTTATTTAATGTTTTGTATGTGTGTTATTTGATTGTTTGAGAATAATGTTTTTGGAGATTGTGTTTTTTTTTTTTTTTGTTTTTGTTGTTTTTTTATTGTATTTGTATATTTGTTTATTTGTTGATTTTTTTTTTTTTTTGATTTGTTGTAATTTTTGATTTTTTTGTATTTTTTTTTTTGTGGATTTTCATGTTTATGGGGATATTATTTTGTAATGTTTTATTTGTGTGAATTTTTGTTTATTTTTTATTATGTTTTTATTTTTTGTTGTGTTTTTTATTTTATTTTATTTTTGTGTGATGACTTTGATTTGTGTGATTTATTATTGATTTGTTTATTTTATTGTTGTGTTTATGTTTGAATTTGTTGTGTTGATTAATGATGTTTTATGTTGGTGGTTTTTTTTGGTGATTTTTTTTTTTGTTGTTTTTTATGATTTGTTGTTTGTTGTTTTATTTGAAATGGTTATTTTTATAATAATTTGTGTTTTATAATGTATTGCTGTTTGGATTATTTTGTGTAAATTTTTTTTGAATTGTTATTTGTTTTTTTTTAATTTGATTTTTGATTTTTTGATTATGGTTTATTTTTTTGATTTTATGATTTTTTTTTTGTATATGGTTTTGTTGTGGTGTTTTTGATCATGGTGTATTTTTAAGATTTTTGATGTTTTTTGATTGTTTTATTTGTATTTGTTTGTTGTTGTGTTTGATTTTGTTTGAATTGGTTAATATTTTTATTTATTTTTGTTTTGGATTTTTTTATTTTGGTTTATGTTTTTATTTCTATTGGATTGATGTTTTTTTTTGTTATTTTTTTTTATATTGTGAATGAATTTTTTGGAATGATTTTTTTTTTTATTTTTTTATTAATATTGTATTGTTTGTTTTTATATTTGTTTTTTTTTTTTTGATATATTTAATGTTTGATTTGATTTATTATATTTTAATGATTTATGTTGTTGTTTTTTTTTATTGTTGTTTTGATTTTTTTTTAGATGAATAATGTTTATTTTTTTATGGTTTTGAAATATTTTGATTTTGAATGGTGATGTGGTGTTAATTGATAATATGTTTACTATGTATGGTTTTAGATTTTATTTTTTGAGTGTTTTTTGTTGTGTTTTGATGCTGATTTTATGATTTTTGTTGAAATTTTTTTATTTTTATTTTTGATTTTTTTGTAATTGTTTATTTTGATTTTTTATTTTGTTTTATTTTTATTTTTTGTTTTTATTTTTTATTATATTGTTATGTTATTTTTTTGAGATTGTTTGATTGTTATGTTGATTTTATATTTATTATTTGTATTTTGTGTGGTTTTTATCTGATTATTTTGTGGAATTTGTTTTTTAATATGTCTTTTTGATTTTTGTTGTTGTATGAATGTTTATGTTTGATTTTTGATGATAATATTTGATGGGTTTTTATTGTGTGAATATTTTTTGTTAGTTTTGTTTTGATTTGATTATTTTGTTTTTTATTTTGCGTTATTTTTATAGATTTATTATTGATGTTTTGATGATGTATTGAATTTTATTTGTTTTTAATTTGATTTTTTGGTATTGTGTTTAATTATTTTTTTTTTTATTGTTGATTGTTTTTTATTTGTTATTATTGTTTATTTTTTTGGTTATTTTTTGATTTTTGTTTTTTGATTTTGTGTTGTTTTTTGTTTTTGGAATAATTTGTTTTTTGATTTGATGATTTTTTTTTGTTTTGTTGAAGTTTATTATTATATTGTTTTATATTGGTTTTTTTTTGTTTGCGAAATGTGTTATTGATTTCTATTGATATAGATTTTTTTTTTATTGTTAGATTTTGTTTTTGTGTTATTTTTTTGTATTATTTATTATTATATTTTTTTATTTATGGTGGTGTTTATTTTTATTTATTTGATAGATATTTGTTATTGTTTTGTTTTTGTTTTTTTTATTTTAATTATTGATTTTATCTTGTTATTTATTGAATAATATGTTGGATTGAATTTATTTTTTTTTTGAATAGTTTTTTTATTTGAATGATTCTGATTTGATTTTTGATTTAATGTTTTTGAGAGAATTTTGATTTTGTGATTATTTGTTATAATTTTGATGATTTATTTATTATGAGATAAATAATTTTTGATTTTTTTGTAGTGTTTTTTATTATGGATTTTTGAAATATTGTTATTTTTGGTTTTTGTTTTTTTTGATTTTTTTGTGATGTGTTTTTTTGTTTTATTTTTTATGTGTGTGTTGTTTTATTTTTTTCTATGTTTGATGGATTTGATTTATTATTGTTGTTTGAATTTTATATAATGTTTTTATTTTTTTGTATTTGTATTTTTTATTTGATTCTGTTGTTTATTTGATTTTTTGTGTTTTTTTGATTTTTTCTATTGATTGTTTTGTGAATTTTTTTATGAATTAGGGGGGGATTTTTTATTTTGTTTTTAGTTTTTGATATTGATATTTTTTGTTTTATTTTATTGTATTGGAAAATTTATGGATTTGTTTATGAATTATTTTTTATTATTTTTTTGTTTTGTTTTTTTTGTTATTGCTGAATTTTTTTATGATATTGATTTTGTGTGTTTTGTTTGTTTTGTATTGTTTTTTGTTATTTTTTTATTGATATTGATTTGTTTTTTTTTTGATTTTGTTTGGTGTTTTTGTATTTGTGAATTGTTTTTTTTTGTTTTTTGATATGTTTTTGTGTATTATTTTTTGTTTATTTATTATTTTTTTGATATATGTGTTTTTTGATGTTTTATTGTTTGTGATTTGAATTGAATTGTTTGTTTATTTGATTTGTTTATTTGTTTTATGTGTGTTTATTGATTTGTTTTTTGTTTGTTATGGATGTAATGTATTTGTTTGTTTGTTTTTTGTGTTTTTTGTTGTATTGTTATTAATATAATTTTTTGAATTTTGATTTTTTTGTTTTTGTTTCTGAATGTTATGAAATTGATTTTTTATGATGTTTTATTTTATATTGATTTTTATATTTGTATTTTTTGTTTTAGTTTATATTTTGATTATAGTATTTTTTATATTTGTTTTTTTTTGATGTTGTTTTGTTGTTTTTTTGAATTTTTTTATTGTGATGTTTTTGAATGTTTTTGTTTTGTGTTGTGTTGATTTTATGGATTAATTTGATGTATTTTATTTTTTTATTTATATTGATGGTTTTGATGAAATTTTTGTGTATATTTTTTGTTATTTTTTTATTGATTATTTTTGATTGTGTTGAATTGATTTTTTTATTAATTTGTGTTGACTTGTTTGAATTTTTTTTTGTTATTTGTGATATTTTTTGTATGTTTATGATTACATGTATTTTTTGATTGATTTTTATTTGTTTTTGGTTTGTTTTTAATTTGGTGTGTTTTTGTTTTATTTTGATTTATTATTTTATTTGATTATTTATTTTTTTTATTTTTATTTTGTTTTTTTGATGTTTTTTGTTTTTTAGAATGTTATTTGATTTTTATTAATATGTTTGTGGTATTATTTGCTATGGTTGTGTATATAATTTTGATTTTTTGATTTTTGTATGTTATGTTTTTTTTTTTTTTTTGTTATTTTGAATATTTATTTGTTTTTGATTTTTTTATTTGTTTATTTGAAGTTGGTATTGGTTTGTATATGTTATTATTTTGTTTTTTATTTTTTTTATTTGTGGTTGGATTTATATTGTTGATTTGGGATTGTTATTGATTTGTTTTTTGTTTTTATAGTTGTATATTTTTATTATGGATGTTGTGAATTTATTTGTGGTGTGATTTCTGTGATGATGTTTGTTTGTTTTTTTGTTTGTTGGTTTATTTATTTCAATGATTTATTGGTGTTGAATTTATTGGATTTTTTTTTTTTATTTATATAATATTTTGATTTTTGATGTATGTTTTAATTTTTGATTTTTATTTTGTCATAATTTGATCTTGTTTTTTTTTGGATTTTTGATGTGATTTAGTATTTTTTTTTTTGTATTTATATCTTGGTTTTTGATGAATTTTTTTTTTTTTTTTTGTTATATGAATATATATGATTTGATATTTGTATTATATTTGTTTGTTTTATGATTTTTATTAAATTTTATATTATTTTTTTTTGTTTTTTGATTTGTTTTTTTATGTTTTGTTTTGTTTGATTTTTATTATTGTTTTGTTTGTTTTTTTTTTGTTTATTTTATTTTTTTTATGTTTTGTTGTTTTTTTTTGATATTTTTTATTTTTTTTTTTTATATTTTTGAGATTGATTTTTTATATGATTTTTTTTTATTGTTATTTTTTTGATTTTTTTATAATAATTTGGTATTGTGTATTTGATGTGTTGTTATTTGTTTATTTTTATATAATTTATGATTTATTTTTTATTTTTTTTGATTTTGGGATTATCTTATATTTTTATTTTATTTTTTGTATGTGTGATTATCGATATTATTTTGTTTTGATGTTGATGTTTTTTTATTGTTTGTTTTTTGTTTTTAATTTTGGGATTATATATTGTGTTATTTTTTGTATGGTTTTTTTTTGATGTTATTGATTGTTTGTGTGATTTTATTTTAGAATTTGTTGTTTTATTATTTGTGTTGGTTTTTGTTTTTATGGATTTTTTTATTTTATTTGTGTTTATTGATTGTTGATTTTTTTTTTGATTTGATGTTTGTTGTTTTTTATTTTTTTGAAATCATTTTTTATGATGTTTTTTTATTTTTTTTATTTTTGAATGTTATTGTTTGATTATTTTTTATTTTTTTGATATTTTTGGTTGATGTATTTTTTATTATTATTGTTATTTGATTATTTTTTCATTTTGTATTTTATGGATTGTTTTTGAATTGGTCTATGTTTTAATTTATGTTGTGTTTGTATTATTGTTGTTGTTTATGATTGTTTTTAGATTGATGCTATTGGATGATTTGTTGATTATTTTTTGTGTTTTGATTATATAATATTATTTTTGTTAATTTTTATTTGAGATTTTGGCTTTTTGGTTTTATGAATGATTGTTTTTATTTTTTTTGATCTTACAATAGTATAAATGATCTTATTTTTGTTTGTTTTTGTGTGATTTATATTTTGATTTGATATGTGTTTTTATTTTTGTTATTTGTTTTTATGTTTTATTTTGTATTTTGTTTTGTGTATATTGTTTTTATGTTTATTTTATTTTTGAATTTTGGTATGTATATTTTTATATGGTTTTTTTTTTGTTTTTTGAATCTTTATTTTATGATATTTGTTGTGTTTGTGTTGTGTTTTTTTTGTATATTTGTTGTTTGGGATTTTTTTGATTTATATTTTATTTGTTTTGTTTTTTGTTTGTATTGTGGAATTTTTTTGATAATATTGTTTTTTTGTTTTTTATATTGTTTGATTTGATATTGGTGGAATTTATTGTTTTTTTGTTTTGTTTATGTTTTGAATTATTATTTTGTTTAATGTATATTATGTGTATTTTTATTTGTATTTTGTATTTTGTTTTTTTTGCTTTTTTCTTTTTGTTGATTGAGATTATATTTTTTGTGTGTGGTTGTATGATTTTTTTTGTTTTGTTTTATTTTGTTTTGTTTATTTTTAATTTTTTGTTTTTTTTTTTTATTGTTCTGTTTTGGAATTTTATTATTTTTTTGTGTTTTATTGTTTTTTTTTATTTTATGAATGAATGATTTGTATTTATGATTTTTTTGATTTTTTTTGATATAAATTATTTTGTTTTATATTTTATTGTGTTATGGTGATTATTGTTTTTTGATTTTTTATTTTTTTTGTATTTTTTTATATTTGATTATAAATATTGTTTTGTGTGTTTTGTTAAATTTTTGTATGTTTATTTTGATTTTGATTGTAGTTATTTATGATGTTATTTTTTTATTTTTGTGTTTTGATATTTTGATTTTGGAATGATGGATGTTTTTCTATGTTTTTTTTTATGGGATATTTATTATTTGAATATATTTGAATGTTTGTGTATTTTTTTTATTATTGAATTGTTTTGATTTTATGATGTTGTCTTTGAATATAATATTGAAAGTGTGTTATGTTCATTTTTGATTTTTTGTATTGAATATTATTGTTTTTGAATGTTTTTTTGAT
This sequence comes from Cocos nucifera, assembly GCA_006176705.1. Classification (NCBI taxonomy): domain Eukaryota; kingdom Viridiplantae; phylum Streptophyta; class Magnoliopsida; order Arecales; family Arecaceae; genus Cocos; species Cocos nucifera. The sequence continues at coordinate 126,341 of QRFJ01003371.1, read as the reverse complement.
TATTTTGTTTTAGTGATTGTTGTAAGATGATTGTTTTTTTATAATTTTTAATTTTTGATTTGATTAGATTGTTGGTTTTTTGTTTGTTGATATTATTTGATTGATTTTTTTTGAATTGTGTTATGATTTTTTATAATGTTGTTTTTTTTGGTTTTTTTGTTTTTGTGGTGATGGTTGATTTGAATTATTATTGTTGTATTTATTTGAATTTTGATTTTTTGTTTTTTGAGTTATTTTTTTTATGTTATTTTATTTTTTTTATTTGTTGATTTGTTGTTGATATATAATTTTTTTGTGTTGTTTATTTTTTTTTTTTTTAATTTAATGATTTTTTGTATTATGTTGTGTTTTTTGGATTGTTTATTTTGGTGTTTTATTTTTGTTTGATATGAGTTTTTTTATTATGTTGTGTTATGATGTTTTATTTTATTGTTTTGATAGTTTATTTATATTGTATATGAATAATTGTTTTTTGTGTATTATTTTTTGTTTGTGATTTTGTTTTGTATTTTTTGATGTTTTTTTTTTTTTAATTATTTTTTTTTTTTTTTTATATTTTATTGTTTGGTTAATTTTTATTTATATGAATTTTATTTTATGTTTTTTTTTTTTTTTTTGTTTTTATCTTTTTGTTTTAGATTGATTAAGTTTTTGTGATTGTTTATGAAATTGTGTTTTATTTTTTATTGTGATGTGATTATTTGTTTATGTTATTATTGTTTTTTTTTTGAATTTTGAGGATTTTTTGTTGTTTGTGATTTTTTTAGATGTGATGTTTTTTTTTATTTTGGTTTTATGTTATATTTGTTTATTGATTTATTTGTTTTATGATTGGTTTATTGTTTTTTATTTTTTGTTTTTTTTGAATTTTTGTTTGTGTTTTGGAATTTTTTTTTATTTGTAGGTTATGTTTTTTTATATGTTGTTGTTGTTTTGTTTACTATTTTTTGATGTATATTGATATTTTTATTTATTTTTATTGATTTATTGTTTTGAAATTAATTATTTACTTGATTTTTTGATTTATTGTATGATTTGTTTTTATTGTTGTCTATTTTTTTTTTTTTTTATTATTTGGATTTTGTGATTGTTTTTTATTTTTATTTTTTTTTTGATTATTTGATATTTATTAATTATTTTTTGAGTTTTTGTTGAATTTGGTATAAATTTGTGTTTATTTGTGTTTTGTGTGAATTTTTTATATTTGTGATTGTTTTGATTATGGTTATTATATTTTGATTTTTTTATTGTTTGGTGTATATGACTGTGTATGTGTTGTTGTGATTTCTCTGTATTATTATGATTTTATATTTATGATGTTGTTGAGTTGTTATTGATTTGTGGTATTATTTTTATGCTGTCCTTAAATTTTATGTCTTATTTGTGTGGATCGATTGATTATTCCTTATTGATTCCTTTTTTTTGCCTTTTTTTAATATATATATTTTATCTATACATTAATTCCGCTTTTTTTTGTTTGCTTGAGATTTACCTTTTATTGATTTTTTGAGCTTAACCTGCATCTTTTTGTTTTTGAATAGTTTGCTTTTTTTTTGCTGTATCAAATTAGTTTGTTTTTTTGATAAGATGTGCTTATCTAACATGGATTGATCGATGCTCTCTTGAATGAAAAAAGCTAGACAACATAGAGAAGAAAACTTGGGAGCGACTATAGATGCAGACAGTGAGTATCATCTATATATACCTGATGGATGAGGTGGTAATCCATGTACTTAGCAAGACTTTTTTGATGATATTATGGTTGAAGCTCGAAGTGTTGTCAATGGTGAAGTCTCTCACCAACACCCTCTTCCTTTGGAGGTAGTTCTATGAACTACGGATGATCGAGAGATGGAGCATAAAGAAGCATCTCAACCACTTTTAGAAGATTCTCATCGATCTTCTAAGTGTAGGTGAGAAGATTGTTGAGAAGACCAGGGCATTGGTCTTGCTACTATCGCTTCCTCCTTCGTATGAGTTCTTGGTGACTACTTTTTTAATCGCAAAGAGTAATATCAAGATGGATAAGGTCGCTACGATAATTCTTCAGAATAAGGTTCTCAAGAGGGAGAACCCAAATTCGAGCTTAGATGGCAGTAGCTCTACTTTAGTAATTTCTGAAGGAGTAGGTAGCAGTAGACAGAGTAGTAGAGGATCATGAGGAGGATGATCCAGGTCCAAGATAAGGAACCGCAGCAAGATCGGATGCTATCGACGTGATGAGTTAGGGCTCGTGTCAGATATTGCATACAGCTCAGGGATTGGAGGAGGGCCGCTGTAGTGATGGCCAGTAGCGAGTCAGAGGATAATATCTAGGTGATATCTGATGAGGTATCTATTTCTTTTCGATAGTGAATTTTAGATTCTGCATGCAGATATCATATTTATTATAGAGAGGAGCAGTTTGACTTTTTTAAAAGCAATGAGGGCACTGTTCATCTATCGGATGGATCAAGCGGTACGATCAGAGGCATTAAGACAATCAGTTGGAGAATACATGATGGTGTAATGAGAAGATTGAGGAAGGTCCAATATATATCCAATTTTAGATAGAATTTTATCTTATTAAGTAGACTGAATTTGACTAACTTTAGATAGAAAGCTGATGGAGGAATTTTAAAGATCATGCATGGTGATAGGATGATATTAGAGGAGAAAAAGAGGATGAGAGGATATTACTATTTGGTAAGGAGTTTAATACGAGGTGGAGCTTCAGGAGCCAAAGCGAGCCCAGTGCAAGATGGAGTTCCAGGTGGAGCTAGATCGAGTATGAGATGGAAGACTCGGGAGGACGAGAGGTGATGATACAGAGTAAAGTTTCTATTATCGCAAGAGACTTCCTCGAGTAGGTCTTTGGTCAAGAGGATCATAGCCATTGATGGAGGTGGGATCGAGCGGCTTGGCTTGACTCCTATGTTTGTCCATCCATGAGACAGCAGGCGTGCCCCAAGGCATGAAGGCGAGATGGATCACAGGCTCTCAGAGACAGGTAAAGACCGAACATGGAGTCGACATGGAGATTATTGGAAAAATATCTCAAGATTTAGTCCATAATAAGCAAAGAATGAAATCCAAAATAACTAACGGAGTCCAATGAGCCCAAAAATAGCCCAAATGAAGTACAGATGGAGAAGTTACATGCAAAGAAAGGTCGGAGCGAGGCAACACCGCCCTCGAGCTTGTCGGAGGGGCCCATAGGCCGATGTCGGCATGGTCTAGGCTGGTAGCAAGTGGCAGCACTAGGCTAGCCTAGGTGTGTGAGTGCTTGGGTCCATTGAAGTTGCATGGGCATATGCCGCACGGGCACCTAACCTAGGCGATGGAGTGCGGTCCACCATGGCCCGCTAGCTTACAACATCAGCATGGACCAATAGCCCTTTTCCTAGACAATTTCATGTGGTTCATAGTACTATTTTATGAACCGACCATAATCTGATAGCTCAAAGATGAGTTGGTCATGATCGAGTGGTTGAAACTTAATCTAGCATGATGAACTGCTATTTTGCATGATCCGATGGCCAGGAGAGCTTCTAGTGATGATCGGATGGCTCAGATGGAATCTTAGCTTGATTTGAACACTGTGTGCATGATCGGATGGCTTTGGAGCAAGGCCAATCATGATCAAATGGTTCAGAAGTGATCTTGGATATGTTTGGGACTGGATTTCCTAGTAGAATACTATTTTTAGGTTTTTGGAGTCTATATAAATCTGATTGATGAATTGTTTATTATGTTGGAAAGTTTAACAAGTTTTCTTGAGAGATTTCAGAGGGCTTTTGTAAGAATTTTGGAGCTTTTTGCTGAGAGACTCTTATACAAGGGTTGAGTGATAAGTTTTTCTTATATTTGTTGATTTTCTTTCTCTCATAGTAAAGTTTGCACACCCCATGGAGGTAGACCTTAATCTAATCCATGTACTTTATTATGAGCTATCTCTTATCTTTTATTCTTCTTTCACTCTTTTACGGTATCTACATGTGATTGAGTGCAATGTAAGTGATATCAAGAACATCCTGAGGTGGTGGTATCCTAGCCAAACTCCACAATAATCGATATCAAAATGAGTTGATACCCCAATAAGCTCATAATTTAAAAAAATTTTATATCCTTTTACTTAAGCAATATTAATTATGATTTTAATTTTTTTTTAAAAATACTTTTAAAAATGACTCTCGAGCTAAACAATAGAAAATATAGTATGTGGCTACGATTTTTAGAAAAATATATGATCCATAGATAGCATCTCGAAATTGACTCGATTCAATAGTATTAATCATGCTGAATCATAAGAGTCATTGCATCCTTTATTTGACATAAGACTTATCCATGGTTACAAATATAATTAACACTATGACATGAGTCTTGGTGTGGCAGTGTAGCAAAAAAATAGTATTCAAAAATGATCTAAACACATGCTATTTTCATTGTTAGTTCTCTAATTTTTCTTTAATATGCTTGGGTACAAAACAAGCAAGAGAATTCTAATAGCTTCAACAATAAGCCTTTTTGCCTCATATACTCAACATGGTGTCAATGATGAGATAGCACAATATACTTGAGACTCGACATCTAGTCTCATACTTTATATAACAAGTACATAAATAAGAGATATCTCTAAGTGTACTAAAATAAATATATATATAATTAAAAGAACTAAAAGAAATGTACCATTAATATATCATGCCAATAATGCATATCAAAAGTGCATGGATAAAAAAAATGCTCCATAACAATAAAGTATCAATAAAATATAAATACAAAATCACTCTCACTAACTATGTACATCAAAAAAGCTTATTATGCCTATATTTTCAACAAGCCTTGTAAAGCATATGTGTCTCAAATCTTTAGTTAGGGGATCAGCCAACATTGATTTTGTATTTATGTACTCAATAGTTATGTCCCATTTCTTTACAAGATCTCTTACTGTTAGGTACTTCAGCTCCAAATATTTAGATCTGAAAAAAATTTATTATTCTTTATAAAAAATACAGCAGTACTATTATTACAATAGATTATCAGTGGTCTGGTAATAGAATCAATAATATAAAGTTCTACAATAAAATTTCTCAGCAAAACAGCTTGAGTAGTTGCTCCATAACAAGCAATGAATTTAACTTGTATGGTAGAAGCTATCATGGTCTGTTTAATACTCTTTTAGGATACTGCACCTCCAGCTAACATAAATATACATTCTAAGGTTGATTTTAAATCGTCAAAGCATCCAGCAAGATCTAAATCTAAATACACCAATAATTGTAGATCATTCATTTATCTATATACAAGCATATAGTTCTTGATTTTCTATAAATACCTTAGTACTCTCTTTGCAGCAATCCAATGTTGAAGATTTAGGTTTGATAGATATCTACCAAGAACTCCTACTATGAAGTCAATATTAGATTTGATGCAAATCTAAGTATACATCAGACTACCTATAGTATTGGCATAAGGAACATTCTTAATTTGATCTTTCTTAAGCTCATTCTTGGGGCACTAATTTTTATTGAACTTGCCATATTTTACAACAAGTGCATCACATGATTTATAATTCTACATATTAAATCTTTCAAGAATCCTATTAATGTACGCCTTCTATGATAAATCCAATAGATGACGTGATCTATCCTTATGAATTTCAATACCTAGGATAAAAGCTGCCCCTCCCAAGATCTTTCATATTAAAAATTCTAGATAATATTTATTTAGTCTTATTGAGCAAACCATAATTACTACTAGCAAGCAAGATACCACTAACATATAAAATAAGAAAGATAAACTTACTCTCATTGATTTTGACATAGATGCATTAATCAACCTTATTTGTTTCAAAGCCAAGAGAAGTTATAACCTCATCAAATTTTAAGTACCATTATCGAGATGCTTGTTTCAGGCCATAAATAGATTTTTTTCAATCTGCAGACTAAATATTCTCTCTTACTTTTCCAAAATCCTCATGTTATTTTATATATACTTTGTCACTGAGATTACTATTTAAAAAAATAGTTTTAACATCCTATCTGATAAAGTTCTAAGTCAAAATAAGCCACTAAAGACATGATGATTTTGAAGGAATCTTTTAAGGATATTAAAAAGTTTTAGTGTAGCCAATTTTTTCTTTCTGAGTAAATCCTTTAGCCACCAACCTAACCTTGAAATGCTCAACTCTTTTCTTAGAATCCTTCTTAGTCTCATATATCCACTTGCACCTAATAGGTTTGCAATTCTCAATAGGCTCAACAAGCTCACATACTTTTTTGTTAGCCATAGACTGTATCTCTTTCTTCATAGCACTTATCTATAAATCAGATTGAGGATAAGTTATAGCATCATGATATATTATTGGGTCAACAACTTGCCTTATGTTATAATCACTTTTACTAAGATAGACAAAGAAATCATCAGGAATAGCAGGCCTCCTTTATTGGATAGATCTCCTTAATGTCACCTCATCAACAGGTTGAACTGGTTAAGGATTTAAAATAGGAGCAGGAGGATCAGGAACCTAAACATCCATTCTATCAATGGGTGCAAAAACTATATTCTCATGTAATGTAATCACATGAACAGAGATAGTCTCAATCTGACTATTATTAACATCAACAACTTGAGAAGATTTAATATCTACCATATTAAGTTTTAGAAATTTAGCAGTTTGTGACTCTATAATTCTAGTACCTTTTCTAAGACTATAGAATCGATATTCTTTAACATGTTCTGAATACCCAATGAAATAACAACAACTAGTTCTAGGGTTAGTCTTTTTCTTTATAGAATTATATACTCTTATTTCTGCAGGACAACCCCTACTCCAAAAATAATTTAGATTAGGTTTTCTACCGGTCTAAAGTTCAAAAGATATTTTGGGTACAGATTTACTAGAAACTCTATTATGTGTGAGGATTTGTGGTACTCCCAAGCCTTGGGAGGCCACGGGAGGAGTCAGGGAGTTGGCTTCGGGGATTTCAGGGGCTTGGTTAGTGCTTTGAAGATCTGGGACACAAGGTGAAGTAAGGAACCAAAGATGAAGAATCAAGACTATAGAAAGAAGATTTTCTATAGGTTAGCCGACTCAGTCCAAAACTGGATCGGCTAAGTCTCAGTGCACAGGCAAAATAAAAAGCTGTACGTTCGGAACTACCGGCATGGCACAGAACTGGGCCAACTCAGTTTCAGACTAAGCCAACCCAGTGGAACTTAGTCGGCTCAGTGCTGAGATTGAGCCGGCTCAGTGCACGGGCAGAGTTACGCTAAGGTACACTAAGCCAGCTCAGTGCACGGGTAGAGTTACGCTAAGGTTTATTTTAGACTAGGGTCTGGATTGATCCTAAGGGTCTTAAGGCTTGGTTTGAGAGGTCTTAAGGTGGCTAATTCATATATGGATTGGATCTAGATCCAGAGGATGAGAGCATGGGAGACATGGATGTACATGGGCTTGGTGAGTACTTTCATGTATTGGGTTAGCCAGAGAAGTTTTTGGTTGGACCTAATGGCTATGTATAAATACATAGGTTGTATTAGAGTTTTCAAGGTTAAAATCAATATAGATCTTTTCTCTCTCAACTCTCTTCTTCTCTTCTCTCTAGAGTTGCCGCTCTAGGGTTCTTGAAAAAGCCCTAGAGAAGGCAAGCGTCTCCCTCAAACCCAAGGAGGGAGGCACCCCATCATAGATCCAGGTGGAGGATCGATGGTTTGCTGCCCATAGAGAACATCATAGATTCCTTCAGGTCTGTGCTAAAGATCAGCAACTTTTACAACATGGTATCGATGCTTCTGATGTCAAGAATGATTGGCGTTCAAATGATATCATGGGTCTATAATTTAGTATCAGAGCTAGGTGATGCCTGGGATGTTGTGGACGATAATATGATATCAGAGCCAAGTTTTAGAGCCTGATGGTGCGTGAAAGAAGTCAGGTTTCATAGTCTTATGGTGCATGAAAAGAGTTAAGTTTTAGAGCCTGACGGTGCATGGAAGGAAAGGAGAAATCGTACAAGATGAAATCAAAAATCTGTATAAGGATTCCATGGTATGTCTTAAATCTATCTTTGTTATTGCTATGGTTTGGCCAACCGGGAGCAGCGAGTTGAAGGTGGAGGTTGAGAGGATTAATAGAAAGGGATTTTCTTGGGGTGAAAGGATTTGATGCATGATTTGCTGATTAATCTTGGTGGAAAGGCTGGGGTGTATGACCGTTATGTGACAGGTAGGGAGCACTAGAGTGCTATAGTAGTGCTTCCCTGGAGATGCAAGGCTGAGAGAGGCTCGACGATATAGCAGTCTAGGAAGGTGTCTCAGTAGAGAGCATTAGAGTTTTCTAGAAAGATGGGTAGTGTAGGGCTATTGAAGAGAGATTTCCCAAGGGGTAATGGTCGAAGGAAGACTGAAGAAGCGACTATACGTCCTTCGATGTCTGGAAGGCGGAGAAGTATTTGGAGATATATTCAACAGTTAGACCAAAGCATGGGTTTGCGAAGCCTTGAGAGTGATGGAGATGGATGATCCATGGAGGTCCAGCAGATTAGGATTGGGCGGCTATAGAGCGGTGCAGAGATGAGTCAGGGAGTGCTGGAGTGCTGTAAAAGTGCTTCCCTAGAGGCACAGGGTTGAGAGAGGCTCAATGGTGCAGCAGCTGAGGAGTGTATCTTAGCAGAGAGTGTCAGTGGTATCTCAAGAAGATCGGGTGCAGGTCTCAGAGAGAGCTAGGGGGTCTCAAAGAGCGTCAGGAGGTCTCTAGCAGTCGAAAGTATCATAGATCAGGTTTCTTCAATAGGGGCACTAGAAAGAGTCGTGGTTCAGGTGGAGGGTGGTTCTCCAGGCATAACTAAAGCGATGACTGGTGTAGGGGCAGAAGAGAAGGACTAGGATGGAATTTTCTAAGATTTAGTCATTGGTTTTTAAAGAGTTGGATGAGCTCTTGGATTTCAGAGGTGCCCGTCGGTTGTGGAGGTATCCAGGATAGCTTCAAAGAGGGCCATGGAGCATGGAGGGTTCGAAGAGGCAGCGACGGTGTTCGAGGTGCAGCGGCAGGCTCAGCAATGCAGCATTGAGTGGTTGGCCTCGAGGGACTCGATGATAGAGTTGACTTCTGCAGCATTAGGTGGACTTTGGATATAGGTGGAGCTCCGCAGTGGTGGCTTCACAAGTGGAGAAAAAATTTGGCATGAGTTCAGAGCACCAATGATGCACAATTTTAGGTGGAGTGGCGTGTGCAGTTGGACGGACGTAGCTCTGAGGAGATCATGTCAGGTGGTACAGCATGTGCTGGTGCAGAAATATTATAGATTCTTCAAAAAAGTTTAGAGAAAGTGATGCAATTGCTAAGCAGAAGGGATCCTATAATTTTAGGGTGGTGCCAAGAAGCAAGCACAGGTCTTCAGCAGTGGAGGTGGTCATCCAAAAGGTCTCAAAGGTGCATGATAAGTACCATAAATTTATCTATAAAAGCATCAATTTATTAATTAATTTATGCTTATTTTTAAAAATTAATAATTAATTGATACATATTTTTGAGAAATTTATATTTTTATTAATTAAAAAAATAAAAAAAAATTAATATTAGTGGAAAGAGCTTATTTTTTTGACCGTAATGAAATAAGTTTTGAGCAAAATGGAGCTAAAATGGAAAAGATATGAATTTCTAAAGAAATAAAATAAAAAAATTAAATGAAAAATAACATACGGCTCAGTTGGCTCAAGCCACCACGTCGCAGCAGCTGGCGCATCCAAACATGCCGAGCCAAGCTGACCAAGCCAGCCACGCTAGCCAACTCAAGCCCAGAAGCCACCCACCGGTCTACAGCACAGTGTGGACCGCCAGCTTAGCAAAAATGGGCGAATCGAAACTTGCCACGTGCTGGACCTAGACCCTTAAAGGGCTTATAGAAAATCCATCGTGGCTCATAGGGCATTTTGATTTTTTCACCCTTTGATAGGAGGCGCTAATTGGTTGCGGTGTACGGTGCAGCTGGTCCACGCGGTCCATGGAATAGTAAATGTGCGATCATGCAGTGGTGGTTGCTTGCAGTCAAGATCAAATGGTCAAGATTTATTCTAACTTTAATTTGGTTTTTGATTTCACTCGGATCGCCATCGGATGGCAGCACTTGATTCTAGCTTCGATCCGACGGTCCAGAAAGCTCCCAACAGCAATCAAACTCCCAGGTGCATGATCAACAGCCTAATTTCCTCCATCAAGCATGATCTAATGATCAGAATTTAATCCGACTTGATCTGGGTCATTACACATCCATTTTTGGTATTTTTGGAAGCATCGGATCACCATCTGACGGTCAAAATTAAAAAAACTCAATAGAATTTATTCAAGGGCTATTTTAATCCGAATTTATTCAGGGGCTATTTTAAAAATCAAAAATTTTAAATCTAAAAATACTACCTTCTCTGTGGATTCGATCCAACTCACTACTATCTACGTACTTTTAATTATTTTAAGAAGTCAGATTAAACTGATAAACATGGTGTCTTAATGACAACATCGCGTTCATATCAAATTTTTTGGTGCCATTACCGGAGAAGGAATAGATGCTATTTTTTTTGATTTCTTAGACTTTTTTATAAATTAATTATAAATATTTTTTTTTTCTTGTAAATATTGCTTGCTAACTTTTTTATTATTTTGCAGAAAAAGTGGTTAAAGAATCAAAAGAATCAGGGCAAGGAACAAATCATTCAATTTTGCTTGATGAGATCAATCATAACCCTAGTCCTTTTCTTTTTTTTATTTATTTATTTTTAAATTAAATTTTTTAAAAAAATATCTACTTAAATCTAATTAAAAAAAATCTCATGACAAGATTAGAAATCCTAACTATTTAGAACATGCATCATATTAGTTTTATTTTTATTTTTATTTTTTTTTGGTGAATGCTGGAGGCAAGGTAAGCCTTTTAGAATTCAATTAGTTGCATGCATTTAGTTTAAATTGCATAGAACCTCTTGCTTAAAAATCTGAATATGCATATCATATTAAATCAATTTAAGGGCACAACCCATTAAACAAGATAAGATGGGAATTTAATCACCCTTCATTAGCCCACAAACAACCAACCCTCATATTGCATTAATCCAAACCTTAGCTCTTAAAATCAATTAGACATCGACCCTTAAGGATATTCGAGCTCAATAGGTCAAGGAAACCTTAGAGTTGAAATGGGTTAGGATTAATCAATTTAACTAATGTCTAGGAAAGTGGTTCAGGGATGACTGGGCCCGAAGAAAGGTGGTTACTTAATTGGTTTCATTCGCTTACCTGGCTAAGCATAATTGGTATCTAAGGTAGGCAATGGGGGGACTCCCACCGACCTTACATTTACCTGGCCAGTTGATTGGCTGATCCTACACTTGGAGTGGTCGAAGGCTGACTTAGAATAGTTAGGAGCTGTCTAGGTCTAGGCTGATCTTAGGTTAAAACTAATCTGTTTGAAACTTGTTTGAAAATAAAAATTTTTACTTTAGGTATTTTCAATCTCTATTATCCTGACATAAGGTTACCCTGGCATAATGGGAAGTTATGTTGCATGGTTGTCCTAGGGTATGAAAAGTGTGAATTAACTTAGAACTTAAAAAAAAAAGAGAGTTTAAAAAAAATATAAAATAAAAAAAAAAGAGAGTTTAAAAAAATATAAAATAAAAAAAAAAGATTGAGGACATTGAGAATATAGTGAATTCTCCAACACCTATGTGGAGAAGTATTTTAGGTCGACTAGTCAAAATGGATTTAGTTCCTGTATTAGATCCTACTACCTCAACATCCGTAATGGATTTAGCAAATTAGCCTCAGCCTTAAACCCTTAAGGACTTATGTTATCCAGTTGGTTCCATTCAACCCTCTTGTATTAGGTTGCCCCAACCCACAGCAAACAACTTTGAAATTAAACCTCAAATCATTAACATGCTTCCAAAATTCATGGGAATAGAGGATGCATAGATATTCATTAGGAAATTTGAAGAGATTTGTGCAACCATGAAACTACAACAATTGTCAGAGGATGAAATCAAACTGAGATTAATCAATTTTGCCCTTAAGGATAATGCCAAAAAGTGGCTTTATAGTCTTCCAAATCAATCTATCACGACCTGGGAGGGCTTTGTGAGAATATTCTTAAAAAAATATTTTTCTCATCATAAAATAGCTAGAATTAGAAATGAAATAAACCAATTCTATCAACTAGCTAGTGAATCATTTTGGAAATACTTCGATCGATTCAAGAACCTCTTGACCCAATGCCCACACCATGGAATAGAAACTTGGAGGCTATGCCAAATAATTTATGAAGGATTAGATTCAAATTCTCGAATAATGCTAGAGTCCATGTGCCAGGGATAATTTATGTACAAAGAACCAAATGAAGCCTGGCAATTTTTAGAAGACCTAGCCGAGAAAAAGTTTACAATGGGAAACAACTAGGAAACCAGAAAAATCCACACCTTCAAGAGGTGGAATATACCAAATTCAAACCTCCCTAGCTACAGAAGCCAAAATTGCAACTTTGACACGTAGGTTAGAGGCCTTAGAACTTCAGAGACCAACCAGTGTGAACCAAGTATCTGCACCCATGTGCAATGGGTGCAATGCACCAGACCATGTCCTTAAGGAATGTCCCCTCCCAATGAACCAATTAGATAATGGATGTGCACAAGTGAATGCAATATATCAGAGACCGTTGAACAATCCCTATGCACCCACTTATAACCCAGGTTGGAGGAATCATCCAAATTTTTCATGGTCACAAAATCCAAATGTAGGCGGTCCAAGTTTCAATCAGTAGAACCCAAGGTCTAATCTTATGATAAACACCCTACCACCACCAGGCTTTAATATTAATGAAAAGAAACTTAATTCTTTAGAGAAAAGCCTGGAAGCCTTAGCCAAATCTAATGCTGAAACCAATGCCACCTTAAGCAATTTCATGTAAACCATGGGCCAAATTCTGAATTCAAATTCTCAGGCCATAGCCCGCTTGAAAATGCAAGTGGGTCAGCTAGCATCTACCATAAGTGAACATGAATGAGGTAGGCTACCTAGCCAACCTGAGCCCAACCCAAGGAATCAAAATGGTAGACCATTTCAAGAAAATCAGGTTAATCAAGTTAATGCTATTCATTCCTTGAGATCAAAAAAATAAGTGGATAATAAGGTAGATACACCTGACACTAGAGAAGACTTGAGTGCTGAGTCTATTGAGCCATCCAATGAATAATCTACCTTACAGACTCAAGCTCTTGAAATTGATAGTGCACCAAACCAAATGCCCACAATCTCTAGAGCTCCTTTCTCGAATCGATTAAGGTCTAATAAATAATCAAAATATTTAGATAAAATGTTAGAGATATTTAAGCAAGTTCAAGTAAATATTCCTCTACTAAACATGATCCAACAAGTTTTGACTTAGGCCAAATTCTTAAAAGACCTTTGAACCAAGCAAAAAATGACAAATGTACCAAAGAGAGTTTTCTTAGTAGCAAGTGTGAGTTCATATTTGTTAAGTCATATGCCTATAAAGTATAAGGACCCAGAGTCTCCAACAATTTCATGTGTCATAGAAGAAATCCATATTGAGAAGGCATTACTTGATTTAGGGGCTAGTGTAAATATTTTGTCCTATTCAGTTTATGAGCAATTAGGATTGGGAAAGCTTCAACCAACAGAAATCACATTATAATTAGCAGACCGATCTTTTAGGATCTCCAAGAGAATGGTAGAAGATGTTTTGATTAAGGTTGAAAATTTTATCTTTCCAATTGATTTTATCATTTTGGAGATTGAGATAATATCAAATCCTAAGGGTCAAATCCCAGTGATTTTAGGAAGACCATTCCTAGTTATTGCTAATGTTGAAATCAATTATCGGAATGGACTTAGGAAACTATCTTTTGAAAATATAATGATCGAGCTGAATAGTTTCAATTTGAAATAGGAATCTACCAAGCATGCTAATGTAAGTGTAGTCTAAGATAAAATTTATGAACCCATAGACATTAGCGATGAGAAAGTCGATCTTGAATCTAGTATCTGGCCAATCCATGAATATGAGAACCTAGATAAAATACTTGGAGATAATAATAATGGTCAGAGATGGGAGCCTCCCATTGAACCACTCATAGAAATGACTAAACCATCACCTGAGTCATCAAAAGAAGAGGCACCCAAAGTAGAGTTGAAATCCCTCCCTGAGCACCTCAAGTATGTATATTTAGGTACAGAGAAAATCTTGTCTGTAATTGTTGCATCAGACCTGAATCCTAACCAAGGGAAGGACTTATTAGCAATCTTAAGAGAAAATCGAGAAGCAATAGGCTGGACCATGGCAGACATTAAAGGAATAAGCCCTTCTATAGTTCAACATAGGATATACCTAGAGGAAGAGGCTAAACCAACTTGAGATGCCCAAAGAAGATTGAACCCAGCCATGAAGGATGTAGTTAAAAAGGAAATTCTGAAGTTATTGAATAATGAAATTATTTATCCCATTTCTGATAGTTCATGGGTAAGCCCTGTACAAGTGGTACCGAAGAAATCTGGGATCACAGTAGTCCAAAATGAAGCTAATAAACTTATCCCAACTAGGACCCAAATGGGGTAGAGGGTCTGTATAGATTATAGGAAATTGAACGCAGCTATAAGAAAAGATCACTTTCCTTTGCCATTTATTGATCAAATGTTGGAAAAGTTAGCCGAACAAGAATTTTACTATTTTCTAGATGGATACTCCGGTTATATTCAGATCCCCATAGCCCCTGAAGATCAGAAAAAGACCACATTCACCTGCCCATTTGGAATCTTTGCTTATAGGGTAGCGTATGCCCTTTGGACTATGTAATGCTCCAGCAACCTTCCAGAGATGTATGATCAGCATGTTTTTCGATATGATTGAATGATTTCTAGAAATTTTTATGGATGACTTTTCTATCTTTGGAACCTAGCTTCTCTGAATGCTTAAACCATCTAAGACTTGTTCTAGGAAGATGTAAGAAGAAGCATTTAGTTCTTAATTGGAAAAAATGTCAATTCATGGTCATAGAAGGTATAGTTCTTAGCCATGTAATTTCAAAGAAAGGAATAGAAGTTGACAAGGCCAAAGTTAACCTGATTGCAAGTCTTTCACCACCTAAGACTGTTAAAGAAATTTGTTCATTCTTAGGACATGCTGGATTTTATAGAACGTTCATATCTAATTTTAGCAAAGTGGCTCGCCCTTTGACGAACTTGTTAGCAAAAGAAGCAAAATTTGAGTTTACTTCTAAGTGCCTTGAGTCTTTTGAATTTCTTAAAAAGGCACTCATTTCAGCCCCCATCATTCATCCACCTATCTGGATCAAATCTTTTGAGCTCATGTGCGATGCATCTGATCATGCTGTAGGTGCAGTCTTAGGTCAAAAAAATCAACAAGCTGTCGAGAGTTATTTATTATGCAAGCAAAACATTAAATGACGCGCAGCATAATTACACTACCATGGAGAAGGAATTCTTAGCTATTGTCTTTGCCCTAAAAAATTTTAGATCCTATTTGGTTGGATCTCATGTTATTGTCTATACTGATTACTCAGCCATTAGACATCTCCTAGAAAAGAAAGATGCTGAGGCACGTTTAATTCGATGGATCTTTCGATGGATCTTTCTCCTTCAAAAATTTGACCTAGAAATTAAGGATAAGAAAGGGATAGAGAATGCAGTTGCTGATCACTTATCCCAAATCATAGTTGCGCCATCTAACAAACCACCTATCAATGAGTATTTTTCAGAGGAACAACTCATGTCGGTGTCCACTAAACCTTGGTATGCGGATATTGTGAATTATTTAGCCATTGGTAAAGTGCATTCTCATTGGACTAGTCATGATAAACATAAATTCTTTTTCTAAGTAAAGTATTTCATTTGGGATGATCCATATCTATTTAAATAGTATCCTGATTAGATCATTAGGAGGTGTGTCCCTGATAATGAGGTTAAAAGTATTCTATCATTTTGTCATGACCAAGCATGTGGTGGTCATTTCGCATCTAAGAAGACTGCTGTCAAAGTACTTCAATGTGGATTTTATTGACCTAATTTATTTAAGGATGCACATGTGTACTATAAAAGTTGTGATCGATGCCAACAAATGGGTTGGATTATAAAGAGAGATATGATGCCACTCAATCCAATCTTGGTAGTTGAAATTTTTGATGTCTGAGGAGTTGATTTTATGAGATCATTTCCGAATTCCTTTGGAAATGAGTGTATCTTAGTGGCTGTTGATTATGTTTCTAAGTGGGTAGAAGCTATTCTATGTAAGTCCAATGATAGCAAAGTGGTCATTAAATTTCTTAAGAAAAATATTCTCTCTAGCTTTGGTACTCCTAGAGCAATCATTAGTGATTGAGGAATACATTTTTGCAATCGACCTTTTACCACATTAATGAAAAAATATAATGTTACCCACAAGTTGGCCACACCGTATTATCCTCAGACTAGTGGGCAAGTTGAAGTGTCCAATAGACAAATCAAACAAATCTTGAAAAAAACTATTAATGCCAATAGGAAGGATTGGTCTGTGAAATTAGTTGATGCACTTTGGGCTTACCGCACTGCCTACAAGACCAACCTAGGAATGTCTCCTTATAGGATTGTGTTTAGAAAACTATATCACTTGCCTGTTGAGTTAGAACATAAAGCCATGTGGATAATAAAGAAATTAAATATGGACCTAGATGTAGCCGAAAATCATAGGAAGCTTCAGATCAATGAATTAGAAGAACTGAGAAATGAAGCTTACGAGAATGCTAAGGTATACAAGGAACGGATGAAAGTATTTCATGATCAAGCAATTCATAGAAAATCTTTTACTCCTGGACAAAAAGTTCTTTTGTATAATTCAAGGTTTCATCTTTTTCCTAGAAAGCTTAGGTCTAGATGGACAAGACCTTTCTTTATTAAAGAAGTCTTCCCATATGGGGCTGTAGAGATTGAAAACCCAAGTAATGGTGTTGTTTTTAAAGTTAATGACCAACAATTGAAACCATTCTTGGAATTACCCATAGAATCTATAGAGGAAGCTATGGTTCTTTATGAACCAACATATCTCGGTCAGTCTGTTATCACTGTTTAGTCTGGCTGAAGACTTTAAACTTAGCACTCTTGGGAGGCAACCCAGCTTCTTTCTTTCTAATTAGTTTTCTTTTTAGCATTATCAGATCAAATAAGCTCCATTGGCTAAGTTGGGGAGAGCTCAAGAAAATTCTTCCTCAGGTGTCCTCATTTCCTTTTATACCATATCATGCTTACAATTAGAAATTATTTTCTTGGGAGAATAATAAGTAAAATAAGTAAATAATTGGATGCTATCCATACCTTCTTAATCTTACACTTGTCAATCTTGGACTTAGGTTAAATCACATACTTTTGATAAGTAATTGATTGAACAGTCTAGATAATTTATGAAATGATGAGGGGCAAAATATTAATAGACTCAAGTAAAGAGGGCAAGTAAGAATGAAATCAGTTCTCAGATAATTCCAACCCTCCTATTTGCATCAAAGAAGAATTTATTTCTTGGATATGTGTAGGTATTAGTAAATGCAAAGTTCTCTTTATTATAAAAAAATAAAAAAAATAAAAAAAAGATAATAAAAGTAAATTTTAAACATTGTTTCACTGAGTAACCGAGCCTCCTCGCCTAAGTAAGCGTTGAGTCTCGCATCAAAAAGTAGAGGTGTAAAGAAACTTTGCTATGCAGCCAGCTTTGATCTATAGCCTTTCTGACTCAAGCCAGTAAGCTTGAGAGGTGTTCTACACCTAGTGCCCTAAGGCCAACTGGTCTGGGAGACATTGGTTGAAAACTTGTTATAAGGATCAGATAGAAAGCTTAAGAGATTAAGGCATTGCACGGTCTATACATTTTTAAAAAAAAATAAAAAAATAAAAAAAAATAATAATAATAATAAGAGGAACTTACTTGCATAAAAATAATATCTCACCACTCTAATAGAGTAGAGGATTCAGAAATAATAGTAGGAGTTTGTCAAGAACTATCCTTGAAAAATGAGGAGTTTGCATTTCACTAATTTACTTGAGGCTATTAATACCCCAATGACTTATTTCATCTACTATCTAATGAAAAATCTTCAACTTATAAAAAGGATATGAGAACAACCTTTAAGTCCAGTACACTTGTGTATGATATTAGAAGTTTTTGGTAGCCTTTCTTAAATTAGCTTTACTCGAGGATGAGTAAGATTCAAGTTGGGGGGAGCGATAAATGCATAAAAATTAAATATAAGTGGATTAATTTATATATCAAATTAACTTATTTAATTAAAATTGATACTTTATGCAATGTTTTGAATGAAAGCATGTGCCAATACGAAGAGCAGGCTTCCAGGATTCTAATGGTATAATCGAAACTAAAATCGAAGGTCAAACAAAGTCAGAAGACCAGTTCTTGCATGGATTTCAAAGCAGTCATCCCTAACTTTCAACCTTCATCCTCCATGGCTGTTGGTCCATGGAACAGGGCCATGGACTATAGGCCAATCCGACCATTTGATCATCTCTAAAAAATCATCATTTGCTCTCCTCGGTGCCGAAAACTTGCTGCTAGCATCTCGCCTTCATCCACCTTGCCGAACGCCAGAAAAAATTTAAGGGATAGTTTCTCTTCTTTCAATGTTTCAACCATAGAGAGTTTGATTTATTGGAACTTGATATGGAGCTACTTACTAGCTTGAGATTGAGTTTTCCTCATCCCACTGTCATCTTCTTCAATGGATCAAGCCATCTCCATGGCCATCGCTTCCCATAGCCATCGTTGCTCGTCACTCTGCCACCACAAGTCTGAGAGCCACCCACCACCAGGCATTCCATCCTTAGCCATCTCACCATTACCCAATGCTTGAGAGGCTCCTCACGATCATTAGCCCCAGCTCCACAGAAGTGTTGACTTGGTTGGAACGAATGCGGAAGTTTGAAATGGAGATAGATAAACTTGGAAGCAGATGCGACGTAGACGCGAAGAGAAGAGTTTGATTGCACCATGGAAGGAACAATTTTAATATCCCAAGTTGAAATTTAAAAGAGGTTGGAGGGATTTGCTGGTCGATGTCTCGTGCAGAATAGAAGGATGGAAGAAACAAACATGGCATAAACATGTCATTCTTCCTCTTTAAAAAGAAGGCAGCAAGGGAGGAGCGGGGAGACTTTTATCAAGGAATTTTTCTAGCCATCTTATTTCATCGCTGCCATTCCACTTCCATCAGAGAGGAATTTTTTGGAAGTAGTGGTTGCAACCCCATTCCAATCTATTCTAGTTCTGTCCATTCTTCCCCAGAAATCTAAATGCCAATCTGATAGTTTATTTTAATTTCTGTATTTCTTTTCTTCTTGTTCCAACTCCAAGTCTGATCTGTGGCTTAGGAGTTGAATTTTCTGCAATTAGTTTTTATTAGAAATAAATTTTTAGTATTCTGGTTCAATTTATTTCATGCAGCTTTTAATTCCAGCAACTGGGATAGTTTAATTTATGCATATTTAATCTATCTTTAGCAAGTAGTTAAAGATTGTTTTCAATTTAATTTTTTTTTTATTTTAGAGTTTTCAAATCATGGCTAGCTAAGCAACCCTCTAGGGTTGGTGATGAAGCAAGACCATGACTAGAAGTATCTTCTCTTAGGATCTCTCATCTTAATTTTAAAAGAAGACCTTTCTTCTTTTTAAATTCTTGCCAAGGAACCTAATGAACTATTACTAGGTTTCAATCCCTTTATAGTTCATATTTGATTCAGTGCAAGCAGGGCAAAGAAAGAAAGCTCAACAATACTTATATTCTATTCTTTTCTTTCTTGTAAAACCTTGATGGGTTATAGTTGAGTTTTAATCTCTTCATAATCCATACTTGGTTGATACAAAGAAAGGAATTTGGAGGATATCATTAGGGAGATCAGTAGAAAAGGTTTTCTAAAACATTGGTCTAGTTGATTCAAAAACCTTAGGCTTTTACATTATTTATTCCTTCTATATTTCATTAACTTGTGATCATTCCTGTTGGACCTTGCCTAAGCAGGAGTTTAGACATAATTTAAACACCGTTTCCTCGTAGGATCAATCCCTACTCGCTGGACATGCTACTCTGCACACTGTGTGCTTACGGTTATAACTTTAAATGTTCACAACAAGTTTTTGGTGCCATTGCTAGGGAAAGCTGGTTTGTTTTAAATTATGTTTTAAATTCTTGCTTTAATTTGATCTATCCTTTTTTTTTTAGTTGGTGAGTGCTGGAAGCCAGGTACGTAGTTTAAATTAGTCTATTAATAATTTCATCATAATTTTAGTTTAGTTTAGTTCTTCCTTTAAATTTGTTTGATCTCTTTTGATTGTGCATAGCATTTTTAAATTATTTTAAGGACACAGATCTTAACAAGATAAAGTGGGGATTTCATCACCCTCCCTTAGCCTACAAACAAGACTTCCTCATTTGCATTAACCTAAGCCTTAACTAAAATTAATTAGACACTGACCCTAGGGAAATTCAAGCTCATTAGGACAAGTACACCTAAGAGTTATACCAAGCTAGATTCAATCATTGAATTAGTGTCTAGGAAAGTGGTTCAGGGATTAAGTCCCGAAGAAAGGCGGTTCTTTAATTGATTCTATTTGCTGTCCTGGCCAATCTAATTGGTGTCTAAGAAAAGCAACGGGGGAACCCCCGCCAATCTTACACTTACCTAGCCAATTTAGTGAATTGGATGAACTTAAAGTGCTCAAAGGCTGACTTGAAATAGTTAGAAGCTGTCTAGGTCTAGGCTGATCTTAGGTTAGGATTAATTTATTTGAAACTTGTTTGAAAATAAAAATTTTTACTTTAGGTATTTTCAATCTCTATTGCCCTGACATAAGATTGCCTCGGCATAATGGAAAGTTATATTGCATGGTTGTCCTAGGATGTGAAAAGATTGAATTAACTTAGAACTTAAAAAGGAGAGTTTAAAAAAAAAAAAAGATTGAGGACATTGAGAATACAGTGAATTCTCCAACACCCATATGGAGAAGGATTTCAGATCTACTAGTCAAAATGGATTTAGT
Organism: Cocos nucifera; assembly: GCA_006176705.1. Lineage (NCBI taxonomy): Eukaryota > Viridiplantae > Streptophyta > Magnoliopsida > Arecales > Arecaceae > Cocos > Cocos nucifera. The sequence goes on along the minus strand of QRFJ01003371.1, from coordinate 105,265 downwards.
TCCTATTTTAGATCCTACAACCTCAACATCCATAATGGATTTAGCAAATCAGCCTCACCCTCAAACCTTTAAGGACTTATGTTATCTAGTTGGTTCCGTCCATTCCTCTTGCATCAGGTTGCCCCAACCCATAGCAAACAACTTTGAAATTAAACCTCAAATCATTAACATGCTTCTAAAATTCATGGGAATAGAGGATGCATTATATTCATTAGGAAATTTGAAGAGGTTTGTGCAACCATAAAGCTACAAAAAATTGTTAGAGCACGAAATCAAACTAAGATTAATCAATTTTGCCCTTAAGGATAACACCAAAAAGTGGCTTTATAGTCTTCCAAATCAATCTATCACGACCTGGGAGGGCTTTATGGGAATATTCTTGAAAAAATATTTTTCTCATCATAAAATAGCATTAGAAATGAAATAAATTAATTCTATTAACGAGCTGGTGAATCATTTTGAAAATACTTCAATCGATTCAAGAACCTCTTGACCTAATGCCCACACCATGGAATAGAAACTTGGAGGCTATGCCAAATAATTTATGAAGGGTTAGATTCAAATTCCCAAATAATGCTAGAGTCCATGTGCCAGAGATAATTTATGTACAAAGAACCAAATGAAGCCTGGCAATTTCTAGAAGACCTAGCCGAGAAAAGTTTACAATAGAAAACAACTAGAAAACCAAAAAAATCCACAACTTCAAAAGGTGGAATATACTAAATTCGAACATTCCTAGCTGTAAAAGCTAAAATTGCAACTTTGACACGTAGGTTAGAGGCCTTGAAACTTTGAAAACCAGCCAGTGCGAACCAAGTGTCTGCCCCCATGTTCAATGGGTGCAATGCACCAGACCATGTCCTTGAGGAATATCCCCTCCCAATGAACTAATTAGATAATGGATGTACGCAAGTAAATGCCATATATCAGAGATCGTTGAACAATCCCTATGCACCAACTTATAACCCAGGTTGGACGAATCATCCAAATTTTTCATGGTCACAAAATCCAAATGTAGACGGTCCAAGTTTCAATCAGCAGAACCCAAGGCTTAATCCTACGATAAACATCCTGCCACCACCAAGCTTTAATATTAATGAAAAGAAACTTAGTTCTTTAGAGAAAAGCCTAGAAGCCCTAGCCAAATCTAATGCTGACACCAATGCCACCTTAAGCAATTTCATGCAAACCACGGGCCAAATTTTGAATTCAAATTCTCAGGTCATAGCCCACTTGAAAATGCAAGTGGGTCAGCTAGCATCTACCATAAGTGAATGTGAATGAGGTAGGCTACCTAGCCAACCTGAGCCCAACACAAGAAATCAAAATGGTAGACCATCCCAAGGAAACCAGGTTAATCAAGTTAATGCTATTCATTTCTTGAGATTAGAAAATAAGTGGATAATAAGGTAGATACACCTAATACTAGAGAAGACTTGAGTGTTGAGTCTGTTGAGCCATCCAATGAACAATCTATCTTACAAACTCAAGCTTCTAAAATTGATAGTGCACCAAACCAGATGCCCATAATCTCTAAAGCTCCTTTCCTAAATTGATTAAGGTCTAATAAATAATCAAAATATTTAGATAAAATGTTAAAGGAATTTAAGCAAGTTCAAGTAAATATTTCTCTACTAGATATGATTTAATAAGTTTCGACTTATGCCAAATTCTTAAAAGACCTTTATACCAAGAGAAAGATGACTAATGTACCAAAGAGAGCTTTCTTAGCAGCAAGTGTGAGTTCATATTTGTTAAGTCATATGCCTATAAAGTACAAGGATCCAAGGTCTCCAATAATTTCATATGTCATAGGAGAAACCCATATTGAGAAGGCGTTACTTGATTTAGGGGCTAGTGTAAATATTTTTTCCTATTCAGTTTATGAGCAATTAGGATTGGGAAAGCTTCAGCCAACAGGGATCACATTATAATTAGCAGATCGATTTTTTAGGATCCCCAAGGAAATGGTAGAAGATGTTTTGATTAAGGTTGGAAATTTTATCTTTCCAATTGATTTTGTCATTTCAGAGACTGAGCCAATATCAAATCCTAAGGGTCAAATCTCAGTGATTTTAGGAAGACCATTTCTAGCTACCACTAATACTAAAATCAATTATCAAAATGGACTTATGAAACTATCTTTTGGAAACATGACTATAGAGCTGAATATTTTCAATTTAGAACAGAAATCTACCAAGCATGCTAATGTAAGTGTAGTCCAAGATGAAATTTATGAACCCATAGACATTAGCGATGAGGAAGTCAATCTTGAATCTAGTATCTGGCCAATCCATGAATATAAGAACCTAGATAAAATATTTGAAGATAATAAAAATGGCCAGAGATGGGAGCCTCCTACTGAACTACTCATAGAAATGACTAAACCATCATCTAAGTCATCAAAAGAAGAAGCACCCAAACTAGAGTTGAAACTCCTCTCTGAGCACCTCAAGTATGTATATTTAGGTATAGAGAAAATCTTGTCTGTAATTGTTGCATTAGACCTGAATCCTAACCAAGAGGAGGAATTATTAGTGGTCTTAAGAGAAAACCGAGAAGCAATAGGGTGGACCATGGCAGACATTAAAGAAATAAGCCCTTCTATAGTTCAACATAGGATACACCTAGAGGAAGAGGCTAAACCAACTCGAGATGTCCAAAGAATATTGAATCCAGCCATGAAGGATGTAGTCAAAAATAAAATTCTGAAGTCGTTGGATAATGAAATTATTTATCCCATTTTTGATAGTTCGTGGGTAAGCCCTGTACAAGTGGTACCGAAAAAATCTGGGGTAACAGTAGTTCAGAATGAAGCTAATGAACTTATTCCAATTAGAATCCAAACAGGATGGAGGGTTTGTATAGATTATAGGAAATTGAATGCAGCTACAAGAAAAGATCACTTTCCTTTGCCATTTATTGATCAAATGTTGAAAAAGTTAGTTGGACAAGAATTTTACTATTTTCTAAATGGATACTTCAGTTATAATTAGATCCCTATAGCCCCTAAAGATTAGGAAAAGACCACATTCACCTGCCCATTCAAAACCTTTGCTTATAGGCGTATGTCCTTTGGACTATGTAATGCTCCAGAAACCTTCTAGAGATGTATGATCAGCATATTTTTTGATATGATTGAACGATTTCTAGAAATTTTTATGGATGACTTTTCTATCTTTGGACCTAGCTTCTCTGAATGCTTAAACCATCTAAGACTTGTTCTAGAAAGGTGTAAGAAGAAGCATTTAGTTCTTAATTGGGAAAATGTCAATTTATGGTCAGAGAAGGTATAGTTTTTGATCATGTAATTTTAAAGAAAGGAATAGAAGTTGACAAGGCTAAAGTTGACCTAATTGTAAGTCTTCCACCACCCAAGACTGTTAAAGAAATTCGTTCATTTTTAGGATATGCTAGATTTTATAGAAGGTTCATATCCGATTTTAGCAAAGTGGCTCATCTTTTGACGAACTTGTTAGCAAAAGAAGCAAAATTTGAGCTTACTTCTAAGTGCCATGAGTCTTTTGAATTCCTCGAAAAGGCACTCATTGCAGCCCCCATCATTCATCCACCTATCTAGATCAAACCTTTTGGGCTTATGTGCGATGCATCTGATCATGCTGTAGGTGTAGTCTTAGATCAAAAAATCAACAAGCTATCAAGAGCTATTTATTATGCAAGCAAAATATTAAAAGATGTGCAGCTTAATTACACCACCATGGAGAAGAAATTCTTAGCTGTTGTCTTTTCCCTAAAAAAATTTAGGTCCTATTTGGTTGGATCTCATGTTATTGTCTATACTGATCACTCAGCCATTAGACATCTCCTAGCAAAGAAAGATGCTAAGACACGTTTAATTCGATAGATCTTGCTCCTTCATGAATTTGACCTAGAAATTAAGGACAAAAAAGGGATAGAGAATGCAATTGCTGATCACTTATCCCAAATCATAGTTGCACCATCTAACGAACCACCTATCAATAAGTATTTTTTGGATGAACAACTCATGTCGATGTCCACTGAACCTTGGTATGCGGATATTGTGAATTATTTAGCCATTGGTAAAGTGCTTTCTCATTAGACTAGTCAGGATAAACACAAATTCTTTTTCCAAGTAAAGTATTTCATTTGGGATGATCCATATCTATTTAAATAGTGTCCTGATCAGATCATTAGGAGGTGTGTCCCTGATAATGAGGTTAAAAGTATTCTATCATTTTATCATGACCAAGCAAGTGGTGGTCATTTCGCATCTAAGAAGACTGCTGCCAAAGTACTTCAATATGGATTTTATTAGCCTAATTTATTTAAGGATGCACATGTGTACTATAAAAGTTATGATCGATGCCAACAAATGGGTTAGATTATAAAGAGAGATATGATGCCACTTAATCCAATCTTGGTAGTTGAAATTTTTGATGTCTAGGGAGTTGATTTTATGGGACCATTTTTGAATTCCTTCAAAAATGAGTATATCTTAGTGACTGTTGATTTTGTTTTCAAGTGGGTAGATGCTATTCCATGTAAGTCCAATGATAGCAAAGTGGTCATTAAATTTTTTAAGATAAATATTTTTTTCTCACTTTGATACTCCTAGAGCAATCATTAGTGATCGGGGAACACATTTTTGCAATCAACCCTTTACCGCATTAATGAAGAAATATAATGTTATCCATAATTTGGCCACACCATATCATCCTTAGACTAGTGGGCAAGTTGAAGTGTCTAATAGACAAATCAAACAAATCTTGGAGAAAACTGTTAATGCCAACAGGAAGGATTGGTCTGTGAAATTAGTTAATGCACTTTGGGCTTACCGCACTACCTACAAGACCAACCTAGGAATGTCTCCTTATAGGATTGTGTTTGGAAAACCATGTCACTTGCCTGTTGAGTTAGAACATAAAGCCATTTGGGCAATAAAGAAATTAAATATCGACCTAGACGTGGCCGAAAACCATAGGAAGCTTCATATCAATGAATTAGAAGAACTTTGAAATGAAGCTTATGAGAATGCCAAGGTATACAAGGAATGGATGAAAGTATTACATGATCAAGCAATTTATAGAAAATCTTTTACTCCTGGATAAAAATTTCTTTTGTATAATTCAAGGTTACATCTTTTTCCTGAAAAGCTTAGGTCTAGATGGACAGGACCTTTTTTTGTTAAAAAAGTCTTTCCATACGGGGCTGTAGAGATTGAAAACCCAAGCAATGGTGTTGTTTTTAAAGTTAATGGTCAACGATTGAAACCATTCTTGAAATTATCCATAGAATCTATGGAGGAAGCTATGGTTCTTTATGAACCAACATATCTCGATTAGTCTGTTATCACTATTTAGTCTGGCTGAAGACTTTAAATTTAACACTCCTAGGAGGCAATCCTGCTTCTTTCTTTCTAATTAGTTTTCTTTTTAGCATTATCAGATCAAATAAGCTCCATTAGCTAAGTTGGAGAGAGCTCAAAAAAATTCTTCCTTCGGTGTCCTCATTCTCTTTTATACCATATCATGCTTACAATTAGAAATTATTTTTTTGGGGGAATAATAAGCAAAATAAGTAAATAATTGGATGCTACCCTTATCTTCTTAATCTTATACTTGTCAATCTTGGACTTAGGTTAAATCACTCACTTTTGATAAGTAATTGATTGAATAGTCTAGATGATTTATGAATTGATGAGGGGCAAAATATTAATAGACTCAAGTAAAGAGGAAAAGTAAGAATGAAATCAGTTCTCGAATAATTCCAACCCTCCTATTTATATCAGATAAGAATCTATTTGTTGGATATGTGTAGGTATTAGTAAATGCAAAGTTTCCTTTATTATAAAAAAATAAAAATAAAAAAAAAGATAATAAAAGCAAATTTTAAACATTGTTTCACCGAGTAACCGGGCCTCCTTGCCTAAGTAAGCGTTGAGTCTCGCATCAAAAAATGGAGGTATGAAGAAACTTTGCTATGCAACCAGCTTTGATCTGTAGCCTTTCTGACTCAAGCTAGTAAGCCTGAAGGGTGTTCTACACCTAGTGCCCTAAGGCCAACTGGTCTGGGAGATATTGATCGAAAACTTGTTACAAGGGTCAGATAGAAAGCTTAAGAGATTAAAGCATTGCACAGTCTGTACATTTAAAAATATAAAATAATAATAATAATAATAATAATAAAAGAAATTTACTTGTATAAAAATAATATCTCACCACTCCAATGGAGTAGAGGATTCAGAAATAATAGTAGGAGTTGGTCAAGAACTATCCTTGAAAAATGAGGAGTTTGCATTTCACTAATTTACTTGAGGCTATTAATACCCTAATGACTTGTTTCATCTACTATCTAATGGAAAATCTTCTACTTATAAAAAAGATATGAGAACAATCTTTAAGTCCGATACACTTGTGTATGATATTAGAAGTTTTTGGTAGCCTTTCTTAAATTATCTTTACTCGAGGATGAGTAAGATTCAAGTTGGGGGGAGTGATAAATGCATAAAAATTAAATATAAGTAGATTAATTTATATATCAAATTAACATATTTAATTATAATTGATACTTTATTTAGTGTTTTGAATGAAAGCACATGCCAACACGAGGAGCAGACTTTCAGGATTCTAATGGTACGATCGAAACTGAAATCGAAAGTCAAACGAAGTCAGAAGACCAGTTCTTGCATGGATTTTAAAGCAGACATCCCTAACTTTCAACCTTCAACCTCCATGGCTGTTGGTCCACAGAACAGAGTGATAGACCATAGGCCAATCCAACCATTCGATCATCTCTGAAAAATCACCATTTGCTCTCCTCGGTGCTGGAAACTTGCTGCCAACACCTCACCTCCATCCACCTTGCCGATCGTCAGAAAAAATTCAAGAAAGGGATAGTTTCTTTTCTTTCAACGTTTCAACCATAGAGAGTTTGATTTATTGGAACTTGATATGGAGCTACTTGCTGGCCTGAGATTGAGTTTTTCTCATCCCACTGTCATCTTCTTCAATGGATCAAGCCATCACCATGGTCGTCGCTTCCCATAGCCATCATTGGTCATTGCTCTGCCACCACCAGTCCGAGAGCCACCCACCACTAGGCGTTCCATCCTTAGCCATCTCACCATTGCCTAATGCCTGAGAGGCTCCTCACGGTCATCAGCCCAAGCTCCACAGAAGTGTTGACTTGGTCGGAACGAATGCGAAAGTTTGAAATGGAGATGGATAAACATGGAAGCAGGTGCGACGTAGATGCGGAGAGGAGTTTGATTTCATCATGGAAGGAATAGTTTTAATCTCTCAAGTTAAAATTTAAAAGAGGTCGGAGGGATTTGTTGGTCGACGTCTCATGCAGAACAGAAGAAATGGAGGAAACAAACATGGCATGAACGCGTCATTCATCCTCTTTAAAAAGAAGGCAGCAAGGGAGGAGTGGGGAGACTTTTATCGGAAAATTTTTTCAGCCATCTTATTTCATCGCTGCCATTCCACTTCCATCAGAGAGAAATTTTTTGGGAGTAGTGGTTGCAACCCCATTCCAGTCTATTCTAGTTCTATCCATTCTTCCCCAGAAATCTGAGAGCCAATCTGAGAGTTTATTTTAATTTTTGTATTTCTTTTCTTCTTGTTCCAACTCCAAGCCTGATCTGTGGCTTAGGAGTTAAATTTTCTACAATTAGTTTTTCTTAGAAATAAATTTTTAGTATTCTGGTTCAATTTATTTCATGCAGTTTTTAATTTCAGTAACTAGGATAGTTTAATTTATGCATATTTAATCCATCTTTAGCAAGTAGTTAAAGATTATTTTCAATTTAATTTTTTTTTATTTTAGAGTTTTCAAATCATGGCTAGCTAAGCAACCCTCTAGGGTTGGCGATGAAGCTAGACCATGACTAGAAGTATCTTCTCTTAGGATCTCTCATCTTAATTTTAAAAGGAGACCTTGCTTCTTTTTAAATTCTTGCCAAGGAACTTAATGAACTATTATTGGGTTTCAATTCTTTTATAGTTCATATTTGATTCAGCGCAAGAAGAATAAAGAAAGAAGGCTCAACAATACTTATATTCTATTCTTTTTTTTCTTGTAAAACCTTGATGGGTTATAGTTGAGTTTTAATCTCTTCGTAATCCATACTTGGTTGATACAAAGAAAGAAATTTGGAGGATATCATTAGGGAGATCAGTAGAAAAGATTTTCTAAAACATTGGTCTAGTGGATTCAAAAACCTTAGGCTTTTACATTATTTATTCCTTCTATATTTCATTAACTTGTGATCATTCCTGTTGGACCTTGCTTGAGCAGGGGTTTAGACATAGTTTAAACACCGTTTCCTCATGGGGTCGATCCGTACTCACGGATGTGCTACTCTACACATCGTGCACTTGCGGTTATAACTTCAAAAGTTCACAACAATTCTCTCTCATGTTTCACATAGAAATGAGAGAGGGGGTGCTGAAAAACACCGCCCATTCTTATGGTGCGCGTGAAAAGGTTTCACCTTCCCTTTGGGGTTGGAACTCTATCCATATGAGTTTTGACTTGGTTCAAATTTTGATTTGACCCTAAGATCAACTCTTATCTAGTGGGGGATGTAGAAAGAGATTTTTTGTGTAACAAAAAAATCTAGAAAAAAGGGTGTGTGCATGCGTGTGTCAAATGAATGGTTTTCTTCCTTGCTACCATCTATCTATCTCATCCCACGCCCTCCTTCCTTCCCATCATCTCCATGCCATGTTTCAGATTAGATCTGAAAGAGAGTGGATTTATTAGAGAGATAGAAAGAGAAGAAGAAAGGTTCTTCTTCCTCTTCAAGGCATCCATTTCAGATCTCATCAGATCAGCATGAAGGGTTCACACTGCAGCTCTATTTTTTGAGATCTAGAAGATGAAGTCCAGATCCAAGTTTGAGGAGCAAGGCCTCCAAGATGCTAGCATACTAATGACCTCTGAGCTTCGATCAGGATCATCTCTGTATGAATACTAGCAGAGGTCAGGCACTTACACGGCTACGATAGGAACCCTAGGCATTTGCAGGATCCGAAGCATCAATTATGCAAATTTGATCTCTTTTATCCTTTTGTTTCTTGTTTTTGATTTTAGATTTTGGAGCATATTCATGTCCAGATCCAATGCATAGTTTTCAAATCTGATTGGTACGTATTTTAAATTAAAAATATTTTAATTTTTTAATTTTTAGTGCACACATAAATCAGATTTATAAAAAATTTTGAAACTATACATATGAAACCACCACACTTGCTAACAGTGGTATTAGAGCCAAGTTCTCTAATATGAATATGAACCAGTCACATCTAAAATCTGATTCACAGAAGTCAGATCTAAGGATTAGTTAATTGCTTGACATTGTTCTGACAAACCATTGCCTGAAACAATATAGAACATTAATGAATGTTAGATCTAAAAATTTCTACATGTTGTAATGTGATTACAAGATAGTTTTGAATCTAAAATTATTTGAGATCTAGAATAAATCATGATCTCTTCAGATCTAAAATTAGTTTCAGATCTAAAGATGTTAAGTAGGGTTTCATTCAGATCTAATATTTTTGCAGAATCAAATTCAAGTATGAAATTAGTCTCTAGGATCTGAATTTTATTCATGTATATGATATGTGATTGCATGTTTAGATCTAAAAATTAGTTCTATGACTTGAATTTTGATATATGCATGATGTTTAGATCTGAATTATTGTTCATATGATCTAATTTATTATTCATATATCAGATATGTGAAAGATAATATGATCTAAAATTTAATAGATTACATATTTGATATGTTAGATTAAATTTCTAGCTTGCCTAGTACTTGGATTGGGTGCTTCACCATGGCCGTTCGGTCATAAGAGGAAGCAGGGGTTAAAGCCTCTTACTTTTCCATTCAAAGTGTTCACTTATGACGTGTAGGGGTGCCGCTTGTGATGATCTCCCATGAAGAAGAATAGCGAATGAAAGATCCTAGGTGTATGTGATACATATTTTAGATCTAGATTTTATTTTTTTATGCATATAATAGATATGTATTATTTTAGATTATCAAACTATATATGTGATATATATTTAGATGACACATGATCTGAAATTAATTTCTGTAAAACCTGGATTTGAAACCCTAGGATCTGATTGCATAAAACCCTGAAATTATGGCTAGTGAGCCGCCAAGTCAACTCAAATTCAGTTTGAGTCAACTCGAGTTCCTTGCAAGTCAACTTTGTCCTTCTTGGAGTTGACTCGAGACCCTGGTTAGTCAACTCATTTGCATATGAGTTGACTCAATTCTGCAGGCAGATGCCCATAGTTTTTTATCGTCATGGATGAATCGACTCGAGTTTTAGAGCGAGTCGACTCAAATTTACTGACACTAAAATTGAAAGTGATTCAATTAAAATTAGTTTAGATTAAAAATTATTTTTAACATATAAACTAAACCCATCATAATGCACTTAATTGAAGATTAAGATATGAAATTAAAAGTCCAAAATTATGAATTTAAGATCTAATTTCAATGCATAAAATATAGGATATTGGGTATGGGTTGAACAAATTAGGTCTACTGACTTAACTATAATTAGGATCATTGATTAGATTAGGTTATTACCCTATTTTGATTTTGAGTAGTTGATCGAACCTAATCAAATGTTGGTTGGGATTAGGTCAAAGGAGCTCAAAATTGAGTTTAGTTGTAGTTGGTCAAATCGATTCACAAGTGATGTAAATTGATTAAATCAAAACTGAATTTGGCTCAATGGTCCGAGCCCAAGTAACTAGGCTAACCTGTTTGATACTGATTGATCAATTGGTATCTAAAATAAGTTTGGCTGCTTAATCAGTGGTTTCTCCCATCAATCTCACTTACCTGGCCAATTTGGTCAATTACATATTGAATAAGATTTCTTGGTCATTCGTGTTCACCCATGTTGACTAGCTTAGTCAGACATGAGATTGTACTGATCTGAACCTAGTCAATCAAACATCAGATGTGCTGAGTTAGAAGAGATCTAAACCTAAATCTCCTCACTAAATATTAAGTCTAGATGTCTTCCACCATTGTAAAGATGTGGATGCCTTTCTAGCATTGATCATTCTTGGCTGGTCATAGTGGTTTGGTTGCATCAAAAAGGTGCAATTACTCTATTGGCATTAGATGCCCCAGGATAAAGATGGGGTTGGGCCCAATATCTATTAGATGAGAGATCCAATGATGGCTTTGCACCTACTAGTGAATGATGGGTCGAACTTAACTAAAGAGTATGGTCAATAACTATTAAGTAAGCCCATATAACTTAGAAACCAAGTCACTGTAATATGCTTAGAGAAACATCTAGATAAAAAGTTGTCTAAGCATTAGTGACCATGTTATCAATAACTGTTAGATAAGGTGCATGGCATCAGTGGAACCATAGCACTCATTAGAAGCCCAATTATCATGTTAGGATTTTTGTTTCTCCACCCGAGGTGTGTGAGAGACTCAAGAAAGTAGTGGAAGCCTTTACTTGCTTTTAAAGTCCCTAGAACAATCATTTACAAGTACAATCATCTAATTAAAATCTTTAGTCTCTATAATTTATTTTCTCAGCTTCCAACCCTCTAGCTCGAATCCTAGATATCAACCACTTAACCAAAATTAATTACGTATTCTGGCTTAGAAACCTAAGAATTATTCTCAGTTATTGAAAAATTAAGCTATGTTCTTGACTAGGTTATCCCTATGTCATCAGCCTGTCTAATCTATAGTCAACGAGCTATACTTGATAATTGGTTGGACAATGACAATGAAGTTAGGTGCTATAAATTAGAGTCCATAGTTGATGAATTCCAATGTGTGCATAAAGATATGTAGAATGACAATGACATGCTGACTCATCTGCTATAGTTATGAGGTGATCAGAGTCGCATAGTGCATGAGATACGTAATGGGCATTTTGTCCATGATCACTATTTGACAATGATCAAGGGCATTGAGAAACTTGAGAAGCTCGACATGACCAAGCACAAGGAATTGCTAGTGGATTTGATCTTGCAATACATTTTTGATTTGTATGGATAGTTTGTGAAACTACCATATGAATAATCATTATATCATCTTATCTGAATTAGTCAATATGTTGGTAACTATAGGACCTTGAAAAGTTCAGAGGTACATACTTGGAAAGTCTAAAGAAACAAGGACACACCTTTAGAAGGCTTATCAAAATTGCTCAAAATTGATTTTACAGTTTCCTCTTCTCCCAATTGAGTATTAGACTTTAGTGCCTATTTATGCACTTCAGTAAAGGGTCTAAGGGAAGAAAGAGGGCTGAGAAAAAGTGAAGTAACCCATGGAGTCAACAATGGTGCAAGAGTTGCACTATGGCTGTGGGAACTTAACCTCTGTGACTATCATTTGGATTTAGTTCTTAGAAATAGTCTCTATAATTTGCATGGTGATGCATCTTGAACTTATTTGAGCAAACAATGAATGCCATTAGGTCTGAGAGATCCAGAGATCAAATAAACCTGAAGTATATAGGTGGTGCCTTAGGCTAAGTCATATAGAAGAAGAAATGATTTATCGACGAGAGAAACATGGACATTTGGGTTCATTGAATGTCATATCTAGTCCATGAATCATCTCTTTGAGGATAAATGACCAAGCTGCCCTCTATGGGACAAGGGGATAGGACCATTTAGATAATTACCCTAGTACACATTTGATGTGTGTGGCCCATTTGATGAGCTAGACAAGGGAGGTCATCTCTACCTTATCATCTTTATTCATGATTAATCATGATATGGGTATGTGTATAAGATACAAATCTGAAACCTTTGAAAGGATCAATGAATTCAGATATGAAGTAGAGTAGTAAACTAAAAAATTCTAAAGGTACCTCGATCAGATCGAGAAGGCAATATCAAATAGAGAATTTCTCAATTTTCTTAAAGAAAATAGCATAGTTTCACAATAGAACCCTTCTTATATACCTCAGCTCAACAAGATATCTGAAAGAAGAAATGGCGCTATATGAGATATGGTCTGATCCATTATGAACTTTACTAATTTAATCTTTGTTTCTTTAGGGACAAGCTTTAATTTCTTAAATTTGAATAAGATTTTTTCTAAAACTATTCCTACTACATCATATGAGATATGGCATGGCAGACAAGTTGGAGGCTACGTTCATGAGAACTCATTTCATGGGATATCCTAAAAAGTTAGGGATACTACTTTCTCTTCTCAATATATCACAATCTGATTGCGAGTTATCATACTATCTTTCTAAAAAATAGTTTATCCAAAATAGAGACTGTGGGAGGATAAGCTTGAAGGGATGGTCTCTGAAGAGCAACGAGTTATAGGACCTATAGAACCTATTCATGATAAGCCAGTAAATGTAGTACCTCTTCCACTTTATAGATCTAGTAGGACTCCCATCCTTCTGAAAGGTACTTGCTATTCTTATAAAGGATCTAGAGAAAGTATTTCTAGTGGAAGATGGGGAACATAGAGATGATCTCAAAATCTACAATGAGGTGATATTGGACATCGACCTCAAGAAATGGATGTATACATAGATAGCCCTTCTACATGGATATCTTAGAAAGATATCTATATAGAGTGGCTTATGGATTTTACTTCCTGTGATGGAGATCACAATGCAAAGGTCCATACATGGATTTATTAAGTATCTCAGAGTTGGAATACTCATTTCAATGATATGATCAAATTGTTTAATTTCATCAAAAAATAAGAAGGAATTATGTGTTTGCATGAAAGTCATTGGGAGTGTTCCATGCTGACATTTATTAAAATATGGTTGTATATAGAATTTTCTTGAAAGACCCAGGACAAGCATCCTATATTCTGAAAATAAAAGTCTATAGAGATAGATCTAAAAGGATGCTTGGGTTTTCACAGAAAAGTACATAGAAGAGGTGCTAAAAGGGTTCAGCATAGAAATATCCAAGAGGGATCTGCTACCTTCTTAGGCATAGGTGTATGCCATGCTATGTACTCGACTTGATATATCTCTTACAGTGAGAGTCACGAGTAGATATTAGTCAAATCCAGGCTAAGAGCATTGGATTGCTGCGAAAACATCCCCGAGTACTTAAGAAGCACTAATGATTTATTCCTGATCTTTGGAGAAGGGTTAGAACTAAGAGTGGGAGGATACACTAATACTCATGGTAGAATATCTACATCAGGGTGTATTCTTGAGCGTTGTTGGTTCGGTATGTTGGAAGGATTCTAAGTAACTGATCAAGGAAAGCTGAGTATGTTATAGATGTGTAGGATGTATTCTGATTCTTATATTAGTTGCAAAATTGGATGTTGTACCATCAGATGCCATGACACTATACTGCAAAGATAACGATCCATAGCTCTTGCTAAAGAGCCAAGGTCTCACCAGAAATCTAAGCACATAGAGTAGCAGTATACGTGATTGTCTTGAGTAAAAATACATAGAGGTGTAGAGAGTAGACTCCACCTAGGATATAGTAGGCCCAAGTCACTTAGCCAGCCAATAACCAAAGCCTATCTTATAAAGGTGGGGCTTAGGTATATGGCAGATTGGCTTTAGTACAAGTAAAAGATTGTTAGATGTATATTCTAGAAGCCAATTTTGGCTGATGCATACCTCCCTCTAAGACATATTTTTGTACTTGATGGGTAGTTTTTATTACCATTCATATCGTATATATCCATAAATTATCCTAAAAATTAACAAAGATGATTTTGTATATTCTTAAAGTATTGAGAATTTGAGATATATATTATTAGTGATTAATTTCTAAATACTTTCGATCAAATGATCATTATCGAGAATAGTTAGATCGGTGCATGGATCACTTCTCTTTTGGGCAAATGAGTCTCAAGACTGCAGTGTGGGGACATTGGGATGAAAGTGCATTTAGTTGTTAGAGAATAACTTGTACTGCGCATGATCAATACAAGAAAATACTTAGATGTTTGCTTACTCGTCAGTGATTGTTTCAATGCTACAGTGGTGTAACTGGTCCTTTGACCTACGGTGTGTTGGCTATTCATAGCGAGGCTACTTAGTTTGACTACATATTTCCTTGATCCCTAGCCATTCGGATCCTTACTGTGTATGTTGGCTACAGTGGATTCAGGTCCACTGTTTGAGTAGGATGCACCTAGATAAAATCTATCGATCTTAGTAGAAAATGAGTAGTTCTATGCAATTCATAAAATTGAGTTCAGGAAGTCTCTGGCCAGAGCAAGTGTGAATACTGAAAAAGAGTTTTCACAGGATTCACAAATGAACTCGAGTCGAAATAATCTAGCATATGATTGATGATGGGGTTTGAGGAACTCTCCATGAGCTCCATCTAGTCGAAACTCATGATAGAAAAACTATATCATACAATAACTACATCTAGGGGTTCATTCTTCTATTCTACTGGATTGCCACTATATATTGTTAGGCATCAATGGTGGATTATAAGAACTCACTAGGATTATTTTCAAATCAACGATCCTTATTAGAGTGAGTTGGAATCATTCTATCCCATCGAATAAAGTTTTGATGATATAGTGAAGAAGATCACGATATGTCTCACTACCAGACAGAATAGAATCTGAGAGATCACACACAAAAGGAGCTTGACCTGATCAATGGCTTAGATTGAATTTAAATTATCAATTGGATTGATGGTTTGAATTTGAAAACTGCTAATTTAAAAATGTTATAGATTTAGTAACTGCTAATTATTAGCAATGGGACTTAATTGTAAATGTTGTAATTTAATTGGACCTAATTAAATTATGGATCAAGTCCTAATTAATTTAAATCAGATTTAATTTAATTGGGCTTGACTTAATGTATGGCTAATTAGATTTAATTATTCAAGTTAGATTTGGATTACAATCCTAATTGGATCAGGTTTGATAGCCTTTTCAAATCTGGTTTGATAGCTTTTCGAATTTGATTCCAATCAGGCTCGAATCATATTCAAATTGAACCAAATTTGAAACCCAATTTAACCAAAAAGCCAACCACTCTCTTCTAGGGATTCAGTCTCATATTTTATGTGGAAATGAGAGAGGGGTGCTGAAAAGTGCTGCACTTTCTTATGGCACGCATGGAAAGAAGGTGGCGCCTTCCCTTTGGGGTTGGGACTCTACCCAGATGAGTTTTGACTTAATTCAAATTTTGATTTGGCCCTAAGATCAACTCTTATCTAGCGGAGGACATGGGAAGAGGTTTTTTATACAACAAAAAATCTGAAAAAAAGGGTGTGTGTGTGTGCATGAGTAAAAAGGATGGTTTTCTTCCTTGCTGCCATCTATCTCATCCCACACACTCCTTCCTTCCCATCATCTCCATGCCATGTTTCAGATTCGATTTGAAAGAGAGAGGATTTATTAAAGAGAAAGGAAGAGAAGAAGAAAGATTCTTCTTCCTTTTCTAGGCATCCATTTTAGATCTCATCAAATTAGCATGAAGGGTTCGTGCTGCAGCCCTATTTTTCGAGATCTAGAAGAAGAAGTCTAGATCCAAGTGTGAGGAGCAAGGCCTGCAAGATGCTAGCATGCTGGTGGCCTCCGAGCTTCGATCGGGATCATCTCTGTATGGATACCAATAAAGGTTGAGCACTTGCATGACTATGACAGGAATCCTGGACATCCATCAGATCTGAAGCATCAGGTATGGAGATCCGATCTCCTTTACCCTTTTATTTCTTATTTTTTATTGCAAATTTTTGAGTGTGTTCATATCAAGTTCCAATGTATGGTTTTTAAATCTGATCTGATATATATTTTAAATTAAAAATATTTAAATTTATTTTATTTCTATTGTACACATAAATCAGATTTATAAAAAATTTTGAAACTCCACATACGAAACCACCACACTTGTTAATACCTTTATCATTTAGAAGTGGTTCTAAGGACTTTCATTATAATATAGGAGTTCGATACAGAAGATGCACAAACTTATGATAAAAAAAATTAAATAATTTTTATTAATAAATAATTCATAGAGTTACAATAATGAGCTCAATCATTTACAACTTAGATGATGGGCTTTAGGATACTATTTTCCAACAACTCTCACTTGAACTAAAGCCAATCGGTATAGTATCAAATATCCATCTTTCATTTATAATCATCAAACTCCTTAATCCCAAGGGCATTAGTAAATGGATCGGCTAGGTTCTTCTTTCCATCGATCTTTTGAAGGTCAACGTCATCTTAATCCATGATCTCCTAGATAAGATGATAGCGATGCAAAATATGCTTAGTTCACTGATGGGACTTCGATTCTTTCGCCTGAGCAATGGCTCCAATGCTATCATAGTACAACAAAATAGGACTATCAAAAGAGGGTGTCACTCCAAGCTTACTGATAAACTTTCATAATCAGATAGCTTCCTTTGTAGCATCAAATGTCGCAATATACTCTGCCTCATAAATCGAATCGATCATAGTATGCTATTTAGAATTTTTTCAGTAGATTGCTCTACCATTCAAGATAAATATGTATCCTGACATGCTCTTACTATCATGATGATCTGACTAAAAATTAGAATCAGTATATCCCATGAGCTTTAAGTCAGTACTCCATATATGAGCCATTGGTCCTTAGTATTTCTTAAATACTTAAGAATATTTTTTATGATCTTCTAATGGTTCTTATCCAGATCAGACTAGTATCTACTCACTATCCCTAGCGAATATGCTACATCCGATCTCGTACATGTCATAGCATATATTATATAACCCACTATCAAAGCATAAGAAATTCACTCATATGCCCTCTCTCTTGAGGGGTTGTCAGACAATCCTTCTTCAAGAGAAAAATTTTATGGACTATCAAAAGATAGCCTTTCTTGAAATTCTCTATACTAAACCATTTCAGCATAGTATCTATGTACATAGATTGTGATAGTGTAAGTAGCCTTTTAGATCTATCTCTATAGATTTTCATTCCTATGATGTAAGATGCTTCTTCCAAACCCTTCATGAAGAACTATAGTCTTTTAGATCTATCTCTATAGATTTTCATCCCTATGATGTAAGATGCTTCTTCCAAACCCTTCATGAAGAACTATAACGACAGCCATACTTTTATTTTCTTTAATTCAGGGATGTCATTCCCTATTAAGAGAATATCATCCATATACAAAATAAGAAATACTACCATTAAAGTGTTAACCCATCTGTATATGCAAGGTTCTTCTCCATTCTTAATGAAGCCATACGTTCTGATCGTCTTATCAAAATATATGTTCCAATTTTCAGTTGCCTGCTTCAATCCATAAATAGATCTTTGAAACTTATACACTTTAGATTCATATATGGATGTGAACCTCTTAGGTTATATCATATACATCTCTTCATTCAATTTCTCATTTAGAAAAGCTATCTTCACATCCATTTATCAGATTTTATAATCCAAGTGTGCTGCTATTGCAAGCATGATCTAAATAGACTTGAGCATTATCATAGGAGAAAATATCTCATCATAGTTGTTGACTCCATGATTAATTTTAATGATTATTAAATTTTGAGTGTTTAAGTATTTAACCATGTATTTCAAGAATGGATGTAAGCCTTTTCAGATGTTCAAGTTAAAACTATAATTTTATCAAGTTGGAGATCAAGTAAAACTTGATAAGAGATAAAATTATAATTTTATAAAGTTGAAAAAAATCTATTTTAGAAGCCTCAAAAATAAGCTTAGAAGATTTTTAATCTTTTAGAGGTAGTCCTATAATTTTTGGATGCATAAACTAGAAGAAAATTAAGTTTTAGCAAAAGGATCAACCCAAGGGATGATCCTTAGGTCATCCTCTTTCGAAATGGGCTGTTTGGCATGCATGGCATGCAAACTGGGCCGATCCAGTTTGAGACTAAGCCGATCTAGTCTCAATGGAAGTAAAAAATAGAAAGTGTAGAAAGTCAAATTTTCAAGATCCAGGGGACTGAGCCAACCCAGCTATATACTGAGCCGACTCAGTTAGGACTGAGCCGACCTAGTGATCATAATGGTTAGTTTTCTGCAGCTTTTTCTAACTGCTATTTCTTCACTCCAATGGTTATTTTAAGACTTTCAATAGTTAGAACTAATCCTCCAGCTATTACAAAGAGTATAAAAAATTAGAAAAAAATTTAGGAAGAAAGATTAAATGGATTGAAAGTAGAAATCATTTAAATTATGAGCTTCATTGAATATCTAAAGAAAAAGAAAGAAAAGAGAGGACTTTGTACATCAAATTCAGAGAGCTTCCAATTGTGATCATCTTTATTCATTCAAGCTTTCTCTCAGTCTTCAAAGAAGAGAATACAAAGCTTCAAGAGCCATTTTCAGTCTCTCCATCAAACTTCAAAAAGAGTTTTTTTCTTTTTATTTTTATGCTGAATTTTATACTTGTATTTTTATTTTTTTTATAAGTTTCTTTGGAAGAAAGAAACTTTGAGATTAGGCCCGTCCAAATCCAAAATTAGATTATATTGGTTTTGGTTGGTGGGCCCATAAAACCAACTGGATTGATAGTGAATCTAAAAAAATTATCAATGTAGGATTATGGTTAGTGAGCCCGACAAAATCAACTAGATTTATTTATAATCTCGAGTTAAAATAAATACACTGTAATCTAAAAATTATAGTAAAATTCTCAAGAAGATAGCTTGAAAAGTGGACGTAGGTGCGGGATTACACCGAACCGCTATACGATCTTTGTGTATTTATTTTATGATTTTGCTTTCCTTGCTTTCTTTATTTGCTTTACATATTTGTATTATTTAGTTGCTTTTAATTCCACTGCTATACATTGCTCATTCACCATAAGCATTCAAGTTTCTCTTAATTAGAAGCACATATTTATTTTAGAGTATAATTTGATCAAATATTTTATAAATCTAATTCATCCCTCCCTCTTGGGTAGCCATACCTAGGCAACAATCTCCAGATCTTAAACTATATTTTTTTATATTTTTCTTTTCTCTTTTATCCTTAATCATTTCAAAAAGATTTTTGATGATTTGACAAGGATTCTAGCCGTTTATGACTATTAGTGATCAAAGTTAGCTATTGAAAAAAGATTCTAGGTGAAGGCAAACTTCTGCAGAACTAGTCATTGTGCCTGTCAGACTCTGTCGAGCTGGCTCGATTCATGCTTCGAGTTGGCTCGAGTATAGTTTCTACACAAAGCACCATTCTATCCTTCTAAGAAAGCTAGCTCGATTTTGTGTCGAGCTGGCTCGATCGACAATCAGCAAAAATAGTATTTTTTATTGATCTAAGATAGCTAGCTCAATTGGAGCTTCAAGCTGGCTCGACTAGCAGAACTTTCAAATAAATCTTTTGCTACTTTGAGACAGTCAGTTCGGTTGAGAATCGAGTCGGCTCGATCAGTAATTTTTCAAAACTGATCTTCTGTCTTTCTGAGATAGCTGACTTAGATCCAAATCAAGCCAGCTCGACTATGTGCCAAGCCAAAAAGATAAGTGCATGCCGTGCTAGGGTTGGCTCGAATCAAGGATGGGTTAGCTCGAGCTTTAAGAGAGGATTCTTTTTACTCCAAAATCATTTCAAAAATAGTTCCAAATAACTCAAAGGATCTTCATTTGATTATGGATTCATTTAGCGATCTTTTTCTTTCTACAAAAAATAAACTTTGGCATTCTTGAAAAGTATTAGTATTAAGGTTATACTCTAATATTTTATAATCATCAAAATCATTTTCGGGGGCAACAATCTTTTTCTTTTTGATGATGACAAAACATTGAGCATATTAAAGTAAAAGTATATCATGGATTTAAAAAGATATATAAAGAGATATTGTAAATTTCAATATGCACAAGTAATTAAGATAAATCAAAATGTACAAACATTAGAAAGAATGGATGCTTTACAAAGTTAAGATATATAACAACTTACATTAGCTCCCCCTTAATGAATGCATTTTATCCATAATAATCTTTAAATTAATTAAGAATAATTAATTGAATAGAGATCCAATTTATATGCTCAAGTTTATATGCTCAAGTATTTCTTCTCCTCCTTTTTGTCAACATTAAAAAGGATAGGCGATAGAGCAATACAATCATGACAAACATTACAAACATTGAAACTAATAAACTTTCATTAAAGGATGAAGTTGATTACATGTTTATATTATTTACAAAAAGATATGACCAAACAATATAACATTAGAGTTCATTTCAAAAACATGGAAAAAAGATAAGATTTTGGTACTAAGGTAACTATTCCTTATCTGAGAAAAATTCAATGATGGAATCAGAAGAGGAGGTGGAAGGTGCAGTTTGTTTGCTCCGGGCTCTTGCAAAAGATCCAGGTCTAATGGTGGCACTGAAGGGGGGTCTGGTAGAAGAGGATTGAGATTGGCTAGGTGAAGGTCTAAGCTGTGATGAGGGAGGGAAAATTCGAGAGGCTAGATCATCCAACATTCTGTCAAATTTTTGAAGTGCTGAAATCATAATGTCTATGCCACCATGCTGAGTGATGATAAGTTCTTCAACC
The DNA here is from genome assembly GCA_006176705.1 of Cocos nucifera. Classification (NCBI taxonomy): domain Eukaryota; kingdom Viridiplantae; phylum Streptophyta; class Magnoliopsida; order Arecales; family Arecaceae; genus Cocos; species Cocos nucifera. The sequence goes on along the minus strand of QRFJ01003371.1, from coordinate 83,771 downwards.
CTTCTATGAATCTTGGCCATTTTTTCAGTCAATACCTCAATCTATCCAGAAGATCCATTGCTTTCTTTTTCTAAAATTTTGAGTCTTTGAGATAAATTAGTTATTTGTTGGCTAATCATATCAATCTATCCCTCAAATGAAATTCTCTATTCTTCCAGACTTTGAGTGAACTGAAGTTTAAGATCAAAAAACATGTCATCTAATTTTCTTGAGATTTATCCCACAACTTGCTCTACAATGCTATCAACTGAGAAACTTGAAAAAGCTACAAGAGCACAAGGAGAAATCGGATGACTTTCTCCAGCAACTAATCTCGATGTCGATGTGGGTACAGGAGATGATAGAGGAGCAACAGGTGCCAATAAGGAAGGCCTATCTGAATATGAAGAAGAGGATGATTCTGAGACGTGAGGGCGCGCTTCTTCATTTTCTCTAATCCATACATCATTTTCTTTCTTAAATTTCATCCGATACAAAGTTTGAATGGTGTAGTAGTCATTATGGGTTAGAGATTTAGAAATTTTTCCTTCTAAATCTATACCTGCCTTAGTGAACAAGAGGATGAAGACCATTTCGTATGGCAAGCAAGCTTTTCCTTTTGATCTACCAGGAGTGCTCTTGATCTGTTCTACTATCATGAATGATAGATTTAATGGTGTTTCATTTACCATATGTACAATTACTGCTAAATCCTTTGAAGATAGCCAATCAAATCTCCCAATCCTTGTAAAGAAAATTCTATACAATAGGCTGTGGAGAAGCTTCAACTCAACTAGCAAAATGTTTGCATTGTAGATATCCCGGTGGTCAATATTTTCTCTGCCAATGAGCCTTTTAAGTTCTTCAAAGTCATTATCTAGACTAGGGGCTCGAATTCCATCATGAGGCATGTGTAACAAGTGCCCTAATCTTCTTGGGTCCAAGATGATTTATGTTCCTTTGACCTCTGACCAAATGGAGTCTGAACCAATCCTTAGATTTTCAAAGAACTCCATTACAAGCTGAGGATAAGTGGGAGTATCCAACAAACAAATCATTTTCCATCCTTGCTGTCGAATCCATGAGCCAATCAGAAAGTTTTCTTTATCCAAAAATTTGAAATTGATCTTTCTCCTAGTGGTGACAGCTCTGGAAGCCATTGACGATCGGTTTGGAGAAGTAAAAGGCACTGAGCTCATCATTCCCCTCTTTTTTGAGCGAACGACCGATTGTTCTTCTGTAAGGTGCTTCTTTAAGACTGTTGCATGAGATTTGGGTGCCATCCTTCTCAACTTTAAGAGGATTTGAGGAGTAGATTGAGAGAAAAAGTGATTTGGAAGGTTTTTGGAGAGTAGCCAAAAAAAGGTCGAGGTGGGGCAGGCTCAGAATGATAGGAATTTTGGAAAGAATGATCGACTTAAATAAATGACTAGGCCCCGATCATCGAGCAAGCTCAATTTTTGATCGGGCCAACTCGATAGCCGAGCTAGCTCAAAGGTATATTCGAGCCAGCTTGAAAAAAAAAAAAGAGTAACAAAAATTATAAAGCTTAAGAATGCAATTTTTTTAAAAAAAAAGTGAAAGATAATGCTAAAGAATGAATATATATATATCATTTTGATAATCTAAATTTAAAATATGCTTATTTTAAAATATAGAGGGAGAAAAAGTTGAAAAGTAAATTAATTCAGTTATTAATATAAAAAATAAGCAAAATTTATTGATTTGATTTGATTAAAAATATTGATGAATTTGTGATCTTAAATTCTCTATCAATTATCTTATTTTGAGCTTTATTATATTAATTTTAAACTTTCCATCAAATATCTTATAGTCTTCTCAATTTATGCTTTCATAAGTTTAGTCATTTAATTTACTTGATTTAAAGTACTATTGATTTAAAATAGTTTCAGACAAATAACTTATTCTTAATAATTAAAAATTACTTAAAGTGGTATCATTAATATGCTGATTTCATATTTTGATTTACATGATTATTTTTGATAATTGATTGGAGCTTAGTTGAATTTAAAATATAAATCTGAATATGAATTAGATTTTTAATGTGCCATAAGAAATTCTTATAAAATTATTTTAATTTTTACTCAAGAGCTAAATTTGAAAAAGTACCACTCAACTACTTTGATACTATACTGATTTTCTCGATATATGCGTGATACATATCTTTTCTGAACTTAATTGACTAAAATTTTTTGAGAAAAGCAAAGAATAAATATTAAAATTGGTGTCAAAATTTTTTTTTATGTTATACTTATTTTATTTGAAAATCTTTACTTTTTTGAAGTTGAATTAAAAATCTAAATTGATGGTATCAAATAGAAATTTGACGTCAGACATACTTTACTTGATATCAAATATGCTGAAATATCTTAAAAAGCACTATCCCTTAATATTGACTTGAAAAATTTAAATTTAATTTTTTTTTTAAAAAAAAGAATAATATCAATATAAATTTGATATCAAATATGCTTATTCTCATATTAAATATCCCATATAGTTCAAATTTAATTATTTTTAGAAATTAAATTTTTTTTTTAATTTGATTATCATCATTTAATAAGGGGGAGAGACATTGATATTTGAATTCAAGCTAATTTTAAAAAGTAAAGGATATATTTTATACATATTTCAAATCAAAAGATAAGTTTTTAAAGAGAAGATGATTAATTTAAATTGACCTTCTGAATTTGATACATCTCTCAATTTAATATCTTAATATTAATTTTGATAATTTTTTTATTCTTTTTCATGAACTTTTTAATGTTGTCAAAAAGAAGGAGAGGTATATTGAGTATATGCTTAAATAATTAATACTTAAGAAACTTAATGAATTTCTTACTCGGAACTTAATACTCATTGATTTGAATTAAAATATTATTTTGATATGAGTCTATAAATTATGTAAAATATTAATTAAAGCTTTTATAAAGTGTGCATTTTTGTTTATGTATATTATCACTTCATGACTTATACTAGCCAATTTATTAAAATATATTAAATTATATTTTTATGCATATACTCAAAATTTTGCCATCATCAAAAAAAAATTATTGATCCACGATTGATTTTGATGATTGTCAAACTTTAAGTTTTTAAGTATTTAACTATATGTTTCAAGAATGGATGTAGGTCTTTTCAGGTATTCAAGTTAAAATTATAATTTTATCAAGTTGGAGATCAAAAAAAAAATGACAAGAGGCAAAATTATAATTTTATAAAATTAAAAAATATATATTTCAAAAGCTTCAAGAATAAGTTTAGAAGATTTATGATCTTTTAGAGGTAGTTTTATAATTTTTGGATGCATAAATTGGAAGAAAATCAAGTTTTAGCAAAAGGATCAATCCAAGGGACGACCCCTAGGTCATCTCCTTTCAAAATGGGCTGTTTGGCATGCATGGCACGCAAACTAGATCAATCCAATCTAAGACTGAGCCGACCTAGTCTCAGTGAAAGCAAAAGATAGAAAGTGCAGAAAGTCAATTTTTCAAAATCTAAGGGACTAAGCCAACCCAGCTATAAACTGAGCCGATCTAGTTAGGACGGAGCCGACCCAATCAAAAACTGAGCCGACCTAGTGATCGTAATGGCTAATTTTCTATAGCTTTTTCTAATGGTTATTTCTTCACTTCAATGGCTATTTCAAGACTTTCAATGGCTAGAACTGATCCTCCAGCTATCATAAAGAGTATAAAAGGCTAGAGAAATATTTGGAAAAAAAGATCAAGTGGATTGAAAGTAGAAATCATTCAAATTATGAGGTTCATTGAATATCTAAAGAAAAAGAAAGAAAAGAGAGGACTTTGTGCATCAAATTCAGAGAGCTTCCAAGTGTCATCATTTTTTTTCATTCAAGCTTCCTCTCGGTCTTCAAAGAAGAAAATACAAAGCTTCAAGAGCCATCTTTCAGCCTCTCCATCAAACTTCAAAAAGAGTTCTTTTTTTTTATTTTTGTACTGAATTTTATATTTATATTTTTATTTCTTTACAAGTTTCTTTGGAAGAAAGAAACTTAGGGATTAGGCCCATCCAAACTCGAAATTGGATTGTATTAGTTTTGGTTGGTGAGCATGTAAAACCAACTGAGTTGATAGTAAACCCAAAAAAATAATCGATATAGAATTATGGTTGGTGAGCCCAATAAAACTAACTGAATTTATTTATGATCTTGAATTAAAATAAATGCACTATAATCTAAAAATTATAGTAGAATTTTTAAAAAAATAGCTTGGAGAGTGGACATAGGTGTTGGATTGCACCAAACCACTATAAAATCTTTGTGTGTTTATTTTGTGGTTTTACTTTCTTACTTTCTTTATTTATTTTACATATTTGCATTATTTAGTTGCTTTTAATTTTGCTGCTATACATTGCTCATTCACCATAAGCATTCAAGTTTCTCTTAATTAGAAGCACATATTTATTTTAGAGTATAATTTGACCAAAAATTTTATAAACCCAATTCACCCTCTCTCCTCTTGGGTTGCCATACCGGGGCAACAATAGTCAATACCATAATATGATAATATCCCTTGACAACCAAATGAACTTTATAGGTCTCCACCTTCCTATCTATTCCTCTCTCTTTTTTGAAATTTTACTTACATTCTATGGATTTTATCACTTCAAGTGGATCAATGAGTGTCTATACATCATTGACCTTCATAGACTCTATTTCAGACTTCATAGTCTCAAGTCATTTCTCAAAGTTAGACCTCTACATTGCATCGATATAGGTGATTGGATCCTTATCACTCTCATCGAGCTTAATAGGATCGCTATTCCAAACCAAGAAATCATAGTATATATCTAGCTGATACGGTACTTTATCGGATCTCCTTAAGGCTACCTCTACATTAGGCTCTAGGTTTGATCTAATCAAATCTGGTTCAGGTTCAATAAATTCATTAATTTGTGCTAGTTTTTCTACCTATCAAACTTCATCAAGCTCGACTTTAGAGGAATTAGCTCCCTTATTAAGAAACTTTTTTTCTAAAAAATATGCCTTATTACTGACGAACACCTTTTATTCATCAGCAAGATAGAAATAACATCCTTTAGTTTCTTTCAAGTGCCCAATGAAATAACATGTGTCAGACCTTGGTCTGAGCTTATCTATTTTCAATCATTTGACATAAGTCGAACATCCCTAGACCCTAATGTGTGAGAGTGCCGACTTAAGTCTTATCCACATCTCATATGGAGTTTTACTTATAGACTTACTCGGACCTTATTTAGTAAGTAACAAACCAACTTAAGTGCATATCCCTAAAAGAAGATTGGTAGATTCGCAAAATCCATCATAGATTGAACCATGTCTAATAAGGTTCGATTCCTCTTTTCAGACATCCCATTGTATTGTGGTTTTTCAGAGAAAATCTATTGAGAGATAAATCTATTTTTCTCAAGATATGTCAAAAACTCACCAGTAAGATATTCTCCTCCTCAGTCTGATCGAAGAGTCTTAATACACCTATCAGTTTATTTTTCAATCTCATTACGAAATCGTTTGAATATTTCAAATGATTCAGACTTATGTTTCATAAGATAGACGTATCCATATCCAGATATATAGGTCATCTGAGAACATAACGAAGTAGTGATATGCACTTTTAGCACTTATGCCCATAGGTCCACATATATCAGTATGTACTAAAACTATAAGTTCACTGGCTCACTCACCTTTTCTAGTAAAAGATGACTTAGTTATTTTCCCAAGAAGATAGGACTTACAAGTTGAAAATGATTCACAACCATCGACTTCAAGGATTTTCTCTTGAGTCAACCTATTTATCTTGTTTTTGTTGATATAACCTAGCCTACAGTGCCAATGATAGATATTGGAGACATTATGTACTCTAGGGTATTTGCTAGACATGTATACTATACTAATAGACTGTGATAAAGTATAATCATAATTATTTAATTATCCATCATCACAGTAATACTATTCATAATGATATTACAAAAAAATCTTTTATTGCCATTCATATAAAGAGTTTCAATCCATTGAAAAGAGTTTCAATGATATTTTTGATAGAGATCATAATATATCCCACTACTATACATAATTGAACCTATGGAATCACTTATAAAAAATGAAATTCTTTTGGCATGAAAAAGGCTGATATCCACGATGAAAATCAGAGATTATTGGCATGGGTTCCTTCTTATTAGCATGAGAAAATATAGAGGAGAGTGTCTCCTCTTTTGGGTATGCATGGGTGTGGAGATTTTGAAAGAAAAGAAAGAGAGAAGGGTTTTCTTCTTCCTCCATCTCTTCCTCCTACTCTTTCTTTTATCTAGAGAGTTTATGAGATCCAGAGAAGGATTCAAATCAGCCATCAAAAGATATCTTTTATAAGGAAGCTAGCACCCCGGTGAAGATGTAAGCCTCAGATCGGATCGAGAGCTTCACATATATACCTGTAGACATCAAATACATGTACGTCTCTACAAGAACCTTACCAGATTATCATGGCAATCGGATTGCGGTGTTCTGCTACCCACGCAAAAGTATAAATCTTCTTTGAAACTGATTTTAATTTTTAGCATCTTAATTTCAGCATATGAACGATCCTGTTAGGTTGTAGATTAGATCTACTTTTGTATGTTAGATAGATTAAAGAGTTTAATCTAGATCAAAAAAAAATTTTGCTGCATATTCTGATTTTTGTATGCATATCCCAGATGTGAAACATCCTTCACTACCTTGGGATGGCATTACTTATATGAGGTTGCGACTCCGAACTGGTCAATTAATAGTGGAGGGAGACTTGACCATGGTGGTTAGTTGGACTTGACCACGATGGTTAGTTGGATTCAGAGGCGGGAGGGGAGCAGTCTCCAACCCGCTCCTTCATGACATCTGACACGTGCTGGTTGAGTGCATCTCCGTTGACATTAGATATGTATTTCGAGAGGCAAACAGCACTACCGATTGGATGGCGAGTTATGTTACCGACCATTCGGATACTAACACATGGTTCAATATATCTGTTTTGCCGATATCTTTTCATAATATCTTTTTTTCTGATTTTCTGGATTGTATTCATACTCGTATTGTATGGATGATCCATTTTTATCATTAAAAAAAAAAAAAGAAAGATCCATAAGATCTTTTAATACCCATTTGCTTCATGGAAAAAAAATATTAAAATATATTTTTTTAAAAATTAATTTCTAAAAATATAATATCTAGAAAAATGATTTTGGCATGAAAAAGTGACATATTTCAAAGTACGTAGGCATCTACTTTTTTTAAAAATTATGTAAAATATTTATTATATTTTTAATATAGAAATAAACTTTATAACATTTTATTCATAGCTCTAAGGGTTCTTATGAAAGAAAATATCTCAATTTTCTTCGCAGGCAAAACTAAAAGATCATATCTCATATGGATTTTACTTCCCATGAAAGATAAGAAGTTTATTCATATGTTTGCTACTTTTCAATCTTTTTTTTTAAAAAACTCCGACTAAACAAAAAAAAAAAAAAAAAAAAATTCATTAACCATACTTTCTCCTCCTTATTTTCATCGATGAAATGAGTCCTTAATAGGTTTGAGCACTTGACGGCACCAAAAAGTTGTACCCTCATAAGTCAAATTCCCCCGTGGTTCCCATTTGGATTGGGCAGTTGGACAATTTAATTTATATATATATATATATATATATATATATATATATATATATATATATATATATATTACGATATGTATATAAATAATAGTTGGATATGGATATGTATATAAATAATAGTTGGATGCTCAAATTCCTATATATATATCCAAGGATGCAAAAATAAATCTAGATCAATCTACTTACACACTTACCAGCCGTACAATCAACTTCCGAGTTTCCCTCCGTTGACAACAATGGGATTAACGGGCCGATTTTTCCCGTTGAGTTTGGGCGGTTGAATGCACTCGACGTCTTGGATTTGAGCAATGATAACGTCCGCGGAAGCATCGCCGACACCCTTTCGACAACGAACCATCCAACAGAAACACGCCTTCACCATAACAGTTAAATGAAAGCTTATAAGAAGTAAAAAAACCAAATGCCAACCAAGAACCACATAAGAACAAAATGGACGCCAAGGATGCATCATGGTTCTGGAAATTCATCATAGAAGTTCAACCAGATAATAATTAAGAAATAACACACATTTTAGTTCTCTATTTAACCAAAAAAAGACATGAAAACAACACCCAGTCATCACTCAGAAGACCTAAGGTAATAACAAAAGGGCGTTCATCTGTCAACATTATTTTGAACTGGAATAAAAAAAGGACGCACAAACACCTAATACTCTTGTTCATCATCATCAAATTCTCTAGCCATCTGCACTCAAGAAATGGCATTAGCCACCACCACCAGACCCATATTTCTTTCCAAAGACAAGCACCTGCAGCTTGTCATAACCCGCCAGAACACCAGCACCAGCCACAGCACGGAGAATATTTGCACCAGCACCCTTGAACAGGGATTTAGCTCCCTCATTTTTCAGGATCTGTGAGAATGCATCCAATGAACTACGGTACTTGACAGCCTCGCCAGATGTCATCATCATCCTTCTGCGAACAGTGTCAATGGGGTAGGAGGCAAGACCTGCACCAATAGTGATTCCCCATCCAAGCAAGAAACTGGCAAAAAAATTATCCTGCAACAAAATCACAAACTCTAACAAGTGGGAATGGCATCGCTGCATTCGTGCAAATAGATGAACATGCAGATAGAGGAACCTAATGCTCAGAAGATGTGCATAAGGAAGTAACCCATAATATGCTGGCCAAATCCAAAAATAATAATAATAATAATAATAAACCAATTGACGTCCAAGTCCAGCTTCAAATCACAGGCCAGGATACCTGGAGGTTAGTAGGCCCAACCTGCAAATGGCTGGATCAAACTTAATGTGACAAGATTCCTAATGACTTGCTTTTTGCTGATCTAAGTGAAAATTCCCACCATGAAAGAAATAAAAAGAAAAAAAGGATTAGTTTGGCCCACACGAAAACCTGATTATGTTCCACATTTTGGTTTAGTTGAGCAGAAAAACAAAGACCCAACTTTGTAATCTGACCACATCGACCCAACTAACACAGCCTTGCAAACCATCACCTAATTGTTTAATATATTGCCCCTAAATACCATACATTAGGGGTATACACTAATCAGTCATCGGATCCAAATGGACTAGACCAGATCTGACCCATGTGCCACAACTCGCTGAACCAAATATAATAAAATGAAATGAAATGAAAAACCAAGCTTCAGAATAGACTCTAAACTAAGTGCTTTGTCATTAAGAATGAACAGATAGATCCTTGTGAGGCATAACCTAATTGTTCAATGTACTGATCCTAAATACCATGCATTAGGGGTATACGCCAATCAGCCATCAGATCCAAGTGTATTGGACCAGATCTGACCCATGTGCCACAACTCCCCCAGCCAAACAAAATAAAATGAAATGAAAAACTGAGCTTCAGAATAAACTCTAAACTAAGTGCTTTGTCATTAGAATGAATAGATAGATAGATAGATAGATTTAAACATGAATATAGAATACTACAAGGGTAGTTCCTTTAAACTATTATTGTAGAACCTTCACGACATGGGTATTTTGGTAGCATGAGTATATATGAATCGACCTAAAACCAAGCAATTTAACTAAGTGCTAGCACAAAAAGCATGTGCAAATCAAAAGACATGTTCAACTTTACATCCTTAGCTCTAAGCTAAGGCACCTGTTGGATGACATTAGCTGTTTCTTTAGTTTTGCTGAAGCAAGCATTTTATATTGATACTAATATCATTTTTAAAACTAAAGGGTGAATGGTGATTTTGAATATTCTACATGGAGAATAGTTCACTAGAATATACATTCTGTACTTTTAATTAGCAGGCTAGTGGGTGTTAAGAATAAATAGTGCAAGGCATACGTGCACAAATAAATATGCTTCAATGCATCCTTTCTTTTACTAACCTGCAAGGCACCAACCAGCACCACTGGTTTTAAAGAATCATACATTCCAAAGTAAAGCCCGCGATAAACAATGATACCAACACATGAGATGTTGAAGCCCCTATAGAGCCCCACAATACCATCGGATTTTATAGTTTTCCTATAAACATCAATCAGACCATTGAACTGCCTTTCACCTCCCTTCTTTGCTGCCTTGGCATCATTGGCCAGACGTGTCCTGGCATAATCCAGAGAATACACAAAGACGAGAGATGAAGCACCAGCTGCACCTCCGGATGCCAAGTTACCAGCGAACCATTTCCAATACCCATCTTTATCTTTCTTAAAGTTAAACATTCGCTTAAAGTAATCCTTGAAAGCAAAGTTCAGGGCCTGGCATGTAACATAAGTCAATTAGTCAATAATTGAAGAGGACAAATAACAACTGCCAAAAAACAATGGAAGAAAAGAAGCTAAACCTGTGTAGGAAAATAACGAATAACATTTGCAGTATTTCCTCGCCACAATGAGAGAAAGCCCTCATTTTTTATGGTTCGGGCAAAACAGTCTCCGATCCCCTTGTAGGGTTCAGAGAGCCTGCCAGATTTAATCATCTCATCCTGGTTCTGAATTAAGAGCTTCACCCGCTCAATTGGAGCAGCTGCAGTTTTGGAGACAGCAGCAGAAACTCCTCCCATAAGAAAATCTATGAGAAATCCTGAAAGACCCTTCTCCTGGGGGGCACAAGCAGAGATGGGCGAAAGATGTGAGGAAGATGAGAAACCAAGGGACCCATTGTTGCTGTGGTACAATTTCAGCAAGGGGCTCTTCAGGCCCCCATTGACGTAGGTGCCAGAAAAGTTGTGGATGTTGAAACTCCTGGCCTGAGAATAGGGAGACAGTCTAGAGAACAAGTATGATTGCCCATGTATCTTCTGCACTATAGATGGAGGATGCAGTTCTTCCGCCATTTTGGAACACCAATGAGCTGACCTACAAAAAATAAACAACAATCAAAATACATAGGCTATAGTACAAGGAATTTATATTAAAATTCACTAAATACAAGACTTGAAGAAAGCAAAATGTAACTAAAAACGCATGCAAAAGTTATTCTCACATACAAAGAGAGATTGTTTGGCATAGCTAGTCTTACCATTCTCTTGTGATTGTCTCTACAGCTTATAAGTATCATGATTATAGACATTCATGGTTCCAAAATTCTCGATCTCGCTTGGTCAACAGAGAATATCTCAAAAATCTAACTATCACATTGCCACAAGTGATTGCTTTTAGCTATTGGATTACCATTTTCTTATGATTGTCTCTACTGCTTAAAATGATTACCAAGTTTTTAAAAAAAAGTCAGTGTTCCAAGCTCTAGATACCACCTAGGGCCTTTTTGGATACTTTACATGCACTATTTGCAGATAACTTACTGTTGACAGGAAGTGAGAAGGCTGGAAGAGTGGCAGGGAGAGAAAACAATTGTTTCATGATACACCACTGTCTCGCAATCTAGAAATCACTGGGATTACATATTGCTCATCAGAGGTGATTTATCTTAGCCCTAAAATTTAGGGATTAGATAATCTCCACCTACACAAAAAATGCAGCCTCCTCCTCTCCCACCCCCTCTCCTCCCTTCCGTCATTTTAATTTTGCTGTAAGATAGTGAGCTATCCAGGGATGATGGATGCAAAGCATCCAAACAGGTCCTTGCTGTACAGGGAATCTCCCAAACATCTATTGGGCAGGCCAACAGAGGTTGAATGGAAAAAAAATTTACTACCAATATTTCAATGCTAGATGATGCTAAAAGCATACTTTGAACTGTATTAATGATCCATATAGATGATTGCTACAAGAAGCATGCTTCTTCAATACTTTACAGACTTGACCATCATGACAAGCTACTCACTCAACATCATCTTATATGTTGTTTTACAGGCTGTATGCAAAAAGATGGAGACTCTAAATTCCAACCATATTGTGAAACCCATGAACTTTTATGTCCAAACTCACAGCAACTCTTAGATTAATGTAGATTCTAGTTGATATGATCCATAAACAACAGCATGTTTGATACCAAAACCTGCTACAGTAAGCATGTAATGCGACATTATTTACTTTTAGAAATCATGCTAGTTTCTGTCTTCCAATTCAATGATAAGATCGCATGATATTGAAACCATCATGCATATCTTATAGACAACACTTTTATCCCATGTTGGTGGTGTTCAGTTCATAGAAATATCCTTAGCCAATAAGGTAGTCCTTACGTAGGTCTGGGAAGTATATGGAAGATCCAAGAATTGCTAGAATGATGATGACTTCCTTTTTTGTCCAAAATCTGGTTTCACATCCAAAAATGTTAAATCGTTGTTCTCCTAAATCCCTAATTGAGAAGTATGAACATTCCTTGGTTCTTGATAATGCAAGAAACTATCACCTATCCCTGTAGCAAATAAAAGCCTTACTAGGGGTATCAATGGATTGGGTTCATGCGGGATCAAGATAAAAGCATTACACATAAAAATTTGTCCCATACTCTAGCTCACCGAAGGTTGGGTTGAATCTTTGACCCAAACACACCCATGGTCAGCTCTCTTGACCTGACCCAACCCATCTAACCCACATGCACTTGGTTCTCATGGTGATAAAAGACGTACTGCATGGGTTAGGTCTCATGGTGGAAGAAGAAAAAAAAAGGAGTGTATGGTGGGTTTCGTGAAGGTAGAATTAGAATAGAAAGAGAGTGTGGGTTTGTTGATTTTGATATAGGTGTGTGATATTGAGGAGATGTGGGTGGGCAATATTGAGAAAGAGTTCAGGAGAGTATCTTGGGATGGTTACATGTTCTTTGAAAACCCATCAAGTGTTTATTGATATTGACATTGCCATTAACTTGTATCAAAAGACAGAGTTGTATTCTTCACATATTAATCTAACTCAACGGTTCCAATTCTCTTATTAAAAGGCCACCCCCATGAGCTAAGCCAGATCAAGATTCCAACCCAAAGCCAACCAGAATTTATCCGTGTCAGAATTTCTAACCTGTATTCATCCGCGATAAAAATTTTATCTGACTTCTACTTGGAAAATTGTATTTGACTTCTTACTTTTCATTGAAATGGTTATTGCTCGTTAGGATAAAGGCAATAAGATTTCCATAATCTTTTCTTACTTTTCCATATTTCTTCCCCCTAATGAATTTCTCAAATTGATCCTAAATAATAATTGATAGCAGAAAAGGATTGTAGTTGAGATCCCAAAGAATTTGAGTTAGGATAGGGAACTAAAAGCTTCAAAAGTCCAATATATACCTATAACATAAAGAGAAAGAATTATATGTGAAATAAGATCAAGCATATCGCATTAGTGCTCTGATGGCATAAATTTCTTATGTCCTATATCAAGACTCATGGTGGACAACCTAAGTCCATGACCCAGTGTTTGTCAGATCCCCACATCTTACAGAGCATATAAAGACCAAATTTAAATAGGTTGGATACTTTGCCACGATAGATCAATGCAAGTCTCACCACCTGTTGCTGAAAACTGTTCATCTAACAAGTTTTTTCCATAGACACTTGAGCCGCTAAGATCCTGATGACCGGGGTGGTCTACAGAAAAACAACTAAGTCACATGCCCTGTTCCCAACCCCCCACAAAGAAATCTAAACGGAGATTAAAATCCAGGAGTAATCAAGCTCAAACAACATATTAATTCTACAAATCTCCACCGACACTCATGTGTCAATCCATCAATAGCATCATAGTCAGCCATCTAACAAGTGCAACAAGATCTTAGAAGAAAGAAGCAAGAACTAACCAAAAAAAATTAAAAAGAAAAATCACGCCGTTGATAAATGAAGGAACTCCTTGGAATAACATTCCAAAACAAAACAATCTAAGAAATGAGTGAATCATCTCAGTCAGAAACAAGAAACAGACAAGCAGAGGCCAGATCCTCCAAAATTGGAAGTTTTTTTTTTTGGAGCAAAACCCAGTAGAAATCGAGTATTGAGAGATCAAACCCTTGCAGACGCCGATTCAAAAGCAAAGACGCTACGATCTGAGGCGAAAACGCGAAATATGCGAAAAAGGAAGAAGAGAAAGGAAGTGCAAGCTCACCTGGAGACGGCCGAGGAGGGGCGCAGCCTCCCCCTCTCTATCTCTTTGACTGGCTTGCAGGAGGAGGAAAGATCGGTAGCGGCGAGCCCTTTTATAGGGAGAGCGAGCACCTTGGGGACAGAACCCTACTTGCGCTCAGTCCTCATTGCACGCCGCTGGGATGTTAAATAACCACTTTGCCCTCACATCTTGGAGGACACTTTTATTTTTATTTTTTTAATTTCTCTAAGGCTTTTCCACGGTTTCCTTTTTTTTTTTTTTTTTTGTTCCTTTCTTTCTTTTTCGTAAAATGAGGAGCTGTTAGCTGCATTTATTGTAGGTTGGTAACAGTTACAAAAATCCAGATATACAAGAGTCTGCCCAAAATAAACAAACAGCAGTGACTCTACATAGCAGAACCATAGATTTCACAGCATAAGTGTAATGACATAACGAAAATAATTGGCAGAAACACCTCACACAACGTAAACGTAGAACATTGGCACAGCTGTGTAACATCTTCATAGGAAAACAAAATCTGCAAGAGATGGTATAGCCAGACCACATGCAGAAATCCAGAACTTCTACAATAGAATAACCATAGCTTTCCAAATCCTGGTGAAACCAATGCCCGAGTAGTTGGGATAGAAGCAGCATCATGACCAGAGCAAACTGACACAAAAGCTTATACTGGATACCAGCGAAGCACAGGAAGGTGATGCCTCAAACATGAGCCCAAAATAGACATAACTGCAATTGTATAATCATTAGCTGGCAAGAACTTCAGATGATTAACACAAAGCATCACACATCCCTTAAATATTAGCAGTGAAGATTGAAAGTAAATAGATTTAGAGCAGCTTTACTGTTAACTGATTCAAATAAGAATCCAAAAACAAAAAGACTGTCACAAACACGCATCCATACTGCTTCCACAAGCCAATCCGCAGTCTCGTGATACAAAAGAATAGCACATATATAGATTATATGAACAGTATATGCACGTATGCTAATGTCAGATATAGCACATGTTACAACAGGGCTTCAGATTGTTGAAGAGATTCATGCTAGAGAACCGATCAGGTTGGTCAGACTACAAAAAATCCAAAAATTGATGGAGTATCCTTCGATACTTAAGTCAGCTGAAGCCTTATCAATAGATGGTAGAAATGGAAGATTGAAAGGTAGAATGAGAAAGTTTGAGTGGAAAAAGATTCGATCTTCCTTCAATGGAGAAGTTAAAAGTAAATTTCAGCAGAGTTTTGGCTCTGTAAATTTGTACTTACCTTATAAGGATATTTTGCCCTCTTATTTACGGAAGGGTTCACTTAGGTCTTAAGAAAAATTTGTTAGGTTATTAGTTTGTTATGGCCAGCTGGATTGCAGCTGCTGGCTGTTTGCTTTGGTGGTAATTAGCTAAAGTACAACTGGAGGAGGGTCACGATTTGATTGGAGTGTAGTTAGCGCTTAGTTAACTGTCAAAATATGTCAAGGTTGGTAAATCACCGATCTGGATCTGAGATAAGATCAGTGATTTACTGATAATAATATAAGATAAAGTTTGATGTGGTCGGTGACAACGCTATTTTACCGATCTTGAGTATTAAGTTGGTCATTCTAGTCCCAAGCTGATTATTGTTGACGAGGTTGGTGCAAACCCGATTTCCTATAAAACTTGATGGCTGCTATTTTTTAGGATGATAAAATACTGGTTTGATTGTGTGCAATCAAACTGAGGTCGATTTATTACTAATTTTTATTGAGATTTGTTTCAAATATCATGAAAAACGGTGGCAGACCGATCTGGGGTTCAACGTGGTCTGTTATTTGTCGATTTGGACCTAATCACTTGGTCAATTTGGTTCTGATCGACAGTCTGGCTTCCAGGTTGGTACCTTACCAATCTGCTACCAAACTTATTGATTGCCAGTCATCTGAGATGGTGACCTCTTTAATGATACCATGTGTCCAGCAGGAGATGACCGTACCAACAGTTGCCCTCCACTTTTCAGACTTGGAGCGGAACTCCTTCAGTGACAAGTGTGGAAAGTCATTTCAAAGATCATCCACTACGTCAAGGATCATGCCATGCGATTGCCAGATTTAATTTTTAAATGATTCGAAAAGATAGGCCACCTCATTCACCACAATCACCGTACTTTAGCATTTAAGAAAGTATGGGAGAGAGTGAGACCATTATTGGCTGCGCCACTGTAACTCAGACGACGTGGGGCACATGGTGAAGGAAAATCCTGATTTTCCGGATCAGGTTCATTCAGATCTGATCAGATCGAGAGATATATTTTAAAATTTTTTTCTCTCAATTCCAATCAGATCTGGGATGTTTCAGATCTGATTTTATTATTTTAATAATAAAAATAAAATAAAGATAAATTAAATTAAATTTAATTTACCTAAATTTGGATAATCCTATTATCCTGTTGATGATCCTATTTGCAGCGGAAGGTTCTGGATCTAGCCACGCAAGCGCCTGGCCTCTATCGGTATCCACTCGGACTGAATCTAGAGATCCTCTTCTTTTCTATCACACCTCCAAAAATTAGATCTGGATCTGATCTGGAGGATCTTCAAAACTCCTTTTGAAGATCTACAGTCGTCCTTTGCAGCAGTGCAGTCTTCTTGCTTTTGATCGCCTTTCTTTGATCTGGATCGCACCAACCAAGGTCCAAAACTTCTTTTGGACGTGGAGAGCAAGGGGAGAAGATGGTTTGACATGGAGGAAGAGGGGAGAGGCAGCCTTGGAGCGTGGGGAACTTTGATCTCAATTCAATTACTTATGTTTGAGTTGGGCACAGGATCTTATTTATAGACTGACTGTGATCCAGCTTCTCTTATTCCCAACCAATCACAACCCTTTGTGAAATCAGATCTAAATCTGATTGATGGGAATAGAGTCCCCTAAATTTCTACCTAGAGGGTGCCTAAGACCAGTCAAAATTGATTTTAGGGAGAACTCTAATTGGAATCCAAAAGAGAGGTGGAGTCCTTGTCCAACAAGGACTCCAAGACTCCTCCAAACTTGGGCTCACGCCACCCTTGGCGTGCGCCCTCCTCCTTGCCAGGTTCTGGCAGGGGGACAGGCCCCCACCAGCTCTCCAATAGGTATATGACATGTGGTCAAAAGTCAAAGGGTCAATGGTCAACATTTGACCAGTCAAAGGTAGACTTTTGACCAAAGTCAAAGAACAAGAAATGGTAGGTGACCAAAAATGGCAGGTAATGTCTTACAAATAAGACAATCTTTTCTGACTTGAACAATCTGACTTGAACAACCTCCAGTCAGACCATATAAAGGTCTCTGATTGAGCACAAACTCCTTTGGCTCAGACAGGATAACTTATTTATGATAGCAAAAGAAGAACGTTAGTTCAATCGAGTGCTAGCACGATTTTCTTGAACCTAATTGAATCTCATTCAGATCAATTGAATAGATCAGTTCAATTGATGATCACAATTCAACCCTTGTTTGTGTGACCCAGTTAGGTTCAGTTCTATATGGTAACGGGATATATCATGATCTTTATCATGGACATCATCGAAACTTCTTTCGATGGATCAGAACTCTTCTGATTCAAATAGCTAGAATGATCGATCATCTAAATCATTCTAATTGCTCCCAAAATCCACCAGTGACACCTAGCAGTATATGGTGGCAACCCATCAGAGCTGAATGTGAACCTCTTAGTGCAGCTATCTGTGTGATTAAGTTCTTCTATCTTGAGCTCCGATCAGATTAGGGTTAAGATAAACTCGTCAAACCCTAGTCTCTGTCATATGATGTAATCATTCGATTCGAGTCCAATGTGAAAATCTAAATAGAAACTCTTTCGATTATTTCACTCTACCATGGCCATGGATTTCTGAACTTGATTCTCATGATCATCATAGGGCTGCTCCTCTACCATCGAGGTAGATAGATTCCATCTTGATGCCATCCAGTTCCTACAATGAACATGCTATAGCCAACATACACCTCAGGGTTCCATATGGTTAGGAGATTGAGTAATGGTGTAGTCAAACTATAACACCCTCAAGGTGAACTGCCGATGCACCTCAGGTCAAAGAACCAGACATACTACTGCAGCGTCGAGTCAGTCATTGATGAGAAGATAGACTTCCTAATGACTACTCAAGGTGGTCATGCTCAGTGCCCTCGTTCTTTAACGAGTACCTGTACTCTCGCTCTGATGTCTCCATACCATAGACTCAAGACTCATCTACTAAAGAGAAGCGATGTACACCAACCTTCGGATCTATCACCATCCTCTGATAATCCTATGGTCGGAAGCAATTTAAGTTAATAATGATTATTCATGTCTTAAATTTTCAACTCTTGAAAATATGAATTATCATTGCCATTAACTCAAAGGATGTATCACAGACACTAAATACACATATGTGATAGAAAATAACACATTTATTGATTTTAGTCAAAATTACAATTTTGCCCCTAGAAGTGTATTACAAGTGTCAGCCAATTCTGGCTTCTAGGGCACATATATCTAACAATCTCCCACTTATCCTAAAGTCAATTGGCTACAAGTCTAAGTCCCATCTTCTCAAGGTGGGCTTCGATCTTCTGCTGGCCCAACGGCTTTGTAAGTGGGTCTGCCACATTATCTACGGAGTTGACTCTCTTGACCTTGACATAACCCTTTTCAAGGTAATCACGGATGAGATGGTATCGCCGCTCAATATGCTTGAATTTCTGGTGAGACCTTGGCTCCTTAGCAAGGGCTATGGCGCCATTGTTGTCGCAGTATAGAGGAATGGCATCTGATGGCATTACTCTAATTTCTGCAGCAAACTTCTTGTACCAGAATGCTTTCTTTGCAGCCTCTGATGCAGCGATATATTTTGGTTTCATGATGAAATCTGCTATCACTGTTTGCTTGAAACTCTTCCAGCTGACAGCTCCACCATTGCACACAAACAGACTTCCAGATGTCGACTTTCGATCATCTATATCGGACATGAAATCCGAGTCTGTGTATCCCTGGACTTGGAGTTCTCCATTACCAAAGACCAGCATCATATTCTTAGTTCTTCTCAGGTACTTAAGGATATATTTCACAGAAGTCCAGTGTTCTTCACCTGGATTTGACTGATATCTGCTTGTGACACTCACAGCATGGGCTATATCAGCGTCGTGTACATAGCATGGCATACATGAGGCTCCCTATTGCAGAAGCATAAGGGATCTTGCTCATGCATTCTATTGTCCTCAGGTGTGCTAGGGCACATCTTCTTGGAAGATGAATACCATGTCTGAAGGGGTATTAATCCCTCTTAGATTTTTTCATACTAAACCTCTTTAGTACTTTCTCTATGTAACATCTTCGTGTGAAAGTCCTAGCATCCTATTCGATCTATTCCCTATAGACCTTATTCCTAGAATAAGGATGCTTTCACCTAGGTCTTTCATGGAGAATTCCTTGGACAAACCACATCTTGACTGATGTCAACATGGAAATATCATTCCCAATAAGGAGGATGTCATCTACGTACAATACGAGGAAGACAACAGCGCTCCCACTGATCCTTTTGAAAACACACGGTTCCTCTTCATTTTTGATTTAACCAAACATTTTGATCACATCATTGAAACGAGTGTTCCAACTCCGAGATGCTTGCTTAAGTCCATATATGGACCTTTGCAGCTTGTAAACCTTGTGATCAGTATCACTGGATGTGAAATCTAGTGGCTGTTCCATATAGATATCTTCCTCAGATATCCATTTAGGAATGCCGTTTTCAAGTCCATTTGCCATATTTCATAATCGAAATAGGCTGCAACAGCAAGCAATGTGCGGATGGATTTTAGCATAGCTACTGGAGAAAAAGTATCTTGATAGTCAATGCCTTCGCGTTGACTATAACCTTTTGCCACCAGTCTAGCCTTGAATGTCTCCACATTCCCATCTGCACCAATCTTTCTCTTGAAGATCCATTTACATCCAATAGGTACTATACCTTCTGGTGGATCTACCAAGGTCCAGACTTGGTTTGAGTGCATCGAGTCAATTTCTGACTGCATTGCCTCTAGCCATTTCTCAGAGTCGATATCTGATATCGCCTCGTTGTAGGTTTTTGGGATCATCACCATGAGCACTTACCTACGAGGAAACATTTTCTCTAATCCTCTGAAAATACCTAAGTATCTTTCAGGGGACGGGAAACTCTTTCCGATTCTACGAGATGGAGGAGGTAGTGTTCTATTGGGCTCAACCTGATTTTTGGTTCCACTTGGTCCTTAGCTCGTTCTGCTTGTAGACTTTCTCATCAAGCTTGATCTGTTTTTCAATGCCGCTATCTTGAATAAACTATTTTTCAAGAAAGATGGCATGTCGACTCACAATCACATTGTGGTCTTCTGGAATGTTAAATAATATCCTAATGACTCTTTAGGTATGCCTATGAATCGAGCTCTGAAGGACCTAAACTCTAACTTGTCGCTTGTTGTTCTTTTGACATGAGCTGGACAACCCCAATTCTGAGATGATCAGACTTGGTTTCTCCCGTGCCATATCTCATACGGTGTGGTAGAAACGGTTTTAGAGGGAACCCTATTCAGTAATAGATTTGAAGTTAACAATGAGTGTCCCCAAAGGAAATCAGAGAGGTTCTGTAAAGCTCATATGGACCGAACCATATCTAATAGGGTTGATTTCTCCGTTCTGAAACCCATTGAGTTGAGGTGTTTCTTGGTGGAGTCCAATTGAGAGACTATGCATTTTTCTTGGATGGTCTAGGAATTTTCGGCTAAGGATTCACACTCCTCGATCTGATCGAAGAACCTAAATGGGTTTTCCAGTTTGCTTTCTACTTCATGTCTGAATTCTTTGAACTTTTTGAAGACTTCAGACTTGTGTCTCATAAGATACACATACCATCACCTAGACAGATCATCGGTAAAGGTAATGAAGTACAAAATTGCTCTAGCCGGCACATCAATGGGCCGCACACATCCGTATGTACTAGGGTAAGGAGATCTGTGGCCCTCTCCCCATGTCCAACAAAAGGGAGTTTGGTCATTTTACCTTGAAGGCAGGATTCGCAAGTTGGATATGACTCGAAAGTCAATGGATTCAATAGCCCATTTTTCTCTAATTTGTTGATCCTATCTTCTGCTATATGACCTAATCTCAGGTGCCATAGATATCTGTCATTTGGACTATCCCTAGGTCGTTTGGCATTCACGTTTTGCTCAACAGTTAGAACAGATACATCAATATGTAGCTGATAAAGACCATTAATAAGAAAATCATTTGCAATTTTATTTCTTTCATAAAGAATATTACAATGGTCCTTAAAGAAGGTGATCATATAACTTTCTTGTGCTAAGCATGAAACAGAAATCAAATTCCTACTAGCTGCAGGCACAAAATAACATCTTGTAAAACTAAGTCTAAACCATATGGTAATCACAGAGGGTATGTTTCCATGGCTACTGTAGCAACTCTTGCTCCATTACCGACGCGTAGGATCATGTCTCCATCCCTCAGCCTCCTGCTATCCTCAAGACCCTGCATAGAAGTGCACAGATGGAGCACTAGAACCAGAGTCAAGCACCCAACTGGATGCAGAAGAAACCATAAGGTTAGACTCAATAACAAGCATACCTCCAGAAGGACCTTCCTTCTTGTTCTTCAGGGTGGCTAGGTAAGTAGGGCAGTTTCGCTTCCAATGACCGTCGCTGTTACAATGGAAACACTTTCCTTTGACATCGGCCTTTTTTTTCGATTCTGCTTTCTTCTTCTTTGATCCTTCCATCTTTTGCTTTTTCACAGACTTCTTTTTCTTTCCATAAGACTTTGTTTTGGAAGAAGTCGTTCATAGCAAAAATTGAGCCTTTAGAACCTTTCATAGAAAGCTCAGCGGTAACCAGCATATTCTTAAACTCGACCAAAGAAATCTAAAGTTTATGCATGTGGTATTCATGATGAATTGCCCATATGCATCAGTCAACGGATTGCAGAATATATCATTCTGCAGGTCCAAGTCTAACTTCACACCGAGCTTCTCAAGCTCTTCCATGTCTTGATCACTTGTCAGACAGTTGATCTTGGACTGACAAGCCCTCACGCAACTCTTAAGCCTAAAACGTCAGTTTTGTGACTTTGATATTTGGCTGCGCGACTCTGTTCACCAAACATCTCTTGCAGGTGGAGCCCACGTTTGGCGAGCAGTTTCGATATCCTCATGTTGGCACTGGAGCCTCACAGACATCGAGCCCAACAATGTAATATTTGGCCTTATTGTCTTCGTCAATTCCATTTATGCAGAGACGCCTCTGTTCAATAGATGGGATGGGCTGGTAAGTGGGGAGGGTTCTGGTCCAAAATATGTGTTAACTTCTGGAACCCAAAATAATTTGTAGTTCCTAGAGCCAATCTTTAATAATTGGGTCCAGTCAGTCTATGTGTGCCAGGATACGT
>QRFJ01003371.1:0-61196 GCA_006176705.1 Cocos nucifera | reverse complement strand
TGAAGGCAGGATTCGCAAGTTGGATAGACTCGAAAGTCCAATGGATTTCAATAGCCCATTTTTCTCTAATTTGTTATCCTATCCTTCTGCTATGATGGACCTGAATCTCAGGTGCCATAGATATCTGTCATTTGGACTATCCGTGAGGTCGTTTGCATTCACGTTTTGCTTCAACATTAGAACAGTATATCAATATGTAGCTCGTTAAAGACATTAATAAGAAAATCATTTGCAATTTTATTTCTTCTCATAAAGAATATTAACAATTGGTTCCTTAAAAAGAGGTGATCATATAACTTTTCTTGTGCTAAGCATGAACAGAAAATCAAATTCCTACTAGCTGCAGGCACAAAATACTCTTGTAAAAACTAAGGTCTAAACCATATTGGTAAATCACGAGGTATGTTTCCATGGCTACTGTAGCAACTTCTTGCTCCATTACCGACCGCGTAGGATCATGTCTCCATCCCTCAGCCTCCTATGCTATTCCTCAAGACCCTGCATAGAAGTGCACAGATGGAGCACTAGGAACCAGAGTCAAGACACCCAACTGGATGCAGAAGGAAACCATAAGGTTAGACTCAATACACAAGCCATACCTCAGAAGGACCTTTCCTTTTGTTCTTCAGGGTGGCTAGGTAAGTAGGGCAGTTCGCTTCCAATGACCGTCGCTGGTTCAATGGAAACACTTTCCTTTGACAGATCGGGCCTTTTTTTTCGATATGCTTTCTTCTTTCTTTGACCTTCCATCTTTTGCTTTTTCCAGACGTTCTTTTTCTTTCCAATAAGACTTTGTTTTGGAAGAAGTCGTTCCATAGCAAAAAATTGAGCCTTAGAACCTTTATAGCAAAGCTATGCGGTAACCAGCATATTCATTAACATCGACACGAAGATCACTAAAGTTTATGCATGTGGTAACTTCATGTGAATTGCCCATATGCATCAGTCAAGGATGCAGAATAATATCATTCTGCAGTCCAAGTTCTAACTTCACACGAAGCCTCAAGCTCTTCCATGTCCTTTGATCCACTTGTCAGACAGTTGATCGGATGACAGCCCATCACGCATCTTAGCCTTAAAAGTCAGTTTTGTGACTTGATATTCTGCGCGACTCTGTTCACCAAACATCTCTTGCAGGTGAGCCAACGTTTGGCGAGCAGTTTCGATATCCTCATGTTGGCACTGGAGCTCATCAGACATCGAGCCCAACATGTAATATTTGGCCTTATTGTCTTCGTCAATCCATTTATCCAGAGACGCTCTCTGTTCAATAGTTGGATGGGCTGGTAAGGTGGGAGGGTTCTGGTCCAAAATATGTGTTAACTTCTCGGAACCCAAAATAATTTTGTAGTTCCTGAGCCAATCTTTATAATTGGGTCCAGTCAGTCTATGTGTGTCCAGGATACGTGCCAATGGGTTGGACGCAGATATTTTCCTATAGAGAGTCAAAGATTCTAGTTAGATACTGTAATTTTGACTTGACCAATTTGTTTAGGAATTTTATTTTTAAAACAATTAGCTCCCACTAATTTTTTTGGATCCCACTTCCCTCTGTTAAGATGTAAAACTCCACGATTAATGATTTTTAGTGGGTGGGGTCTCACCAACTGACTCCATCACCTCACCTAACAGTTATTTGGTGATGGTTAGCCAATGAGTGAACAACTCTTGTTCAATAATTCTCTTATCTGGTGCACCCAAACTTGGTCTCTAATTCATGAATATCCATCGTATCCAAAATATTGATCCACTCCTTAGTTAGTTAGACCCACCATTTGCATAGACTGGATTCTAATTGAGTCTCTCACCGTATCCGAAATATTGAGCGTAACTCATCCTCCAACCCATTAACATTCAATGCCTAATAGACATGTGCATCTTTTCGGTGCAACTGAGCCATTGTATCCAGCCGAGAACAATCAAACCCGGGAAGGGCCCGCACATTACAATGGTGGAAGAGCTCAGACTTAATCTTTCTTAGAGGGAATTGATTCAGGTCTCATTAAACTAGACTTGGCTTAGTGCATAACGCATTATGACTAACCTAGTGGTGCATGGGTTAGCTCGGATTATGACCACTCAGATCAGAACTGTGTCAATAATATTGGCCAGGTAAGTGAGATCGGTGGAAGGATATGCCATTAACTATATAAGAATGCTTCAGGTCGAGTAGCTTCCAATATTAAATCAGTTGCGTTGTCTATGCCAATAACTTACCTTAGACACCAATTGTTGAGCCAGAATCAATTGGAGTAGCCTACAAATCCAGAGTCTAAACCTCTGAGCCAAATCTAGGTCTTGCTTGATCGTGACTCAATCTTGACCCAGACTTAATCCTATTAGGCTGGTCAATTTAAGCACTTGTTGATCCCATCTAAACCAACTCTTTGATTCGATTTGATCAAACGCTTAGACTAATATGAGCTTACCCAAGCCAAACCCCAATATTAATGAATGATGTCTTAGATTTCTGAAATTCTCAATTTTAGACCTAATTAATATTCCAATAAACTTAATTCTAATTAAGTAGGGTCATTAAACCAGAATATGCATAACAAATTCCAGGATTTCAGGATCTGGATTTTGCAGAAAGTAAGTTTTGAATTTCTGATTAAGGACGACAAACGCAGCACCCCTACACATCATAAGAACACCCCATCAAAATGGGAAGAGAGGGCCTTTAATCCTTCTTCGTTCTTATGATCGGATGGCCAAGAGGAACTCCTAATCAGGAACATTCAATACTAGCAAAGAATATCAGATCTATATCATAAGTCTCATATAAAATCAGATCTAATCAGGGGCATATTTTGCATACATCTCATGTATCAAATCTTGCATATTTTCAGATCTAAATTATCTCATAATATCTAAAAAAATTAGATTTAAATTGATCTAATCAAATAAATTCTAATCTAGGATAATTATGTAGAACTATTCTACAAACTAGTCTAGAACATGCATCAATCATATCTCATATGATTATTCAAAAATTAAATAATTTTATTTATTATTTTTTAAATATTATCATAATACTTATAATATCAAAAAATAGTTAATAAAAAGATCTAAAACATGATTTAATCGGATTAAATCAAAAAATATGCAAGGCATCTTAGGGGTGGGGGGGGGGGGGTAGGGGGGGCGGGGGGGGGGGGGGGGGGGGGGAGGGGGGGGGGGGGGGGGGGGGGGGGGGGGGGGGGGGGGGGGGGGGGGGGGGTGGGGGGGGGGGGGGGGGGGGGGGGGGGGGGGGGGGGGGGGGGGGGGGGGGGGGGGTGGGGAAGGGTGGGAGGGGGGGGGGTAGAACTATTCTATTCTAGAACTAGTCATGCAAATATCTTCTAATTCTTAGATCAAAATTATTTAATTTTAAATTTTTTTGATTTCAGATCTGATCATATCTCATGTGACATCTGAAATTACTTATTTTTTGATTAAAATAAATTTAAAATCAGATCTAAATAATTTTAGAACCATGGCTCTGATACCAATTGAAGGAAAATCCTGATTTTCCGGACAGGTTCTTCAGATTCTGATCAGATCGAGAGAATATGTAAAATTTTTTTCTCTCATTCCCATTAGATCTGAATTTTAGATCTAATTTTATTATTTTAATAATAAAAATAAAATAAAGATAAATTAAATCAAATTTAATTTACCTGAATTTGGGTAATCCTATTATTCTATTGATGATCCTGTTTGCAGCGGAAGGTTTTAGATCTATCCATGCAAGCGCCTGACCTCTACCGGTATCCACTTAGGCTAGATCTGGAGATCCTCTTCTTCTCTATCACACCTCCAAAAATTAGATCTAGATCTGATCTGGAGGATCTTCAAAACTTCTTTTGAAGATCTGCAGTCGTCCTTTGCAGCAGTGCAGCCTTCTTGCTTTTGATCGTCTTTCTTTGATCTGGATCGCACCAAACCAAGGTCCAAAACTCCTTTTGGACATGGAGAGCAAGGGGAGAAGATGGTTGGCATGGAGGAAGAGGGAGAGAGCAGCCTTGGGCATGGGGAACTTTGATCTCAATTCATTACTTTGTTTGAGTTGGGCACAGGGTCTTATTTATAGACTGACTATGATCCAGCTTCTCTTATTCCCAACCAATCACAACCCTTTGTGAAATCAGATCTAAATCTGATTGGTGGGAATAGAGTCCCCTTTCCTACTAGAGGGTGCCTAAGACCAGTCAAATTGTTTTAGGGAGAACTCTAATTGGAATCCAAAAGAGAGCTGGAGTCCTATCCAACAAGGACTCCAAGACTCCTCCAAAACTTGGGCTCACGCCACCCTTGGCGTGCGCCCTCCTTCTTGCCAGGTTCTGGTAGGGGGACAGGCCCCCACCAGCTCTCCAATAGGTACATGACATGTGGTCAAAAGTCAAAGGGTCAATGGTCAACATTTGACCAGTCAAAGGTAGACTTTTGACCAAAGTCAAAGAACAAGAAATGGTAGGTGACCAAAATGGTAGGTAATGTCTTATAAATAAGACAACTTTTTCTGACTTGAACAACCTCCAGTCAAACCATATGAAGGCCTCTGATTGAGCACAAACTCCTTTGGCTCAGACAGGACAACTTATTTATGATAGCAAAAGAAGAACGTTAGGTTCAATCGAGTGCTAGCACGATTTCTTGAACCTAATTGAATCTCATTCAGATCAATTGAACTAGATCAGTTCAATTGATGATCACCAATTCAACCCTTATTTGTGTGACCAGTTAGGTTCAGTTCTGTATGGTAATGGGATATGTCATGATCTCTATCATAGACATCATCGAAACTCCTTTCGATGGATCAGAATCTTTCTGATTCGACAGCTAGAGTGATCGATCATCTAAATCATTCTAATTGCTTCCAAAATCCACCAGTGACACCTAGCAGTATATGGTGGCAACCCATCAGAGCTGAATGCGAACCTCTTGGTGCAGCTACCTGTGTGATTAAGTTCTTCTATCTTGAGCCCCGATCAGATTAGGGTTAAGATAAACTCGTCAAACCCTAGTCTTGTCATATGATGTAATCATTCGATTCAGTCCAATGTGAAAATCTAAATAGAAACTCTTCTTTATTTTCACTCTACCATGGCATGGATTTCTGACTTGATTCTCATGATCATATAGGGCTGCTCCTCTACCACGAGGTAGATAGATTCCATCTTGATGCCATCCAGTTCCTACAATGAACATGCTATAGCAACCATACACCTCAGGGATTCCATATGGTTAGGAGATCGAGTAATGGTGTAGTCAAACTATAACACCCTCAAGGTGAACTGCCGATGCACCTCAGATCAAAGAACCAGACACACTACTGCAGCATCGAGTCAGTCATTGAGAGAAGGATAGACTTCCTAATGACTACTCGAGGTGGTCACGCTCAGTGCTCTTATTCTTTAACGAGTACTTACTCTCACTCTGGTGTCCACACCGTAGACTCAAGACTCATCTACTAAAGAGAAGCGATTGTATACCAACCTTCTGGATCTATCACCATCCTCATGATAATCCTATGGTCGGAAGCAATTTATAAGTTAATAATGATTATTCATGTCTTAAATTTTCAACTCTTGAAAATATGAATTATCATTGCCATTAACTCAAAGGATGTATCACAGACACTAAATATACATATGTGATAAAAAATAACCCATTTATTGATTTTTATCAAAATTACAATTTTGCCCCTAGAAGTGTATTACAAGTGTTAGCCAATTCTGGCTTCTAGGGCACATATATCTAACACATGGTGCTCATCTATGGGCCAACTGAACCGCCATATGGAGCAAGCTTATGTGACTCATTTTGGGCCAATACATCAAAATAGATTTTCAACGGCCTCTCTGGATGATCGACAGGTAGTTCAAATCCAATGACGGGTAGGTTAATCCAGGTCATTATCTCCCCTTATATAGAGGATACTTGTCCATTCTTTTCCCACTTTACTGTTCTTTTGCCTAGGTGAGATTTTTACTGTTAGAGAAGCTTCCGTGCACTCAGTTGGTCAAACAAGAAGGTGATTCTGGTGGTCGTCAAAGCTTGGAGAGAGTCACCAAAAATAACAAAGAATGCTTCCTTTCCTCTTTGGTAGGATTCTCCTTCCTCCTTCTAGGTCTTAGGATTTCTACTTCTTAGGATTTCCTCCCTCTGCTCCTCTTTGCTTTCTTTTTTTTGAATCTTTTCTTTCGCCTTCTTTGTCCTTTCTTTCTTTCATCGATGTCTTCTCAGGAGAGTACTTTTCCTAATGGTGGTAGAAGGAGTTAATCCCGGGTAGCCATGATATATGATCATCCTAGTCTCTGCTCACCATTGAGGCAGGTAATCCATCTCAGGGTGCCGTCAAGACTAGTATCTCTGGCGATAATGGTTCAGAGTATCTGATAAGGAGATTCTTGGACTATTTTGGCCCAAGTATTGAGCCTTTAATTTTGATCGATGTCGATCTTGAGAGACTTAGGAAGAAATATCTCATCCCGAACAGCTTCAAGCTCATTGCTCCCAGACTGGGTGATCGAGTTACATAGCCTCCTAAAGGTTGTGTAGCCTTCTATGATGAATTACTTTGGTCTGGATTGCATTTTCCCTTGCACCCTTTTATTTGCAATGTGTTAGATTACTACGGCCTGCAGCCAACCCAAGTCATCCTAATGCTATTAGGATTATTTTGGTTTTCATCATTTGCTGTAACTTCGCTGTCATAAGCCTTAGGACTTCTTTTTTTAGGACTCTTTTTGTTTTGAAAAAATATCCTACTGAAAAAGGCTGGTGGTATTTTTCACGTCGACCAAATTATAAATTTGGTCCTTCCCTTCCTTCTTCAATCCACGACTGGAAAAGTCATTTCTTTTTTGTTTCTTCTGATACTTCTTGGGATTTTGATATTCGCTGGGATAAATCTTGGCTTAACTAGAACTTCAATAAGTCTGTCCTGCTTGGGGATAAGGAGACTTTCGAAAAGCTGCTGAGTATAAAGATGCCCAAGCTTAATCAACTGGTGATGGATCAATCCTTATTCGACTCCAACGTCAGTCTCATCTCCCTCCAGAGTGAGTCTGTCATTAAATTTTTTTTCATTTTCTGGTGTCAGCCTTTACCTGACCATATTTTCTGTTAATCCTTACGGCACTCATGAGGTTTGATCCGAGAAGGTTGGCAGATCAAAGAAAAAGGAAGTTAGAATCCTCCAACCCTCCGCCAGTAAAGAAGGAGAAAAGAAAGGAGGCCGACGTCCCTTCCCTGGGATCTCCCTGACCTGCACCTCATTTGGGGGCACTTATTATCAATGCGGTGTCAATCAGTGCCCTCCCTTCTCCAGTTTCTTCCCCGATGTCCATGGGACATCAGGATTCTACTAGGGTGAGTTGCCCACCCCACAAGGAGCCGATCACCCATCCAAGGTCGAGCTCAACCACTGCGCCACCGAGGTCTGGCCATCCAGCCGCACTGACCCTGGCCTCTGCTCGCTAGAATCGGCCTTCCAGAGGTCCGAAAGTTTCAGTTGTTGATCCACCATCAACCTCTATCAACAGGATTGACCTGTCTCAGGCTTCCATGCGGAACACCCTAACTTTTGACAAGGATCTTCTCTATGCTGTGATGCCACAGCATGATCCACACGCTCAAAGGAGGGACATGAGGCCTGAAGAACTACTGAACCAAGGCCTCAGCTACCTCTTGGATATAAGAAAGTTCTCTCTCTCTTCTTCTCTCTCTCTTTATTTTAGAGGTTGATTTTCTACCGACCTAACTATTTTGACATCAGTTTTATGATGAATTAACATTCTTCTTTCTCTTTTTCTTTGCTAGTCTACCTCCTTCAAACTATTTGTCGAGCATGTTGGTTGGCTGGGAGAGAATAAGAAGTCTCTGGAGGAGGCTTTGCAGTCCACCAAGGACTGCCAAAAAGCGGCAGAGGATAAAGCTGTGAAAGAACAAAAGCTTGCAATGGGACTGAAGAAGTAGCTCTAAGAAAAATTAAATGAGATATCAGAGAAAAATAAATTCTTACTGGAACTTCAAGAGAAGGTCAACGAAGGAGAGAAGAAGCTACTAGAGCTACGGTGGGAAGTCTCCAGGATTTCTGACCTGAAGGCAAAAATAAAGGAGCTAGAGAAAAAGATGACTTCCTAAGATGAGATGCTGGCTGCTCAAGACAAGGTGCTCCTAACCTATCAAAAGGATTTAGAGTACTAGAAGGGCGCTACTGGTCGTGCCGTGGAGGAGTACAAGTCTTTCAAAGATTTTGCCGAGGAAGTCATAGAGGCTTCAGGGGAGGCCTTCGATAGCGGCTTCGCCAGCTGCAAAAGTCTGGTTGAAAAGCTTTTTTCTAGCCTAGACCTAAGCAGCATTAGTCAAAATGCAGGTCTCGCTCTGGCCTCGAAGGTAGAGGCCCGTCGGTGCCGGAGGTGGGTTCTACTGTAGAAGTGCCCCAGCCTGTTCTGGAGGTGCCTGTCATTTTGATCACCTCCAAGGTTGAGCCTTCAACCCTCACCAAGGTTTCAGCCTCTATTCCAGTGGAAACTCTGACTTCTACTCCAGCGCCTATTGAAATTATCTCACTAAAGGATGACCTAGTGGTTGCTGCTCCTATTGAAGCTCCTCTAGCAAATGCTTGATTTTTGTATCTTCTCATTTCTTCTTTTTATTTTTCTCTTTGTATCGGTCCAATTTGGGCTTTTTGTAAGGACACTTTTTAATGAAATAATTTTTTTTCCAACAACTGTGTTTGACATCGGGTTTTTTTTATCTATGGCAATGTACTGTAGTGCATTTTTGCTCAAGAAGTTTTCTAATCAATGAACAATTCCATCTCGATAAAATCCTGATGTGGTGGCCTTGAATACTTGATTAGGGATAATGTCAATTCGAGGATCGGCATTAGATAGGAGTCCAATATAACATCTACCCTGAGATCAGTAGATAGTGGGAGTCCTGAGATGACATCGATCGGGAGATTGATGTTTTCAAAGATCCACAATAACCTCGATCTAGAGATCGAAAATTAATAGAAATCTAGTGTAATGTAGATCGATAGCAAACAGATCCAATATAACATCGACTCGTAGATCGGTAATCAATTAAAATCCATCGATTCAAAGATTGATAATAAGTAGATTCATGATGACATCGATCTAGAGATCGATAATTAATAGAAATCAAAGATAGCATCGATCCGAAGATTGATAATTAATAGAGGCGAAGATCTCATCTCCTATGCTCATCGGTGCTTTGTCGAATCGGAGATTGATCCTTAAAAATAGTGATTTTATCTCATGTGCCCATCAGGGCTCTATCGATTCGGAGACGGATCTTTAAGAATAGTGAAGATCTTATCTCCTATGTCCATCAGAACTCTATCGATCCGAAGATCAATCTTTAAGAGTAGTGAAGATCTTATCTACTGTGCCCATCAGAGCTCTGCAGATTCGAAGATCGGTCTTTAAGAATAATGGAGATCTTATCTTCAATACTCATTGGAGCTCTACCGATCCAAAGATCGATCTTTAAGAGTAGTAAAGATCTTATCTTCTGTGCCTATCGAGGCTCTGCCAATCTGAAGATTGATCTTTAAGAATAGTGATCTTATCTCATGTGCCCTTCGAGACTCTACCAATTTGAAGATCGATCTTTAAGAATAGTAAAGATCTTATCTCCTGTGCCCATCAGGACTCTACCGGTTCAGAGATCGATTTTTAAAAGTAGTGAAGATTTTATCTCATGCACCCATCGAGGCTCTGTTGATCTGGAGATCGATCTTTAAGAATAGCGAAGATCTTATCTCCTGTGCCCATCGAGGCTCTATCAATCTGAAGATCGATCTTTTATCGAGGTGATTAGAAAAATTTCAATACTTTTAAGAAATCTTCAATGAGATAAAATTTTCAAAATCTTTATTCAAAATTCATTAATAGTACATTCTAAGATTTTTGGCATTTCATGTCCTTGAGATACTCAATCAGTCTAGATTCTCAATTTTATAGGCTCCTGATCAAATTATCTCAGTAACTCGGTATGGTCCTTCCCAATTTGGGGTAAATTTTTTTTGTTCTATTGGTTTTAAAACTTCTGCTCAATAAAGAACCATGTCACCTTTTTTGAAAAATTTTTGGCTTTATCTTGGTATTGTAATATCTGGCTACATTTTGTTTGTAAGTTGTCATCTGAATTTGAGTCCTTTCTTTGGTTTCTTTCAACAAATCTAGATCAATTCTCAATCGATCTGAATTACTTTCTTCATGAAAGTTCTCTATCCTTGATGTTGGGAGGCTAATTTCTATAAGTATTACTGCTTTTGATCTAAACATGAGTTTGAAGGGCATTTTTCCTATTGGTCGCCTGAGAGTGGTTCTATAAGCCCAGAGAATATTGTATAGTTCATCAGTCTAGAGATTCTTAGCTTTAGTGAGCCTAGTTTTTAGGCCTTGGAGAATTATCCGATTTATAACTTTGACTTCTCTTTTAGATTGTAGATGTTCCACTGAGGTTAGCCTATGATTAATGTGCAACTTAGAACAGAATTTCTTGAATTTCATATTATCGAACTACTTTCCATTATCAGTAATGATTACCCACGAAAGACCAAAGTGGCAGATGATCGACTTTCAGATGAAGTCTTGCATCTTTTTCTCGATAATTTATGCCATTAGTTCAGCTTCTACACATTTGGTGAAGTAGTCAATAGCAACCACAAAAAATTTTCTTTGTCCTATTGTCATGGAGAATGGCCTTAGGATATCCATCCCCCAAATGATGAAAAGCCAAGGAGCTGTAATAGAAATGAGTTCAACAGCTAGCTGATACTAAATATTGATGTATCTTTGGCATTAGTCGCACCTATTGATAAGATCAACTATATCCTTTTGTATGGTCGGCCAATAATAGCCCTGATGGATTACTTTATATGCTAAGGATCTGCCTCCTAGATGGTTACCACAGATTCTCTCATGAACTTCTCGAAGGGCATAGTCAACCTCTGAGGGCCTTAGGCATCAGAGTAATGAAAAAGAAAATGATCTTTTATAAATTTTTTTTGTTTAAGATGACATACCAGGAAGCTTGCCTCTTGATTTTTCTTGCATTTGTAGGATCATCGGACAATATTCCTTTACTCAAGTAATCCATTATTGGATCTATCCAGCTTGTTTCATGATCCAATTATGCAATCATTTGAACCTCTATGCTGGATTTTTTAAGAATTTCAATAAATGCTTTATGATTGAGATTGGAATATTCCGATGTAGCAAGATGTGAGAATGCATCAGCTTGGGCATTTTCTGATCTTGGTATTTAGATAATTTCAAGATTGAAGAAACTTTTGGATAATTTCTTTGTGTCATGCAGATATTGAGATATAATAAAATCTTTAGCTTCATAATAACCTCATACCTGTCCGATAATAAGCTGAGAGTCTGTAAAAATCTTGAGTCTCTTAATACTAAGTTTCTTAGCCATTCTAAGTTCTGCAATGAGGGCTTCATATTCAGCTCCATTATTGAAGATTTTAAAATTGAATCTCAGGACATGTTCAATAATTGCTTCCTCCAGACTAGCTCACTACTATAAAAATGGCCTATGGCAGCGCATACTATGGCAGTGATTTTCAAAACCGCTGTCATAGAACCAACAATAGTGATTTTCATTAACCGCTGCTATAGGTCGGATCTATGACAGTAATTTTTATAACCGTTGCTATAGGTCCGATATATAGCAGCAGTTAATAAAAATTACTACCGTAAATCAAATTTATAGCAGTGGTTACAAAAAATCGCTACCATAGATCGATCTATAGCAACGGTTAATAGGAACTGCTGCTATAAGCTTATTTATGGCAGCAGTTAATTATAACCGCTATCATAATATATATATATATATATATTTAAATATTATATAATTTTAAAATTTAATACTCATCTTTATCATTTATTATCTAAATAATTATTATTAGTATCGTCGCAAAAGATCACCTCGATCTGATGGTCTTAGCTTCATCGATCAAAAAAATTTGATTTCAATGATCATAAACGACGATGCGATGATCTGATAGATGGAGACCTTCGATGGATCTAAAAATCTACAAGGTGATATTTGTAACATACTGTCAAAGTTTTACTTCAATCGGATATCGTTATCTTGATCAATTTAGTATAGATTAGTTTCGATCGTTAAATGATAAATGAGTGATCAAAGGACTAAAATGTATCCGATTATGAGATATTTTTTTATAAACGATTTTGATTACTACTTTAATTATTTTTTATGATAGTGATTATAAAATTCAACTCGTGAGATGAAGAACGATTTAAAACAATACGTGTCTCGATAACCATTCTAAACCTTCACCAGTTGTTATGCTCGTACTTTTGCAATATCTGCTTAATATGAACAGTTTATACAAAAATAATTTAAATTTTACTATCATCATCATATAAAATATTTAAAATTATAATAAAAATTATTTAACTAAATAATTATCTCATAATCGGATGTCTTTTAACCCTTTGATCGTTTGTTTCTAATTTAACGATCAAAATCATTCTATACTAAATTGACCATGATAACAATATCCAATTGAAGTAAAACTTTGATAGTATATTACAAACATCATCAAGATCATCATTGTAGATTTTTGAATCCATCGAAGATCTCCATCTATCAGATCATCGCATCATCGTTCGTGATCGTCGAAATCAAATTTTTTTAATCGATGAAGCTAGGGCCATCGGATCGAGACGATCTTTTACGATGATACTCTAATGATAATTATTTAGATAATAAATGGTGAAGATGGATATTAAATTTTAAAATTATATAATATTTAGAAAAAAAATAAAAAAAATTATTTCCAACCTATGATAGCGGTTATCAAAAATTGCTGGTATAGATCTACGGCAGCGATTTTATAATCGTTGACGTAGCGCTGCCGTAGATCTATGGCAGCGATTTTGGATAACTACTGTCGTAAATCTATGACAGTGTTTCGATAACCGCTGTCGTAGGTTAGGTTAAAAATTCTTAAATTTTTTCTGCTTTACTTCTATGCGCGCTTGATCTCTCTCTCTCTCCTCCTCTCCATCATCGATGAGGCTTCTTCCTCCCGACCGACGCCACCCCTCCTTCCCCCTCCCCCTCTGGTCCCCCATCCCGGCCGCCCCTTCTTCCCCTTGGCCAGCACCATTCCTCCTTCCCCCTCCCCTCCGACCCCCATCCCCACCGCCTTCACTGCACCCCCATCCGGCCCTCCACCTCCCCCAGCTGCCCCTCCTTCCCTCATCCTTGGCCACTCCTCTCGCCATCCACCACCCCCCACCCTCCCCTTGGCCGCCCTCCTTCCCCCCATCCCCGGTCACCCTCCCCACCATGCCACCCCCCAGCCCCCCCATCTTCGGTCGCCCCCCCGACCCCCCTCCCCCGACCGTCCTCCTTCCCCTCCATCCCCGACCGCTCCTCCCTACCACCCACCCCCACTCGGCCCCCACCTCCCCCGGTGCCCCTCCTTCCCCGATCGCCTCTCCGCCACCCTGCCACCCCCCATCTCCGGCCACCTCCCCGCCACTCCCCACTCGGCCCCCACCTCCTCTGGCGCCCCTCCTTCCCCCATCCTCGGTCGCCCCTCCCCACCACCTTGCCACCACCCCCCGGCCGCCCTTTCCCACCATCCCCCACCCCCCACACTCTCCCTTTCGATCGTCGATCCTTCCATCACTGTACCTCCCAGGCCTCCTCATCACTGTGCCCTCCCCCTAGCCCCCCATCCCTGGCCGCCCCTACTCTCTCTCTCTTTCCTCTTTCTCTCTCTTCTCTATCTCACTATCTTGCTTTTATTTTGTAAGTTATCTTTAGTACCATCATCCTCCTCTAGCGTCGTCGCCGACGATCCTCGGAGCTTTCGGTGCTATCCGCTCTCTATAGCCATAGGTATATATTTTTTTTTAATTTTATAGTATTATTTATTAATCATATATATTTATAATAATTTATAAAATATTTATAATAAATATTATAAATATTTATTATAAATATTATAATTATCTACATGCCATAATTTTTGGATCGTGCCATGGTGGTAGCCTTGGGCTGTGCCATGTCGGTGGCTGTGGACTAAATCTGTCAACAGATTGAATTTGGATCAAAACCTTGATATTCAGATCTGGATCTAATTTTAATTACTGGTACCAAATCCAAATCCAAATCCAAATACCTGATGGGTCTATACTTGAAGTACTAGACTCGGACCCTAATGGATCCTAGAAGGTCGGACCCAATTTCGAGATTCGAAACTAAGAAATGGAGAGACTGAGAGGAAGATCGATAGATTGAGAGAGGGAGGGTCAGTCGCTCACCGATCGTCGATAAGGGAGACCGAGAGTGGAGGGAGGGAGGGAGGGAGGGGTCCGATCTCGCTGCTGTCGCCGACGAGGAAGATCGAGAGAGAGAGAGGAAGTGAGGATCGACCTCACACCATCATGGGTGGAGGGGGTCCGGCCTCACCACCATCATTGGAGGGAGGGAGTCCGACCTCGCTAGTGAGGGAGATCGAGAGAGGGAGAATGGGAGATCGAGAGAGCGAGAGAGGGAGGGAGAGGGTCCGGCCTTGCCGGCATCACTGGGAGGGATGGGGTCCAGCCTTGCCGACGAGGGAGATTGAGAGAGTGAGGGATGGGGTCCGACCTCATCGACGAGGGAGATCGAGAGAGGGAGAGAGGAAGATTGAGAGATGGAAAAGCTGGAAGGGAGGGGTTTGGCCTCACCATCATCGTCGAAGAGAGAGATCAAGAGAGGGAGAGAGGGAGTGATCGAGGGGATGGCACACAGCCGAGCTGGCTCAAGCCATGATCGAGCTGACTGGGGGAGGACCCGAGCTGGATGTCTCAGGCACGGAGTCAGCTATCTTAGGCATGGAGCCGGTTCGACTTCTGAGTGAATAGAATTTGATATATCTCTCTAAGGTTCTAACTTTAAGCCCTAAGGTGCCACCATCATGTACTTTATTTTTCTTTTAGATTTCTGGATTAACACCAAGGTTCGTGCAAGAGATCGGATCTACGACTGTTGCTCATCCTTAATTATTTATGAATGTATATCATGTTGTAGAATTTATTACATAATACTTTCTGGATATTTATATCTTGTTGCTTTTGTTTATTGCATTGCATAACAATAGACCCATTTTTGTTTATTGCATTGCATAATGATAGACCCGTCAATTGATTAGTGTACATATTAGAAACTATTTATTGATGTTATACTAATATTATTGTTCAACATATTATATTGATTAATGTTCATCAATATTGTAGGTTATAATGACACCGAAACACCATCTAGCTTTCACTCCTGCCCCTCAATGGGTTATGCGTAGTTCAGCATCCGAGGAGCAGTCAGAGCATACTCCATCCACCTCAACATCGGCTATCCAGGGACCTCCACCATCGGCATCTACTCCACCGATGATATCTACTCCATCGGTAACTGAGCCTCTACCGTCGTTCATATCTAAGACACATGTTACTACACAGACATCTGAGTGTATGTTTTTATTATATTAGCATAACTTTATTTTTTATATAGTATTTATATACTTATATATTTGTATAATATATTTGCATTGCAAGTGCATCATCCAGCCAGATATTTCACGATCCCACACGTATGGCACACGTGTGGAACCGCCAGCATCAGGTGATGGTCTATTATGATGTGGAGGGGAGGCCGGTAGGAGAGATCGCGCGGAAGATGCATTCTTTTTTTAGAGTGCTTGTGAGGCGGTCGGACATTATTCTCGTAGAGCCCAGAGACTGGCGTTTGATGGATGCTGCCATCAGGGACCGAGTATGAAAGAAGATATGGGTAAGTATGTGCATCTTAGTTATATTTATTTATTTTATATATTTACACTGTATATGTTTGATTAGAATAATTTTGTAATTGATTTTTGATAGCTTTGTGCAGAGGAGGTACGACTTTTTCGATCATGAGAGGGCTCGAAATGCCCGACTGAGAAAGATCGGAGAGTTATATCGGAGTTACAAGGTCAAGCTCCATAGAGGATGGCTCGAGCACCAACGAGATACTCTAGAGGAGGTTGTTCCCTAGATATAGGACTATCCTCCAAGTCAGTGGAAGAGGATGGTTAGATACTGGAGGAGCCAGGAGTTCGAGGTAAAATTTTTAACTTTTAAATTTTTTAATATGCTTAAAATTTTATTTAAATATTTATTATTTATTTGAATACTTATTAGGCTACCTTTCATCAGAATCGGAAGAACTGTGCAGCCTAGGAGTATACACACACTCTAGACCGCGAGTCTATGGTCAATCGTGTGCATAGAGAGATAATTAATTCTAAATCTTACTAGATAAATTAAATTCATATTTTTTATCATCTTTCTGATAAATTTATTTTTTGTTATAGCTGATGAGAGATGGAGTGATATCCAGCCATAGCGAGATCTTCCGATCCAGTTGCATGGACAAGATGGGCAGGTCGATGAACGCTGCGATCGAGCATATTTTTGTAAGTATTAAATATATTAGTATATATGATTAGTATTATAGCATTTTTTATAAAATTTTATTTTAATTTATAATTATAAGATCAGTTAGATGCACTCGCGAGTGAGGGCCCGAATACCTTTGGACCCCATGACCATTTATCTCAGGTCTTGGGGCCTGAGCACTCTGGGAGGATTCGATGCAGGCCCAAACACATGTTGACGAGCTACTAATCCAAGGTGAACGTCTCCTCACAGACTTCTAGTGTTGTCAGTTGAGAGGAGCTTGAGGAGGCATTGGCATAGATAGATCATGCTGCAACGTGGGCAAATCGGGCTGAGAAGCGCACATCTCATCTAGAGGGCATCGTGAGAGATATGATGTCGATGCTCAACGTGCGTTTTGGAGTCATGGGCTTTAAAGATATGCTGGCCTACATTTCAACTCCAGCTCCAGCTCCAACATCGGCTCCAACTCCAGCTCCAGCTCCGGCTCTGGCTCTGACTCCAGCTCTGGCTTCGACTCCAGCTCCGAATGACGATGATAATGATGTAGATTTAGGAGACTTTTGATGTATTTTATTTTTTTAAAAAAATATTATAATAAATTTTATTCGATAATAAAATTTTAGTATTTCAGAATAATTTTTATGTTTATTATATTTTTTTATATTATATATCTATATTTATCAGATAAAATATATAAAAAAATAAAAATTTTAATTTTTTTAATTATTCAAGATCTACGGTAGCGATTTTATAATCGCTATCATATCTGTACCAACCATTTTCATAGGTCTCTGGTGCAAATAGTATCAATCACTGCATTAGATCTATGATAGTGGTTAAAAAATCACTACTATAGATTACCTATGGCAGTGGTTATGTAACTACTACTATAGATAATCTATGGCAGCGGTTATATAACTGCTACTATAAATCGATCTATTACAGTGATTTATAAACCATTGTAATAGACTATCTATGGCAGCGATTCAAACAACCACTACAACAATTGCTGCCATAGAGCTATGGCGATAGCTGCAGTAGCAACAGTTAAATAACCACTGTCATAGCCTATGGTAGTAATTTTTTGGGCTATGGCAGCGGTTACGAGCTGTTGTCATAGCCCTTTTTTGTAGTAGTGGCTAAAATCAAGCTAGCTCCACTTTCTTGGGCACTGGAGGCTTCATCCATATGCAAGAGCCAATAAGGTCCTTCAATGGCTTCTTCCTAAATCTTTAGAATTTTTTCTTCTTCAGGCATTGAACACTCCATAACGAAGTCAGCAATACTTGAGCTTTCATAGAAGGTCTGAGTCGATAGTAGATATCAAATTCATTGAGTTCAATGGCCTATTTGGCCAATTAGGCAGAAGTGTCAGGTCGTTGAAGAACTGACCTCAGTGGTTGATCTATCAAGATAATAATGGAGTGAGCCTGAAAATACGATCGAAGCTGTTTGACGATGGTGACCAAAGAATAAATCATCTTTTTAATTCTAGAATATCGGGACTCCGCATCTCATAATAATTTACTGGTACAATAGATAGGCCTGTGCGTTCCTGCATCATCTCGAACTAAAACTGAGCTGACGATGTTAGGTAAGATAGATAAATATATAAATAAATCCTCACCTTCGATAGATTTTGATAGTAGCGGGACCATGCCAAGATATGCTTTAAGCTTGTCAAAGGTAGATTGACACTCCTCTGTCCATTCAAAATTCTTGATTTGCTTCAATGTTTTAAAGAATGGAAGATATTTTTCGACAGTCTTGGATATAAATCTACTGAGTGACGCCACTCATCCAATGAGCTGCTATACTTTATTTATGGAGCTAAGAGGTTTCATCTCAAGTAATGCTTGAATTTTCTTGAGATTGGCTTCTATTCCTCTCTAGGTCATAAGAAAATCAAGAAATTTTTCAGCTGTAACTCCAAAAGCACACTTGTTGCGATTAAGTTTCATCCGCTATTTGTGGAGTTCTCCAAATGTTTTCTCTAGGTCAGTGATATACTGATCTGCCTCTATACTTTTGACTAGCATGTTATCAACGTAGACTTTCATGTTGCAATCGATTTGGTGCTTGAAGACTTTATTTACTAGGTGCTGGTAGGTGGCACCTATATTTTTTAAACCAAAAGGCATCATTTTATAATAATATGAATCTTTATCGATAATGAATACCGTATTTTTCTCATCTTCAAGGGTCATTCTAATTTGATTGTAGCTTGAGAAGGCATCCATAAAGCTCAACAACTTGTGCCTTGATGTTTCATCAATCAGTTGATCAATTTTCGATAGAGAAAAGCTATCCTTTGGGCAAGCCTTATTGAGATCGATAAAATCGATGCAAATCCTTCATTTTTTGCTTGCCTTTTTAATCATCATTACATTGGCTATTCAGTTCGAATATTGTGCTTCTCTGATGAATCCTGCCTTCAGAAGTTTATCGACATCCTCATCTATCATCCTTTGCCTTTCTGGAGCAAAGTTTCTCTTCTTTTGCTTTATGGGCTTATATTTTGGATCAATGTTCAATTTATACATGATGATATTGGCCGAAATCTTAAGCATATCTGAGGCTGACCATGCAAACACATCAACATTCCTTTGAAGAAAGGAGAATAATTTTTCCTTTGGGTCGGTATTTAACCAAACTCCTATCTAGACTATTTTTTCAGGATCTTCATCTAGTGGTACAATAATAAGTGGTTCCACCGATTCACCTTAGATTTTTCTGATCTCATCATCAAGCCCTTGATCAAAAATTTTGGTAGGTGGAATTCCAACCGACACCTTCATTTTGAAGGCTATCAGAAAGCACTGCCTGGCCATTATTTGATCTCCTCGCATCTCATCGATGCCTAATCAGGTTGGAAATCGGACAAGCAAGTGGTAAGTCAAGACTATTGCCTTGAAGGTGTTGAGCCAGGTTGGCCAAGGATGGCATTATATGCAGACGATATTTTGATGACCATAAATGTAAGCTGCATTGTTGACAAATAGGGTTCTTTTTCGGTAATGATTGGTAATGTAATTTCTTCTTCAATTGCCACAGAATTACCTAAGAAGCCAATCTGAGGGCCGCCAACCTATCTTAAATTATTGAGCAAGTTCATTTTTGAGAGAGCATCATAGAACAATACGTCTGCTGAGCTTTCATTATCAACTAGAATTCTTTTTATATTATAATTTACTATCATCATAGAAATAATGACAACATCATTATGGGGTATCTGAACCCCTTGAGCATCATTTTCAAAAAAAGAGACAACATTTTCTATACACTACCTCTTAAGAGAAGGACTCCTAGATGTCCTCCAAAGCTGGCTGCCTTATAAAATTATGTTGATAACTCTTGCAGTTGGTCGATTATGCTCAACAGCATCGTCTGACTTTTGACATGGCTCCAAGGGTTGGTTAGCCCGATCTCGGACATACTTGTCGAGATAACCTCGGTGGATCAAGACCTCAATCTTATCTCTGAGTTGACGGTATTCCTCAGTGTCGTGCCTATGGTTTCAATGAAAACGATCGTATTTGCTTTTGTTTCTTTTATCAGTAGGAGCCTTCATGGGGATGGGACGGTGGAGATATCCTTGATTCTCTATCTCCATCAGAATCTATGATCGGAGGGTGGATAGAGAAGCGTAACTGTCGAATTTTTGGGGAGGACTTTGAGATCTTGGATTTTTCTAAGATGGTTCACCGCTGCTCCCCTAATTCCCATGTTCTTTCTCATGGGGTTGCTTCTTTCCTTCTTTATCTTTCTTCTCCTTCTTATTAAGCTTTTCCTCCTCCTCAGCATGGGCATACTTTCAGATTCAATCTAGTATTGCTTCATAATTTTTCAAAAAAAATTTATTGAGAGAGAAGGTCAAATGGTAGCTCCTGAGTCTCTACTTTAAGGCGGATATAGCGACAGACTTGTTGAAATTTTTTACTTCAAGAATGGCCACGTTGAAATGGGCCATGTATTCTTGGAGGGACTCGCCCTCCTACTGCACCACGAAGAACAGACTATTCAAGTACTTCAAGTGAAAGTGGTTGCTCTCAAAATAGGCTACGAAAAACTTGCTTAATTGATCAAAAGAAGAAATAGACCCAAGATGGAGTCCAGAAAATTATACACTGGCAGATTTCTTGAGGATGATGAGAAAGGCCATGCAGAGAAGGGCATCGGACGTGCCTTAAAGTCTCATAACATCTCTATACCCCTCAAGATGATCCTGGGGGTTAGTAGAGTCGTTGAATAGCTCTAGAGTAGGCATCTTGAATCAGGATGGGACCAATTTACTCAAGATTTCAGTAGAGAAAGGAGAAGTGAGGTGAAAATCTTTCTTACTCTGGGAAGGCCTTTCGAACTACACCTCCTTCAGCCTCTTCTCAAGATCTTGAAGCTTCTGCTCAAGATCCATCTCTCGCAGTGGCTTCCTACTACAAGAGTCGATTTTGCTTCATAGAAGTGGTCTTCTTGATCAAGAAGGTACTCCTGATGAAATTCTTGGGGGGGGGAGGAAGGTTGGTCCACGATGGAGCCTC
Source organism: Cocos nucifera (assembly GCA_006176705.1). NCBI lineage: Eukaryota > Viridiplantae > Streptophyta > Magnoliopsida > Arecales > Arecaceae > Cocos > Cocos nucifera. Next base: position 40,159 of record QRFJ01003371.1, on the reverse strand, counting down.
TCAGGGAATGGTTTCTTGCCATTACTATGTAGTTTATTAAATCTATTGCACAGCGTTGGTGAGGATCTGGACTTACTGTACTAGGAGGTTGAACTGCTGTGGATTGATCGTGGCTGGAGGATGAGATTGGACCATCTTTAGAGGAGCTCTCGAAGAAGATTGAGCTGGGTTCTGCATTTTCTTGACCATTTCCACCAAAATCTTTGGGCAACTTTCTTCCTCTAGTGCCAATCTATTGCAATAGGGCTTTAGATTGTTAAAGAGATTCATACTGGAGAGCCGATCAAATTGGTTCGATGCAGATCATGGGTCAGCCTACAAAAAATCCAAGAATCGATGAGGTGCCCTCCGATTTAGGATCCTCCGATGCTTAAATCAGCTAAAGTCTTATCAGCAGATAGTGAAAATAGAAGATTGAAAGACAGAATGAGAGAGTTTGAGTAGAGAAAAGTTCGATTTTTTTTCAGTAAAAAAGTCGAGAGCAAATTTCAGCAGAGTTTCAGCTCTATAAATTTGTGCTTACCTTGGAGGGATACCCTATCCTCTATTTATGGAGGGGTTTGCTTAGGTCTTAAGAAAAATTTGTTAGGCCGTTAGTTTATTATGGTCAACTAGATTGCAGTTGTTAGCTATTTGCTTTGGTGGCGATTAGCTGGAGCACAGCTGGAGGAGGGTCGCGATTTGATTGGAGTGCAATTGGCGCTTAGTTAACTATCAGAACATGTCAAGGTCGATAAATCACCGATTTGGATCTAGGATGAGGTCGGTGATTTACCAATCTTAATATAAGATAAAGTTTGATGTAGTCGATGACATCGGTATTTTATCGATCTCGAGTATCAAGTTGGTCATTCTATTCTTAAGCTGATTACTGTCGACGAGATCGGTGCAAACCCGATCTCCTATGAAGCTTGATGACCGTTGTTCTCCAGGATGATAAAATACTGGTCTAATTGTGTACAATCAAACTGAGGTCAATTTATTACCGACCTTTGTTGAGATTTGTTTCGAATATCATGGAGAACGGTGGCAGACCGATCTAGGATTCAATGTGGTCTGTTATTTATCGATCTGGATCTGATCACTTGATCGATTTGGTTCTGACCAACAGTCTGACTTCTAGATTGATACTTTACTGACCTGCCACCAAACTTATTGATTGCCTATCATCTGAGATGGTGATTCCTTTGATGATGCCATGTGTCCAATTGAGGATGACCATACCAATAGTTATCCCCTATTTTTCAGACTTGGAGCGGAACTCCTTTGGTGACAAGTATGGAAAGTCATTTCAAAAGTCATTTGCTGCATCAAGGATCGTGCCATGTAGTTGCCAGATTTAATTTTTAAATGATTCGAAAAGATAGGCCATCTCGTTCGCCATAATTACCGTACCCTGATATTTAAGAAAGCATGGGAGAGAGTGAGATCATTATTTACTGCGCCACTATAACCCATATGACGTGGGGCACGTGGCGCTCATTCCCTACTGGACATGTGACATCATCAAAGGGGTCACCATCTTAGATGACAGACAATCAATAAGTTTGGTAGCAGGTCAGTAAGGTACCGACCTAAAAGCCAGACTATTGGTCAGAACCAAATCGATCAAGCGATCAAATCCAGATTGGTAAATAACAGACCACGTTGAACCCCAGATCGATCTACCATCATTCTTCATGACATTCAAAATAAATCTCAACAAAGATCGGTAATAAAGTGACCTCATCTTGATTGCACACAATCAGACCAGTATTTTATCGTCCTAGAGAACAACGGTCATCAAGCTTCATAGGAGATCAGGTTTAAATCAACCTCGTCGGCAGTAATCAGCTTGGGACCAGAATGACCAACTTGATACTCAAGATCGGTAAAATACCGATGTTACCAACCACATCAAACTTTATCTTATATTGAGATTGTTAAATCACCAACCTCATCCCAGATACATATCGATGATTTACCGACCTCGACATGTTCCGATAGTTAACTAAGCACCAACTGCGCTCCAATTAAATCGCGCTCCTCCTTCAGTTGTGCTCCAGCTAATCGACACTGAAGCAAACAGCCAATAGCTGCAATCTAGCTGGCTATAACAAACTAACGGCCTAATAAACTTTTCTTTAGACCTAAGTGAACCCCTTCATAAATAAGGGGGCAGAGTATCTCTCTAAGGTAAGCACAAATTCACAGAGCCAAAATTTTGTTAAAATTTATTCTTGACTTTTTTACTGAAGAAAGATCGAACCTTTCTCCACTCAAACTCTCCCATTCTACTTTTTAATCTTCCATTTTCACTATCTGTTGACAAGGCTTCAACTGACTAAAGCATCGAAAAATCATAAATCGGAGGATATCCCATCAATTTTTGGACTTTTTGCAGGCTAACCCATGATCCACGTCGGACCAACCTAATCGGTTCTCAGTACGAATCTCTTCAATAATCTGAAGTCCTATTGCAACAGCACATATTCTAGCAGTCAGCCTTAACAAAGTAGATAAATTAGGAAGCAATACATCAAAGAGATGCAAACTATAATCCCCTATTAAAGCCAAATTTGCCACAAAATCGCCTGCTTGATTACCTTCGTGGTAAGCATGAGATACAATAATGCTCTGCCTGATTGATTTCGACATTTGAATATCATTTAAGAGAGGGAAATGATAACATCTAACCATAGTTATAGAATCTCCTTCCAACCATAAATGCTGTGCATGAAGCTCAGCAATAGCAACTAAACTTCTAAACCAAGTAGCAACTAGCTCCGCATAAGGAACCAATGAAGGGAGCGGTAGTTCACCTCCAGCTCTACCTTATAGACCTGTATAGGCTCTTATGACAAACCCAGCGGTAAATTTAGATTCCGTTACTGCAGCATGAAAATTAAGTTTAGGAACTTCAAAGGGAAGGGCAACCAAGAGAAACAGAAATGTTATTAGAAATTGTAGATGATTACTGGAGACAACCCCATTGCCATAATAGAGGTAATAATGAATGCTACTGGCCAGAAGGAAGAATATAATAAAAAGCTCTCCTAATGAGCTGAATGGGAGAAGAAGGGGCTTGTTGGAAGATCCTTTCTTAGTTTACAAGCCACCAAAAGCAGCCATGCAACACAAGCAAGCAAGGCTCTCATTCCTACCTCTATTTAGGCCATAGAAATACAATCTACTAAGGCCAACAAAGACTGAGGTAGAAAACCTTGCCCATACATGCATTGCAACAGAGCCCAGCAACTCACATGATCGGAATCCTCTACCAATGAATCCCACAAATCACAAAATTGAAATTTAGCAGTTACAATTCTTCTCTTGTGTAGAAGCTGTTGACACGCAATCAATTCCATAATAGCCTCTACCAAAAGAGTTTTAAGCCTCATCAGCACATTCATTTTCCTAACCACCAAGAATTGTATGGAAGTCCACGTGAACCGGATGGTTTGACCAGACTAAGCCTGTTTGATCCCCAACATAGTTGATCAGTCCCATTTCCTTGCACAAGAGGAATGCAATAAATTTGGTTCATCATATCAGCAGAGCACAAAGACAATTGAAGCTCTGGAGTACAAACTTCAAAATTCAAATAAGTAGGATATCAAATAAGAGGGGTTGTCGAGAGCCAAGGGTCTATAAGGACATTAATATCTGCACCAGTTCCATTTGTCTAAATAAAATTGGGCTAAATTATGGAGTCACATTCGCAGATTCTCCTCCAAATAGTCGAGCATTGACGTGGTTTTGATAATTTTGTCATGTAGAATCAACAAGTTTGGCCCATAATGAGTTTGGGTGGAGCTTAAGTTTGGCCCGTGATAAGTTTGGGTGAAGTATAGCCTGGGCTGCAAGGTTACACAAGAAGGCTTTATGTCAACCATATTGAGACCCCCATGAGCTTTGGCATACACACATTAGACCAAGCAATTGGATGAAGCCCCATTTGATCCGAAGAATACTCTCATGAGAAAGTCCAAATTTTTTTTCACAATCTAGCAAGAAATGATAAAGGCACTAAAACCGAAGATATATAATATAAAAGAATCGATAATAATACAGACTGGAGAAGGATTGCTCTACTCGTAAGGAATAAAGTCTTCCATTTTAACTCGCAATCTTTGATATCATCCATTCCAATATAAAATTGAAGTCCAATGAAACCAACGGTAGACTCGGGTTTGGAAACCCCAAAAATATTCCAAACATATCTCCTTTCTACCATTTGAAAGAGGCTCCTAATTTGATGTTTAAGGCAGGACTGAATGGAATGTGAGATTTGTCCATATTAATTGCTTGTCCAGAAATACAACAATAGGCATCCATAATTGAAAGTAAGCAAATACTATCCTTAATGGTTGCCCTAGTAACCAACAAATAATCATCCACAAACATGTGAGATTGCAGCTGCCCCTCCCCCTAATAGGCTGGTAAGCCCTAAGCATTTGACTCTAAACCACAAAATATAAAAATCTGGAAAGAACCTTTATAAATAAATGTGGTCACAGGGGATAGCCTTATCTAAGGCCTCTAGCTGGATAGAACCAAGAAGACAGTGACCCATTAATCTATGAGGCAAACTGAGAATTTAGAACACACCGGTGCACAAGGTGAATGAATTTAGCTTAAAAACCAAATTGATCAAGGATCTTAAATTAAAAAGGGACAACAAACATGTTTTCCAATTTTCCCAAAGATGTTAATAATTTTAATATTAGTTAAAACCAAATAATGGATGTTTCCAATTTTTCAAAGTTTTAAAAGTATTTTTCACCAAGTTGCTTTGGCTGAATAAATCTAACCAAAAAAATTAAAAATAATTTTATGAAGTTTTTCTGGCAAGCAAGAGGGTTGGACAAATAGCAATTATCGCTTCAGTTATAATGGTAGATGGTTGAGAACCACAACACGTGAGTGTGGGCAAAAAATAAGGTTATTCATGAAATCCACGTCAGATTGCAATGTTTTGCCAAGCCATGTTAATTTTCACAGCACAAGAAAAGCTCTTCGCCGCTGCTCCAGTTTATTTGCACGACATGATATACGTTTCATTATGAACATAGCCAAAATCCTGATCACCCAGTTGCTGATGCAGTAAATAGATAAGAGTAAATTTTTGCACCCACCGAAGATGGTAGTTAGCTAACACCCATGTTAAGATAAATTTCACATTTTTGTTACTTGTTTGTCAAAAACGAAGAAGCTGCAACGTTATCAGCTCGGAGCTTTAGTCGAGTATAAAGCATACCGGTTTCAAACGAAATTAATAAAAAAAAAATCTAGAACAAGATCTAACATATTTATTATTTTGCGAAAGTTAACGTCATGATCAGAAAATCCACCAGCCCAACTTTCCCTCCTAACCGGAATCCCAGTATTATTAAAAAATAATAATACTAACAAAAACTAGCTAATAGAGCCTTTAAGAATTAATTACCAAAATAAAAACCCGTGCAGTTAATCTTAAAATAGAAGCACAATTAAAGGAATTTCAAAATTTTCCAGAGCGCTACCCGACTATCAGACAGGGCAGCAACTCAGGGTAAAACATCGGTCGTGTTAACAGCATACAGTTAGGGCCAATTTGATAATCCCGTGCAATCTAACAAGATTCACAGAAACACGAGCCAGACTGGGTCAACATTTAAAGAATTTGCTGGGACCCCTTCACATTGTGCCGACACGAATCTTATAGGTAGAAAAAAAAAAATCTCACTACAATCCTTTTTTTCTATCCCACAGGAATAGACTAGGAAAGATCCACACATGAGCAGGATTAGACCTCACATTTTAGCATACTAGAAATCATGTTTTCAATACTAAAGATCCAATAGGATTATCCAAACAGATCCTTAATTTTGAAATATTCCAGGTTCCTCTGAACAAGATTTCACAATATTACAAGTTTTTTTGGTTCATTATTTCCTCTTTCAATATATTTAGGCATCCAGTAGTAAATATCACAAGATCAAATTTTGTTCTGACGTAGCGTAGAACAAAACAAAACAACAGAAGATAAGAAATCACACTGTTGTTCTTCCCTCCCTCTCCCTCCTGAAACAGACAATGAAACTATGATCAACTATTATCAGAAGTTAAATAAAGGGCAACGCTACAAAAAGGCCATCTGATATCCAACTACAAACAACCTATCTCCCCTTCTTCCACATCACCATTGTCGGTGGCTGAGATCCAGTTATCAACTTCCTCATCCATATCGTTCTTCATGAACAAACCCAACTGCTCCAATGGATTAGCAAGACCAGACTGCAGCTCAAACGCATCCATAAAATTAACTACCATTTCATCAGGCATGTCAAGGCAGTGCCCTGGCTGTGGATATCCCAGGTCCTCAAGATCTTTCACTAAATGGCTATTATCAATATCAACAGTTTTTTCCATCTGTCAACAAAAAAGAAGACAAAATACACAATCACATCAGTCTGATAACTCAAACCTGGAAGAAGAAAGAGAAAAGGGAATAATTAATACATTTAGAAAATAAATATGTAATAAGACCTTTTGCAGTTCCAGACGAGCTGCTTCTCTTTCCCTCTCCCTTTGCAATTTCATCTCAGCTTCTGCCTTCATTCGTGCAGCAGCCTCAGCGGCTTTGACTTCAGCCTCGATCCTTACCTTTTCTGCTCCAAGGAAAAAAAATCAAAAGCAGAAAATTAATGCCAGAGCTGATATCAAGCGTATGGAATTTTTCAAACACCAATCATCTACAACCACTTCCTATATGGAAATCCTGTAAGACGATATGCCCCGGCATAGGGTAGACAAATTGATCATAGAGGTGACAAATATTTAAAATTCGCTTGTACATCATGACCATAAAAATTGTCATTTCGCTATAAGTAAACATTGATACACACGTCGCCGGTTATTCCTGCATCCTGCAGGTCCTAAGCGCTTAAAAGAGTACAATTTCAATCTGCAGTAGATGCACTTTGAATATAAGAAAGGTAGCTCTCAAATGTTTTACATTTGACATTACAACAAGAGATACAAATATCTCACTGCTAGTTTTCTCAATATGCCCTGAAATATTTGCTATTCTCAATGCAAAATCCTTGACATTACGTTTGATAAAACAGCTTAAACTTTTGACTAGACAATGCTGCATGTACATATACAAAGCATCTCTTTCATGTGCAACTTGTGGAAAAAAAGTTTGGCAGATAAAGACTTAAACGAGTCATAACCAGCCAACCCAATATAGAATGTGTATTTAATGATAATGGAATCACAAGAAGTCTCAGTAAATACACCACAGTGATTAATTCCACAACTTCGTCTCATTTACTGCAATTGTGAGGACAGATAGAAGCCTTTCTAGCAGAAATAGAGGAAGGTGAGAACAAAAGTGCTTCCAAAGTAGTGTGATATCAAGTCTAAAGGACTAATATTAATCAATCACCATACGCTTTGGATGAAATCAGAAGGTTGAGGAACAAAAAGGGTGAAACCGACATAAGATGTGCAGCATAGATGACATTGATAAAATGGATTAGCCACAAATCTAACAACAATAGACCTTGGAGGTAGTGCACTGGAGAAAGATATTTCACAGAACTTGGAAGTTGCCAGGATAAAGATGCCACTAATACATGCAATAATAGATGTCCCACTAACAAGAAAAGGCCGGCATTCTTGAGAAGTTTTGAAAGTTGTGAGGAAGTGTTTTGTTGCATTTGGTAAGTAATTAGTCTTTGACATAGAAGGAAAGAACTCATAAAGTCAATTTTATAAGATTCATACAGGTTAATCGTATAAACTATCTCGGTAATAATACCTTCTACAGGCATAACCACCAATCATGTTGTTAATAATTGCATGGCTTCATAAAATAACAAAATTACTATTTTAAATTGATAATTTTACATTCACAAAACTATTAATAACATAAAAAATGCACACTACAAGATCCGCTCTCCTATAGAAGGCGAGGCTGATACCCTTTGCTTCTTTTAATTATAAGTAGCATAGAGTAAGATAAATGCATACACAGCACCTTTTAACAGCAAAGCAACATTTGTGTCATCCCACATCCACATGGTTATCAACAAGCTTTCCAGAAAAATGCATACAAATGCATGAAACAATTTTGCATAAATAACCAGGGATCCAATTTAATCAAACACAAAAATGTTTTTTTACCTTCCTGCTGCTTCTTTTCCAACCTTTTTCTTTCTCGCTGCAACTTTGCTGGGTCTACTTTCTCACCCTAGGTGATGAGAAGACAAGCAGGTCAATGCAAGTTGCAAAAATTTGTCAAGCTCTTGAATAGCTCAAAACAATCTAAAAAATAAATAAGATAAATGAAAGCATCAACTGAGGAACAATACATGACTCAGAAGTGTTTTCTGTTGTGCTTTCAGGATGGTGTCGGCAAAACGGCTCTTCAGCATTGCAGCGCGGAGAGCTTTAGTTGGTGATAACTGTTCTGCACAAGGAAGATCAACCTCTCCTGGACACGAAACAGTGTCCAAGCACCATCAATTAGAAATATCTAAGTTGTTGATCAACAAAATCATAAATCAGTAAATCTGACTAACAATTATGTCTTCTTGAATATCTTGCTTCGAGAAGAAAAGAGACAAACAGGGAGGGGAACAAACAAAACATTACAGAAGGAAAACCTATTCTAGCAGTGGAAGCTGCACTGTCTTATTCAAAATATTGAATCAAGACAAATAGACAAACACAGAGAGAGAATCAATAAGAAAAATCTTTTGTAGCACTGGTAGCTGGACTAGAAGGATAAGAACCAGAGTGAACAATATCTTTGTCAACAACTCCAACCCCTGAATATTTCATTCCAACATATAAACTAATCACTAGAATGAGAAAATGATGACTTGTAAATAAACTTAGTAATAACAGATGTTAAAAATAGTGCCCACAACCTGAATCAGAATTTGGATCAACACTCTGCGCCCCTATTGCAGGCTTCCTAGAGTCCTGTCAGCTCAGATCAATCAAAAGAGTGCAAAGGATTCTAATGTTACCATTATCTAAAAAAATTGCTCTTTCTAATATATCTACAAATAAAGAATACTCAACTCATACCGGATCATATGCAATGGAATGGCATGAATAACCCTCTCTATCTGAAGATCTTTCAGAATCCACATCTGGACCAAAACATAAAACAAGTGTAAGCATCGAAAGCTAAATAAATGGACAAACTGGAGGAGGAAAAAAAAAGAGGACCAACCACTTGATGAAACTCGAGTAAAGTCATTATGATGATTGCAGTGGCAATCCATATTACCACATGTCATACAGGTTGAAGGGCTCATAAGGGCTTTACTATCGGGACTACCGGATCTAAGTCCAGCTCCACCATTACCTACATCACATCTTGTCAATTAGCTCCTCGACAGGTTATGTGGCAGGCGATGACAAGAAAATTATGGCATCCAGACCTTTGCATGAGTCCTGCAGAGGGCGCTTGGCACTTTTTCTAATTGCTTGTTCAGACTGAAAAACATGGCATTTCAGTATCAGAAGGAAGGAAAATGAAATGATCCCCTCCATAAAGCACATGATTGTGGTGTTAGAACAGCATAACATTTCTAGTTATGCTACTTACCTCCACAAGTCTTGCTCCCACAGAACTTATAATCTGCTGCAATTCCCACAAACTCTCCTCATCAAAGATATCAATGTCAAACTCAATTCTGTCTTCAATTTTGCCAATTAAACAAGCTTTCCTCTGAAGAAAATCAAGCAACGGTGGTGGCATTTTTCTTACTGGTATATTTGTTAGCTCTTTTCTCAGCTTCAGCTTGTCAGATGATGTTAAGGACCTTCTAGGAAATGACTTTGAGTCACAAAGGGGTTTTTTCTGACACCCTTGCCTTGAGGCAAGAGTATGCGTCTGCATCCCTGACTGCTGCAAGGATGTTGAGCTTTCCTTTCTCCATCTTCCCTCCAATGATTTCCATCTTGAACTGAAAATGTTGTCTAATTCCTTGGCCATGATATGAACATCATTTCCTGGAGGATTATATCGCATCGCATTGGAGAATGCAAGCTTTATATCTGCTGCAAATAGATGAGTGCTTGAGTACTGCTTGCTTGCAAGTTTATGTTTTACAGTGCCCAAGTCCATAGGTTTGGAGATAATTGAAAAATAATCTGGTATGTTTAACTTCACTGGATCCACAGGTTGGTTGAACACCCAACCAGCAGGATGATTCATTAGTTTCCTCAGGATACTAGCACACAGCCTCATCTTAGAAATATCCATTTTCTCGCCCTTCCCCATTTGATTGTCCACCTTTCCCAGGGTATTTCCTTTATGACGACCTGTCACAACGGATGCTGCTTCAGACTTCTCAGTAACCATAGCCTCTTCATTATTAGAACAGTTATCATTATTGGTTTGATGTTTGTTCATTTCAGGTGATTTCTTAATAATCAAGACCGGATCGTTCTCACTGGTCAAGAACAGCTGCACTTCAGAATCAGAAAAGGAACGAACGGATTCAACAGTCTTGCCAGAACAACCATTTTCAAGAACTTCTACATGGTCTTCCACAACAGCCGAATGTTTCTGGACCAATCTTTTTTCACAATCTGCAATGATGTTTCCAATTGCAGATCTCACATGGGCAAGTTCAGTCTTCAACCTCTTCTTCAGTGCTAGCTTTTCAGCAACAGGCATTTCTGACAGGTGAAAAAATTGATGAGATGCATTTTGCATACTAATCAAGTCTCCTTCAGAGACCATGGCCAAAATCAAACTTCAGATATTCCTAGCTACACAATAGACGCTGAAGCAAGAAATCTTGGCAAACAGCTGATTCAGCAGCTCAACTCAATCAGATAGGACATGATTAAGTAGAACAGTAAACTCAAGCACCAAGCCTGAAATACATCATGAAGTTGTAAAGAACTATAACAAGGACCAAAAAAGTTTTACCATTTTTATCTAATAAATGTACTTTAGATATCAAACACATTAAACTCATCCGAATCTTGTGCTGCGCATACCATATAATATAAGATGCAAAACAAATGCATCCTTAAGCTTTAATTGCAAGTCACATCCCACCAGCTTCATATTATAAAGATTAAAGCGAGACATATTTATCTTCGTGAACATCACAAAACCAGATCTAACCTACCACTATCTGTCTCTGAAGGCAAGTTAGCTGGAATGAAAACAAAGACAAAGCCTTCCAACTTCATACAACAAGAAGGCCTAAACAAGCAAATAGGCTTTGTATGAGTTATTTGGACCAGGCAGGGACAAGGGTTTGCAGTTTCAGCCAAAACGTGATTATGCAAAGAGATTTTGGATGGTGATTCTCAATCTGACGATTACATCTGGATCTGCATGAATAAATAAATGTCAAGTTTTGGCCAAACCAAACATCTGGTTAGTGATCCAAAGTACAAAACCAAGAAACTCCATTAGATATTTGGTCAAGTTGAGTTGACTCAAGGACCCAGCTCCAATGTACAAAACCAAGAATCCTGATAAGATATTTGGTCAAGTTGAGGTTGACTCAAGGACCCACCTAAGTTCCCAGTAAATCTTGAATTTCAAGGCACAAAGGTCATACAAGATAGAAAATCTATGACCATAACTAAAAAACTATTTTTTAATATCTACAAAAGCTATATACATATACACGTGCATGTGTGTGCATATAGATAAAAACATTAACAATTTAGTAAGTACATGGTATCAGTTCATGATTTAGTATGATTGGAGACATCAAGCATAATATGTACAACAATCAAAACAAAAGGTTAATAAACTAATCAAGAGTTATCTGAGAAACCACTTACCTATTGAGCATTCTAGCAACTACCATTAGCATCAGAATGACAATTAAATTTAATAAAATGCAACCAAAACAAAGACCATCACAATGATCACAGGATATGTAATTGAAAAAATAGATAACTTATTTTTTCTAAACAACAAGCTGAAAACCATACTAATTTTATGCTATATTTTGATATTACATTAGTTTGTTTCGGCTAAAAAGTTCTGTTTGAGTTTCATATGCGAAATTACAGATGATATTTGCACAAAAAGAAATCTATCATCAGCAAATGGTGCAGATAGACTTGATATATCAGTATCTCATATTTAGAATTCTTGTTGCTGATGGAAACTAAGTGATCAGAAAAACAACTTATACATAAATATAGAGTGTATGCTGTGGTTCAAAAAATGAGCTGCAGGCTATTAGATTTTCAACCACTTATTTGTCATGTTAATGTTCTATGGATAAGATCTTTTAGAAGTATCGGATGTTTTCTTGATAATTTATATTAGGAGAAGAAATTAGTTCAAGAAAATTTAAAATAATTATTGGAGTTTAATATGCATAGAAATGGTTCAACACATGTTTAAGTGTTTACTAAAGGAATCCACTTGATTCTGCTTGGCTAATCTCTATGATTCTTATTCTTCTTTACCTTCACCAGTCATTCTCTTTTTATGGCCTTTCTTACACAGGGTACATTAACAAACAAAAGTGAAGAACCCCAAAATCCAAAGATTTGTTTATATCACTGTTACACCATGACTTAACATTCAAAATTACCCCCATGAAAACAACGATGTTTTCATGGCCAGGTATCTCTTCCAGTCATATAAACTAGCCCTGTTTCTAGTGGAGTTGAACTCCACAAGCAAAGAGGCAGCTGAACTGAAAACCCAGCAAGAATTGATTTCTTGTCCCTGTTTGTTTCTTAGAAACTACATTTCTAAAGTCCTGTGTAACTTATACATATATTTCATAACCAGACTGAAAAAGTGCCTTTGGTGTGACAAAATGACAATAAAGTTTATCGTATAGTATTATTATATATTATAGTATAGTATATAGTATAATGTAATATCATATTATAATATATATAACATTATAATAAAATATAATATAATATTATATTTTATAGTATAATAATGTAATATAATATGACATGATATAATATAACATAAAATAATGCAACAATGTATTATTACATAGTATAATATTATTATAATGTAATATATTTTTGAAATATCATATCGTATAACATAATGTAATATAATATTATATTGTATAGTATAATGATGTGATATGATATGGTATGATATAATATAATATATCTATAATTATATTATGATATTTAACAGTTAATAATATATCATAATATATTATTACAAAATATAATATATAATACCTATTATTGTAATGTAATATCCTAATATTATATTATAATATTATTTTCATATTGATATAATATACAGAATTATGATATAATATAATAGTGTATTGTTCATGGGCATTTTAGTCAATATGAAATTTTCATTAAACCAGAAGCAGCTTTCCTGATATCAGCCATGCAGAGCTTTGGGAAAAAAAGCTCCAGCTTCTCCAAGATAGATGTTTTTCAGCATTTTAAGCAACCCAGAAGCACTTCTCTGTTTTTTCTGTTTACCAAACCCACCATATCCCTGAAAGTGCTTTCTGCCCTTCGAAAAGCAATTTCTGGCCCTCCAAAAACGTAATCAAACAGGGCCTTAGATGACAAGGTCATCTGATGGGTTCAATTAAAAATTTAAAATTTAGATATTAGCATCCTGCTTTGTATGTTTTCTTCCGTAAAGTCTTGTATGCTGGGAGTCAAAAATAATTATCAACGTGGAGCTGAAAATTGCCGCTCATCTCTTTTGCTTATACCACCTGCTGACTGCTTGAATTTAAATCATGGTACTACAGAAATTTCCCGATCTTGTTCCTTTGGTTCCTTGCATGGAACTGGAGATTTAGGGTTTAGGTTTCGAATTACCATAAAACCCCGTGGACGAGCACAGTGACTACCGCGAGGCAAGAAATTTAAATTCCTTCTGACAAAACCCCTAGTTGCGTCTTTGCATCCAGGAACGCCAAAAACCCTAAGACTTCGAAGGACGACAGATATCACTTCCGATTTCGCTAGAAAAATAAGAAAGCGGCTACTCTACTGGGGAGGGAAGGAGGGGGGAGGGGGAGAGAGAGAGAGAGAGAGAGAGGGAGAGAGACTTACTAGTTAATTCTCATCGGGGAGGGTGGGGGGGAAGGTGGGCTGATCTCACCCGCTCACGGCGAAGGCGAGCGAGTGAGACAGACGGCGGACAACCGAGGGCGGCGGATGGAGGGCTTAATTAGAGCTAAGCTATCGAACCGAGAGGCTGCGGGAATTAGAAGGAAAAAAAAAAAAATTCGATAGCTCGATACTTTAGAGACTCGCCTTACGTGTCGCGCCCACTCACCGCCAGCTGGACCCCTGGGCTCCGATAGGGCTTCTGATTCCACGTGTTTTAAATATGGTTCAAAGTTATTAGTATTGCACGTGAGTTGCGCGTGAGAGAACGGTTGTCAACACACAATCACTTTTGATGCATTACCGCTAAAATTAATATATTTGATTTTATAATAAAAATATTAAAAATTTTAATTAATATATTTAGTATAATAATCAGATTAATATAATATTAATTTTTTAAAATATTTTTAAATTAAATTTATTAAAAATTATACTCATGTATAAAATATAAATATATAATATATATTATATATAATATATTATATTCTAATATATATTTATATTTATAATATATATTATAATAATATAATATAATATTATAATATATAATATAATATTATTATTATTATATTACTAAATATTTGATAATCTGAATAGCCATCCATCTCTTTGGTAATTCAGGTTAGTAACTTAAAAATTATATCAAATATGATAATTTGGTGGGATCATTTTAAATTATCAGTAATTTGGATAGATTACTAGTTAGCAAATACAACCTAAATTACATGTACTAGTGGGATCATGCATGTGCCTATTTCTACGTGATCTGATAAATGGACCCGGTGAGTATAGAGAATAATTTTTCCATTTGCATCTAATTAGAGTAAAACGGATTTTTAGCGCCATATATGGCAGGTCAATTGATGATATGGGATCAAAAATGCCAATTCTACCCCTTAAGTCCCAAAAAGGTTTGCATTAGATCGATTACCATGCGTTAAGAGATCAGATTGTAATGAATGTTGCACTTGATAAGGTTGTAGATGTATGCAGTGGTTAGTTTGCTATTGGACCATGAGTAGACTCTCAAATTGATGTGCATTTTTGGTTTATTCGTGAGAATCAAGATGAACATATTTAGAGGGGAGGTGTATTACTTGAGGTTTCCTCATGTATACACTTATATCTAATCTATTTTATGATTCGTTTGATCCATGGTTGAGAAATAATTAAATCACTACTTGTGCTATTTGAAGCTTGATGCACAGCTTTTGTTAATAAATGTTTCTGGTCTAACTCTATCCTCTGTTAGAGTATCGCTTGTTCTAGTTTAGCAAGTAACTAAGTTTTTAATTGATCTAGATTTTGAATCAATAAACATAATTTACCAACATGACAATAGCAAATTTTACCTTGTAATGATGTGATAACCCATGTGTCCTAGCCCTAAGAGAAAGCTCTCTAAATGAAGGAACGGGATCTCTATAACTAGTTGATTACCTGGAGTTAAGTCTTTCTCCAGGATTAGCCAACAACAGTAATTGGCTAGAAAATGTGAGAGTTCTAGAAAAAATATATAAGAAAAGGGGTGCAAGTGATTCCAAGCTTCAGAGCACATATATGGTATAAAAACCTTCTATCGCCATGACTTATTTGAACAACTTCATGATTATCAAGAGCTTGTTTGAACAGCAGATCACACCATTCATAGATATGACATGCTCATGCAGGAAAGGTGTGATAAAATAAGCAAACAGGAAAGTTTATGGGATCAAAATAAGCCATGGTTCCTGTAGGTTACTATTCTAACAATTATGCAGACAAATATTAATATTTTGCAAATAATACTCAAAAAAAATATAATATAGGATAAATTATAATTTTTTTTTTGAGTTTAGATATAAATTATACTTATATGTAAAAATTTAAAAAATCTAATATTATATTCTTGAGGTTTATTTTTAACCTACAATTTAACTGTATAGGAGATTTTTGTAGGTTAAAAATAAATCTTAAGGATATAATAGTAAATTTTTTAAATTTCTGAATGTAAGTATAATTTATATCTAAATTCAAATTTTTTTTTTAATTTATCATATGATATAAATAAAATTTTTTTAAAGCTAAATAATATATAAAATTAAATAAGCATATCTGGAATAAGGTATTTATGAAAATTATCCTGAGAGTAAGTTCCACCCTCTAATGAGATCATCCCCTAGGTATAAAGAATATGGCTCAAATCAGAGCCTCCTATCATGAGCACGATAGAAAATAGGGTAGAGAAAAAGATCGAGGCCTAATTTAAAGCTAAATTTAATTAACATTTATCTAAATCTTTGAATGCTAATGTAACGAGCGTGTGCATGGTGACCAACCCAAAACCCATAAGGCCCATCTGGGCCTAGACTCCTAGACTTCAATATATGCATGTATAATTGCATTTAAGCATGACTTTTAAGAAAAGGGGTTTACAATGTTAACCCTTTTTAAGTCCTAAAACAATAAAAGTTCCAACAATTTCATTTGTATTCAGATTTTAGATACAAATATTTTCATACAAAATTATCAAGAATAATAATATTGGACAATAGTCCATCGACTGATAACGTATCCGACCTCAGATGACATTACTACCACCAAAGGCGATAGTGTGGACGATCCTTATGCCACTCATCTCGTGGAGTGATGTCATCAATAATTCATCAATCTCTCCAATCGAAACTCGGGTGGTGTCAACATCGCCGGATAGCAGATGCCAAACTCCGATGAAAATATCTCTGACTTCAGGGTTTCACCAACCATAAGAGGGGTGGTAGTAAGACGAAGCCTATCATTAGCACTCCACCAATGACACCTCAATCTGCCCACTTCTTCGCCAACCATTTTGCTACACAGAAGATGCAAGAAGTTCTTAGCGGAAGTAGATCCTACTAACATGACAGTTTGTTACGACAGTAAATATTTCCTCCATTCACTCTCTATTCACCATAATCATCTCTGACACATCATAACTCCGGCGGCTAATAGCCTGACAATTCTAGCATGCCTTCCTCTATAAAAGATAAAAAAAATAAATAGGTAGGGATCTTCTTCTCTCTCTCCCTGGCTCTCTGGATCTTCGAACTTCTAAGAAACCCCCCCTAGTCACACTTATCATCTTTTTTCTATCTATTCTTCCTCTTCTATTGTCACTGACTTAATCATCAAATGGTCTTCCACTGGAGAATGCTCCTTCTCCAACATTGAAGATTTCATTGCAAGTTGATGGAAGCTTGCATTATCGCCTCTTGCTCCAACTCAGTGCAAATGTCTGCAATTGCAGCCCATGTCGGAGAGAAGTGGCAACAAATAGTCTATTCAACATCCCCTTGTGCTTCCTCTACAAGATGTTAGGTTGACAACTTTCAAATGGTTGGAGTTATCTCTCAACAAATAATGTGTTTGGCATCCAAATTTGCATTGAGCCAAATTAAATAGAAAGTCAAGAGAATATTTAAGTCTATAAATCCTGCAAGTGCTGTCAATTATTTACATGCATAAACTTCTTAAATCACCATCCATCCTATCATATGAAACAAATCTTTGCAATCCAACTGCACATGATGTCCAATATCATTATATTTCTAATATAAATAAGATGAGCACTATTGCTTCTCCTCTGTAGCTTCTTTCATTTTCAATAAACTATTTCATAATTCTGTTAAGAAGCAAGAATTGAGAAGGTATACTTCTCAAAGATCATAATATACTTATCAAGCCATATGAACTTAATTTTTCTTACAAAAAAAAAAAAAAAACTGCAACTATTTGCATATATATGTATGTGTTGGGGCTATTGGATCTTCTCCTCCCATTTGGTATCGGTACTCTAACTTATAGTCCATAATCTTGACGGTGTGGCAACAACATCAAATCCCAGACTGTCAATTAAAAAATTGATTAACTATCGGTAAGCATTTGAACTACTATCGGCACCAAGAAATAAATAGCCAATAGTCAATCAGTCTCTACATCTGACTTACCATCAGTGCTAAGAAGTAGATAGCCGACTATTGGCCGATAAACCAATTAATAGTCGGTGACTCTTAATCGTTGTTTCCAATAGATACAATGACTTAAACACTGTGCAACCACTAACTAATCGAAACATTAGAATCATCGACTGACAGTCAGTTGATACGTCAACGACACTGACATACAGTCGCTCGTGATACTTATCGATATCAAGTCGGCATATCAAAAATTGCTAGTACAGAAAGCCTGTAACAATCATTCGTGGGTATTAACCATTCACCCCATGACCAAATAATGTCAGAATAAGCAGGACCCACGTGTTTAACTGTTGCATATGGTTACTAGCAGCTTATCTATAAAAGAGAGGTAACGAATAGTATTGGTAAGGCACTTATGGGCCAGACTTTGCCACATGTTTATTCCACTATTCAACCAACTTTTCATCTCTAACTTAAGTATCAGAAGGTCTCCATCGAAAGCATTTTTAGTCAATGTGGACACTATTTTGTAGGTTGCTCTTAAGCAGAGATAGGCATATCAGGGATTTGGCCATAACAGATTGGCACACCAAATAGGGGCATAGAAATATTTTGAACTTGAATCTAACAATGGTGAAAACAAGAGCTCAAATTTCCGCCAGCTCTGCTAGATAGTCTTCCCACTAGGAAGACCTTCCTCCTTCATCTCCAATAACAAAGCCCAATTCTTTACATTTGGTCGTTACTATGGACATTCAAATCCAACAACTTGCTGCATTGATGCAGCAAATAAAGATGCTGATAGAGGGAGTGCACAATCACTAGCAGCAATAAACTCAACAATAGTGACCGATGGAGAAGGAACCGATGGCACATATAGTGCCATCCAGGCACAATCGCCATGCTCCACGATGATCTTTTTCTTCATCACCGGAATGATGATTGGCACGATATTTCCATCATGTCGAAGCATCACCTTCCCAACACTCTCATCCTACCACTCGCCATTCGCGACTATCTGCTTCTCCTTCTCAATGCCATAGTATCAAGAAGGGGAAGAGACCATGCCCATCTTTGACTTCTCAATCTTTGAGTTCTTCAAGGGGCTCAATCTTTGAATTCTCACGGCAATGGTGGCTCGATGACTATGAGTGTAAATTTGATGAAATCGACTACCAACTTGTCTGTCTTCGAATCAATAATCGAGGGGCTCCCAGCGACCTTGGCATCGACATCGCTCTTTTTTCTCGATATATCTTGGATGAACCAATTCTGTCTTGATTTAAGATACCACAAATGTAGCCATACAATGGCTCCACAGATCCAGTTAACCACCTGGAGAGTTACAAAACTCTCATGATGATCTAAGGGGCTACTGATGTCCTCTTATGTAAACGCTTTCCAACAATCATTCGAAAAACCGCATGAGCTTGATATTCTGGGCTCTAGCCAGAAAGCATACATTTTTTCGAGTAGCTCGAAGACTCATTCGTGGCCCACTTCAGTACTAGTCGAAGGATGTCACAAATGTTTGACAGTATCTTCTCCATCAAATAGAATGAATGAGAGACATTAAGAAGCTTCATGGTATGTTCAATACTGCCATACTTAAGGTCAAGGATCTCAATGAAGATATGGCCATCTCGGCCATGAAGAGAGGTATAAGAGAATCCAGGTTCACTTATTCTCTGGATAAAAATCATCCTTGGACGTATGTAAAACTTTTGGAGCGTGCATATAGATATATTCATGTGGATGAAGATGCTATTGACCGACGCCAATCAGAAGAAAAAGATTAGAATAAACAAAAAAAGAGTAAAGCTCCTGCTGAACCAAGTCGGTAAACAACCGATAAAAGAGCTTCATCCCATGGATGGAGTTCAAAGCCTAATAAATACGGTACTAAATATGATTCCTATACTTTCCTCTTTGCTCCTCGCGCAAGATCCTAATAAAGATTGAGGAAGAGGAATACCTTTGACATCCCCCATCGATGAAGGTACCATCGAAGAGCCATGATAGGAAGAAGTACTATCAGTTCTATCGTGATCATGATCACGACACCGAATAGTGCATTCAACTTAGGGATGAGACTAAAGTCTTGATTCAACGAGGCTTCCTTGATAAGTTTCGATGCGACCATCCAACTCAGCTTTCTACCGATTGGCAACCTCAGCATCAACCTGAGGAAGTACATGATAACTAACCGATGATGGGAGTCATTAATATGATTTTTGGATGATTAAGGGATTGGGGGGCAACTTTTCAAGAAGAGTCGGCCAAAAAGTGATGACATGATAATATAATCTTTTTTTTGGATGATGATGTATGGAGAATACAAACTTTCTATAATGATGCTATCGTCATCTCGACGATGATTACAAATTATGATGTAAAAAAAATTTAGTTGATAATGAAAATTCGACTAATATTTTATTTTACTTGATTTTCTTTCAAATGCGACTATCGACTAACCAACTTAGAAGAGTTTCTACGTCTTTAGTCGATTTTACTAGAAATACAATCAGCATAGAAGGAGAAATCACTCTCCTCCTGATCGTAGGGACCAAATCTTAATAAAGTATGGTTCTCTTTATGTTTACAGTGGTCCAAGTTCCTTCAACCTATAATGCCATATGATAAAAGTGTGATGTTGTCATTAAGACACCATATTTATCAATTTAATCTAATTTTTAAAAATAATTAAAAATACGTAGATAGCAGTGAGTCGGATCGAATCCATAGGAAAGGTAGTATTTTAGATTTAAAATCTTTGATTTTACAAAAAAAAGAGAGATTTTGAAATTAAAATTAAAGTCAAAAATTAAAAATAAAATTTAAATAGTGCAGAAAAATAAATTTGATACTAGGATCTACTATTTAGATCTTAGCATCTACTTGCAGTAAAAAAAGAGTAATAATTAAAGTATAAAAATTAAATTATAATAAAAATAAAAAGTATAAAATTAAAGAGCATAAAAATAAATATTATATTAATTAAAAAGTTTATAATTTAAATACATAAAATTAAAAAAAAAAAAAAAAAAAATTAAAATAGACTGATTTTTGATCTTAGATCAGTGTTGGTAGAAAGATGGTGTAGAAGCCCAGCTCTTTTTCTCTGCATCAGTTGCCTCAAAGCAGTCGTTAACCAAAGCTTGGCTCTATCTTGTACCAAAGCTTCAGCTTGACCAAAGATCATGAATTTTGGAGGTCTAAGATCTTATTTATAAGTGTTGGAGGGTTGGAGGATTTATTGCTGGGCAATATGGGACTAAGGAGAAGTATAGATCTATGTTTATTGAAAAAAATAGCAAAAAATCATTGGATCAAAGATCTTGTGAAGTCTCTACGTGTTCTGGCCATCAGATGATTCAAGGCTTCAAAAAATACCAAAATCAGATGTGTATAAGTCCAGATCAAGTTGAATTAAGTTCTGGCCATTTGATCACATTAATCAGAAGAAAATCTAGCCATTGATCGCACGTTGGGTGTCCTGATCACCATCAAAAGCTCTATCAACCATTGGATCTGAGTTTGGAGCGAGTGCTACCATCGAATCGAAGTTCTGGTGCTGATGGCATTCAAATCAAAGTAGGAAAATGTCCCCGCTATTCGATCTTGACTGACAACAATAATAGTTGCATGATTGCGCACTTACTGTTCCCATGGACCGTGTAGATCGAGTATACCACAGACCACAACAAATCAATGCTTGTCTTTGCCACTTGAAATGATGAAAATATCCCATGAGCCACGATAGATTTTTTATAAATCCTTAAGGATCTAGGTCCACCACGTGGCAGCGTGTGATTCACTGTCTTCTGCTGAGATGGCGGTCCATACTTGATTTTGTGGATCGATTGATCAACTTCTGCAGTTGAGTCGACTTCTATGGCTTGGCTTGGCTTGCGGAGCTGGCTAAGCCATTTTTATTTCATTTTATTTTATTTTCTTTAAAAATTCATATATGGTCCATTTTAACTCCGATTTGCTTCAAACTTGTTTTATTATGATAAAAAAATAAGCTCTTTCTATTGATAATAATAATTTATTTTTTATTTTTATTATTTTTAATTAATTTTTAAATTATTTTTTAATTAATAAAAATATTAATTTTTTAAAAATATCTATAAATTAATTATTAATTTTAAAAATAAATATAAATTAATTAATAAATTAATATTTTTATTGATGATTTTATGATACTTATCACACTCTCCAACTTAAGCTTTACTCATCCTCAAGTAAAAAAAGAATTTAGTTTTAAATATCTTTTAATTTTAGAGTTTTAAATTTTATCTAAATAATTTTCAAAATGGCCATTGATATTCAATAGAGCGTAAGTGAGATATATCATTGGGATATTAATATTTATCAATAAAAAAATTAAGTAAAAAATATCAAATTTTTTTGAACTTTTTCTAAATCATCCTTTATCTTCAATTTATCTAAACTTTCATATGGATAAGTATATTGCTACTTTCATTCTTCATTTATTAATTTTTATTTTTATATTATTTATTTTTTGATATGAATATCATTGCTTACTTAGGCAATGTGATTTGGTTACTCGATAAAAAATTAATATTTTTTTTAATATTGTATCATTATTGAGTGTCTTAATCTCTTAAGCTTTTTATTTGATCCATGTAGCGAGTCTTGGGCCAATAACTTTCAAATCAGTTGGCTTTAGGATATTAGTTATAGAATACCCCTCAGGTTTACTAGCTCGAATCAAATAGGCTATGAGTTAAGACTAGCTTTACAACAAGCTTCTTTATTTTTTTCATCTTTTGATACGAAATTCAATACTTGCTTAGGCAAAGAGGCCTGATTACTCGGTGAGAAGTACTTGAAAATTATTTTATTTTAATAAATTTTTTTATACGAAAAAACATATAGTTACCTTACATAAGCTCATAAAAAGTAGACTTTTCTTTGATGTTAGTAGGAAAAATTAAAAATACTAAAATTTTTTTTTAATATTCTAGACTTAACTCTTTATTGAATTTTCTTAATACTTGATCCCTTAATATCTCATAAATTTTTTGATCTATGCATCAATTTTTTTTAAAAAATATTTAATTTAATTTAATTTTTAAGCATAATCAGATGTCTAAATACTAAATACTAACTTTTTTGAGGACTTAAAAAATTAAAAATTTTTATTATTATTCTCCCTCCAATTTAATCGACATTATCTTCAATGGAAAAAAAAAATAAAGGGTGTAATAAGAAACATGAATGAATACACTTGACTCAATGTATATAGTCCAGTACATGTCTTTGAAAATTTGGGATCTCCCTCCAACTTATTCAAAATATCTTAAAAAAATAAATTAAAAAGATAAATTAGATGAAAGAAAACTAAATATTGGATTGTCTCCCAACAAGCGCTAAGTTTACCATCTTCAGTCAGACATAATGCAGCTCACCTATCCCATATCAAAAATTAAATTGATAAATTTCAATGGTTTTGGATTACCAATTTCAGAAAGTTGATTTATAATCCTATTATTGATATATTCATTATTAATTTTGGGAAGATAGTTTATAACCCCATTCTCAGACCCTTATTTGTCAAGAATTTTTCTTATTTGTCCTTTTAAAATGCTCATGAATTGAGTTTTTGTATTAGGAGTTAAGTTTAATGTAGTGGGTACTGAAAGGATGACTAAAGATGGATTTAATTCTGAAGATAAATTAATATGATCTTATTTAAACAACTCCATTGATACTTCATTATATGCCTCTTGATTTTTGTTAGAAGAACCAATTTCTAGGATTGAAGCAAATAGGACTTTTGGTTTATAGATCTTCGATAACTCATCTATTCTCTTTTTTCTTTATCTATCTCATTTAAACTGAAACTAGCATCAGTACTAGTTCCTGGCTCAGATTCTTCTATGTGGTTAGCTTCAGTACTAACCTCTTCTTCTATATTTTCATCTTGGCTAGCATCAGTACTAGCCTCTCTCACTTGGTCTTGGTATGGATCCACAAGAATTCTATAATTTTTAAGTTCAGAAATTATTTTGACATTCTCTAATTAAGGATTCTTAAGTGAGACATTAGATTGATAATTAGATCTAGATGGTTGGTAGATATTAGATGGATTGTTTGAAATTAGTAGGCTCGGTAGTTGACCTAGTTCTCTCCTCGTGTTAGACTCAACTAATTATCCTATTTGAGCTTCTAGTTTAGCGATAGATTGCTATTGAGTCAAAATCGATTATTATTGATTTAGAATTAATTATTAAAATTGGTTAAATCTATCATCGGCTAGATTGATCTATTGAGGATGTGGGTATGATGGCTGATTATTATGCAATGGCTGAGTGGATTGACTAGGCTGACAACTATTATAGGTATAATTTTGATATTGGGGCCTAATAGATGGAATTTATGTTTGAGCCTGAGTCTGTTAGGATATCCAAGAAAAATTAGAATGGTTTCTTCAATCTTGATTATATGGATTTGAAAAAAGATCACTAATAGGCTTGGAGTAGCCTTGAGCAGCTTAAATTTATTCTTGGATAAAAGGTAAAAATTATGCAGCCATAGGACATTCACTCACATGATGGATTGGGCTAGCACATATTGAATAAATCTACTGATAATTAGAAGATAATATGAATTATGTAGGAGATTGTTGACCTAGGGTTAGGACTTGATCTAATTTCTGAGCAAGAAGGTCCACTTTATTTAATTTTTGGGCTATTAGATTTAGGTCGGCCTTAGAACTAGGTTCTGGATGTTTGATCTCATACATTCATGCCCGTTTTTTATGAGAAATTGATCTTTCATAAGAGGATAGTGAGGTATGGTTAATCAAATTTTTACTTAGAGTTTCAAACAGTATATAAGCTTCATCCCCACTCTTGCTCATGAATGTACCTCCATAGGATGCATCTACCAATTATCTATATTGATCTCCTAAACCCTCATAGAGAGCTTGAACTATTTGCCACTTAGATGGACCATGGTGTGGACATTTTCTAAGAAGTTTTCATGACTAATGAATTTATTCCCTTAGAAGCTAAGCAAATCTAGTGATAGCTCGCCTCATAATATTGGTTCGACCTATGGGATAAATTTTTTTAAGAAATTCACTTTGCAATTTAGCCCAAATTTTAATTGATCTTCCTATTATGCTAAGCCAGCACTTGGCTTTATCTTTTAATGATAGAAAAAATAAAATTGATCTAAGGGCATTATTAGTTAAATTTTGAATCCTCACCATATAGCAGATTTATAAAAACTCATCCAAATGCTTATAAGGATCTTCATTGATGTTCCCGTAGAAAGATGGAAGCATCTGGATTATGGTCGGCTTGATCTCATAGTGGGTAGCATAAATTTTAGATAATTGGATACAAGTCGATGGATTATAAATGGAAGGAATAAAGTATTCCTTCATCTGCCTAGGTGGTTCTCTAAAATTTTCAGCCATTTGATTATTGAATTTAATATGATTCAGCCTTTCAATTTTATGGTTGGATTCAATTAGATCAGGTAAAATGATTTTTTGCCATGTATGTACTAGTGCAACTCTAACGTGTGGTTCAAAATTTTTTTTAATTTTTTTTTTATATTTTTTATATTTTATTATTTTTAATTTTTAATTTTTAAAATATTTTTTAATTTTTTAATTTTATT
The DNA here is from genome assembly GCA_006176705.1 of Cocos nucifera. Taxonomy (NCBI): domain Eukaryota; kingdom Viridiplantae; phylum Streptophyta; class Magnoliopsida; order Arecales; family Arecaceae; genus Cocos; species Cocos nucifera. The sequence continues at coordinate 14,465 of QRFJ01003371.1, read as the reverse complement.
TATTTAATTATTATTTTTTATTTTATTTTATTTTATTTAATTATTATTTTTAATAATTTTTTAGTTAGTTTAATTTAATTTAATTTAATTTTTATTTTATTTTATTTTATTTTATTTTTGAAAGAAAAAGAAGAAGAAAGAAAGAAGGATTTTAAAGAAGAGATCTTAAGAAGTCCTAGAGCTAAGAAGAGTGAGAAGAATTAGTTTTAATTAGATTTAATATTGATTAGCAATTAAGTTGGTCAATTAATCTTGACTAAGGATTATCCTAAATCTAGACAGCTCCTAACTGCTAAGGTCATCTTCAAGTCCTCCAAGTGTAGGATCAGTCAATCAACTGATCAGATAAGTGTAAGATCGGTGGGGTCCCCTCATTGCTTGCCTTAGATACTAATTGTACTTGATCAGATAAGCTAACGGAATCAATTAAGTAACCATCTTCCTTCGGGCCTTGTCATCCCTGAACTGCTTTTCTAGACACCAGTTAAATTGATTAACCCTAATTTGATCCAACTTTTAGGATTTTTTGTCCTAATGAGCTTGAGTTCTTAGGGTTGGTGTCTAATTGATTTTAAAATTAAAGGCTTAGATCAATACAGGATGTTGGTTGGTTGTTTGTGGGCCAAGAAAGGATGATACATCTCCATCTTATCTTGTTTAATTGGGTGTTGCCCTTAAGTTGATTTAAAGATGTATATGCACAATCACTTTCAACAAGAGGTTCTATGCAACTTAAACTAGATGCATGCAATTTAATTAAACTTGAAGAGTTTACCTTGTCTCTAGTGATCACCAAAAAGAAAATAAAAATAAAACTAATATGATGCATGCTCTAAGTAATTAGAGTTTCTAATCTTGTCACGAAGCTTTTAATTAGATTTAAGTAGATATTTTTTAGATTAATTTAAAAATAAAAAAATAAAAAAAAAGAAAGAGATCTAAGGTTAGGATTGATCTCACCAAATAAGATTAGATGATTTGCTTTCCCTAATTTTTTTCTTCTTTTATCTCTTTTCTGTAAAATAAATAAAAAATTAGTAAGCAATATTTATAAAAAAATTAAAAAAAATTAAAAATTATTTATAATTTATTTACAAAAAAAATCAAAAATTTTAATTTTCGTGCCTTCCTCGATAATGCACCAAAAATTTGATAAGAGCATGATGTTGTCGTTAAGACACCGTGTTTATCAGTTTAATTCGACTTCTTAAAATAATTAAACATACATAGATAGCAGTGAGTCGGATCGAATTCATAGAAAAGATAGTATTTTAGATTTGAAATTTTTAATTTTACAAAAAAAAGAGAAAGATTTTAAAAATAAAATTAAAATCAAAAATTAAAAGTAGAATTTAAACAGTACAGAAAAATAAACTTGGTACTAGGATCTACTATTTAAATCTTAGCATCTACTTGTAGTAAAATAAAGAGCAATAATTAAAGTATAAAAATTAAATTATAATAAAAATAAAGAGCATGAAATTAAAGAGCATAAAAATAAATATTAACTTAATTAAAAGGTTCATAATTTAAATACATAAAATTTAAAAAGAATAGAAAAAAATTAAAAATTAAAATAGGCTGATCTTTGATCTTGGATCGGTGTTAGCAGAAAGATGGAGTAGAAGCTCAGCTCTTCCTCTTTGCATTAGTTGCCTCGAAGCAGCCATTAACCAAAGTCTGGCTCTATCTTGTACCAAAGTTTCATCTTGACCGAAGATCATGAATTCTGGAGGCCTGGGGTCTTATTTATAGGTGTTGGAGTGTTGGAGGATTTGTTGCTAGGCAATGTGAGATTAAGGAGAAGTATAGATCCGTGTTTGTTGAAGAAAATAGAAGAAAATTGTTGGATCAAAGGTCTTGTGAAGTCTTTGCGTGTTCTGACCGTCAGATGATCCAAGGCTTCAAAAAATACCAAAATCGGATGTGTATAAGCTCAGATCAAGTTGGATTAAGTTCTGACCGTCTGATCACATTAATCAAGAGAAAATTTGATCATTGATTGTGCATTAGCTGTCCTAATCACTGTCGAAAGCTCTGTCAGCATTTGGATCTGAGTTTGGAGCGAGCGTTGCCATCGGATTGAAGTTCTGGTGCTGATGGCATTCGAATCAGAGTAGGAAAACATCTCCGCCGTCTGATCTTAACTGACAACAACCACAACCGCACGATCGTGCACTTACTATTCCCATGGACCACATAGATTGAGTATACCGTAGACCACAGCAAATCAGTGCTTGTCTTTGCCACTTGAAATGACGAAAATATCCCATGAGCCATGATAGATTTTTTATAAATCCTTAAGGATCCAGGTCCACCATGTGGCAGCATGTGATTCACTATCTTCTGCTGAGCTGGCAGTCCACCCTTGGTTTCGTGGATTGGCTGATCGACTTTTGTGGTTGAGTCGACTTCTATGGCTTGGCTTGGCTTGCAGAGCCGGCTGAGCTATTTTTTTTTTTTTAATTTTTTTTTCTTTAAAAATTTATATCTAGGCCATTTTAGCTAAGATTTGCTTCAAACTTATTTTATTATGACAAAAAAAATGAGCTCTTTCCATTGATAATAATATTTTATTTTTTATTTTTATTATTTTTTTAATTAATAAAAATATTAATTTTTTAAAAATATGTATAAATTGATTATTAATTCTTAAAAATAAATATAAATTAATTGATAAATTAATGCTTTTATTGATGATTTTATGGTACTTATCACCATACTTGGATGATTGGGACTCAATGCATTGAGAGCAGTAGCGTCGACTTATGATCTACATGTCCGATTTTCAACCAAAGAAGAAAAAGGTGAAATGCATGAGGATCAACAACTAGCCCAATGTTGCTTCATAATTTCTATTGAAGACACTAAATTCGAAGACCCCCTAACGATCGACAAACTCGTCCAAAGAAAAAATGAAGAAAGGGGTGAGCCAGCCAAACAAGTGGTATCGATCCCATTAAGAGAAGATGATCCTATAAAAACTATTCAAATTGGGTCACCGCTATCCAATCCAAAATGAAAGCAACTGGTGGACTTGCTAAAGGCAAACATTGATGTCTTTGCTTGGTTGGCGACCGACATACCAGGGATTCCTTCGGAAGTAAGAACTCATCGATTGAATGTTAATCCTAAAGTCAGATTGGTAAGACAAAAAAAAGTACTTTTTGCCTCTAAAAGGTAGAAGATCATTAACAAAGAAGTTGATAAGCTCCTCATAGTTGGCTTCAGAAAGGCCCATTATCCCAATTGGCTTGCTAATATTGTAATGGTGAGAAAAGCTAATGAAAAATGGTAAATCTGCATCGATTACATCAACTTAAGTGAAGCTCATCTGAAAGACAACTTTCCTCTGCCAAAAATTGATCAATTAGTCAATGCAACATTGGGACACCAACTTCTAAGCTTTATGCATGCTTTTGTGGGCTATAACCAAATCTGAATGATGCCAGAAGATGAGGAACACCCTACTTTTATAACCGACAAAGACATCTACTGTTATAAAGTGATGACATTCAATTTAAAGAATGCCAGAGCAACTTACTAATAACTAGTCAATAAGGTGATTAAACCATAAATTGGGCGAAATATAGAAGTTTACATTGATGACAAGTTGGTAAAAAGTGCCCAGACTCATGATCATATCCGAGACTTCTAAAAAGCCTTCGACACACTTTGATGACATCGGATGAAGTTGAATTCGACCAAATGCACCTTCAAAGTAGCTACAGAAAATTTTTTTGGATTTCCTGTATCACAACCAAGAATTGAAGCTAATCTGGAGAACATAAAGACCATTATCGACATGAAGCATCCAAGCTCCAAGAAAGAAATACAACAACTAAATGGAAGAATTGTCGTGCTTAGCTAATTCATTTCGAAGTTGATTGAAAAATGTCTACCTTTCTTCAAGACTCTATGGCAAGCAAAGAATTTTTCATGGTTGGATGAATGCCGACAGTCCTTCGAAGATTTAAAGAAATACTTGATGTCTCCTCCACTACTCACAAAGCCAAAAGTGGGAGAAATACTGTATCTTTTTATGGCCACATCGACAGAGGCAATCAGCTCAATTCTTATCAAAGAAGATGAGAACCGAATTTAACGACCCATTTACTACACTAGCAAGGTACTTCACAATGCTAAAATCCGATATTCAAAAGCAGAAAAAATGATCTATACATTGATCATATCAATACAATAACTTCAATCATATTTTCAAGCTCATTCGGTAGTTATTTTGATCAACTAGCCATTGAAAGTAATCTTACATCGATCAGATACCTTTGATCAAATGGTAAAATATGTGATCAAACTTAGTAAATTCAACATCTAATATCATCTATATCCATCAATGAAGGCTCAAGTGTTAGCCTACTTTGTTGCAGAGTGTACCATACTCGATGACAAATCTAAGCATGAACCTAATGATGAGTCAGGACAAGCTAAAAGTTCTGAGGCCGAACCAAAGCTGACATAGGTATTTCATATTGATGGAGCATCCAATACTCAAGAAAGTGAGGCTGGCCTCATCCTCACCAACTCTGAAGGGACTGTAACTGAATATGCTCTTTAGTTTAACTTCAAGACATCGAATAATCAAGCCGAATATGAAGTCTTCTTTATAAGAAAATTGAATATTAGCGATGGTATTAGCGATAGTAAAAATTTTCGTCACTAATAAAGTTTTTTGCCACTATAACACCAACAAAAAAAAATCCATCGCTAATACTATTAGCGATAGCAATTACATTATTAATGATGGCAATTACATTATTAGCGACGACAACGACCATCTCTAAAAGTCTAAAAATTATTTTAAAATATTAAAATAAAAAATATTAGCAATTGTAAATTTAGATTATTAGCGATAAAAAATATAGCAGTCACTAATAATTAACTATTAGCGATGGCATAAGCTGCTGCTAAAATTATTTAAAATTTTTAATTTTTTATAATATTTAAACATAAAATACATATTAGTGATGGATTTTTTGGCTATTAGTGATGAAAACTAGCTATTGCTAATAATTTTTTAGATTTGAAAGATAAAGATTATTTAAAAATATTATTGATGACAAAATTAGCAATGGCATGTTTGCCATCGCTAATAATCTACAACTGGTTTGACTCCAATTCGAACTTGATTCAAATTCAATTCAAAATTTTGCCAAATCTAATTTAATTAGGCTTTGAATCTAAGTCCTACTTAGATTATAAAATCTAATTAATCTTAAATTAAATTAAATTTGATTTAAATTAGTTAGGAGAAATTGATTTTCAATTTGGGTTTAATTCGAATCCAACTCAAAATTCTATCAATTCTAATTCAATTAGAGTTTTAATTCAAATCCTACTTGAGTAGTAAAATCCAACTATCTTCAAATTAAGTCAAGCCTAATTAAATTTAAGTTAATTTAAATAATTAAAAAAATAATTTTTAATTTGAATTTGATTTGAATTCAATTCGAACTCGATTCGAATCTAATTCAAAATCCTATCAAACCAAATTCAATTAGACTTTGGATCCAAATCCTACATAGATTATAAAACCCAATTGATTTGAAGTTAAGTTAATATTAATTAAATTTAAATTAATTAAAATTAATTAAAAAATAATTTTTAATTTATATTCTATTCGAATCCAATTCGAACCCAATTCGAATCCAATTAGAAAACATATCAATCCTAATTCAATTAGACTTTGAAATCCAAATCCTACATGGATAGTAAAATCCAATTACCTTCATATTATGTCAAGCCTAATTAAATTTATTTTGATTATAATCAATAGGAAAAAATAATTTTTAATTTATGTTCGATCCAAATGTAATTGGAATTCGATTCAAATCTAATTCAAAATCCTATCTACCCTAATTTAATTAGATTTTGAATCCAAGTCCTAATTAAATTATAAAATCTAATTATATTTAAATTAAATTAAATTTAATTAAATTTAATATAATTTAAATTAATTATAAAAAAATAATTTTTAATTTAGATTTGATTCAAATCCAAGTCGAAATCGTGTTAAACCTAATTCAATTAGACTTTGAATCCAAATTTTATTTGAAATATTAAAATTTAATTAGCCTCAAATTAAGTCAAGTCAAATTAAATTAAATTTAATTTAAGTTAATTAGGACTTGATCCATAAATTAATTAATCTAAAAAATTTAATAAAATTAAATATTAATTTTTAACCATCCAAAAAATAACTTAAGAGAAAAATTTAATATTAAAAAATTTATATTAGCAATGACTTTAGCGAAGATAAAAATATTATTGCTAATAATTTTAAAAGTATAATTATTAGTAATAAAAAAAATATTTTCAATAATATTTATCATCACTAATAATATTTTTCATATTAGCGATGGAAGAAGATTATTAGCGATGGAAGTTGCCATCACTAATAATATTTTTGCTTTCATTTTCCTCCACTTCATCGCATGCCCCCATTTTTTCCCACCCCACCACCCACCACCTCATTTTTCTCCACCCCACCACCCACCACGTGTTAGATGTGTGCCTTAGAAGCCAGATTGACCGATACTTGTAAATATCTTTAAAGATATTTTTATAATTTTAACTTATAATTAATAAAAAAATTATTTTTTCTATCATATTTTATATTAAAGTATTTGTGATACATCAATTGGATTAATGGATATGATAACATATATTCTCAAGAGTTGAGAATGTAAGACATATATTATCATAATTAACTCATAAAATGCTTCTGATCATAGGAACATCACGAGTATAGTGATCGATCCTGAAGATTGATGTATATTACTTTCTTAGGATAGACGAGTCTTAAGTCTATGATGTAGAGATACCAGAGTTAGAGTAAAGGTACTTATTAAAAATAAGGGCATTGAGCATGACCACCTCGAGCAGTCATAAGCAAGTCTATCTTCTTGTCGATGACTAGCTCGATGCTATAGTTGTGTATCTAGTTCTTTGACCTAAGATACATCGATAGTTCATCTTGAGAATGTTATAGTTTGACTACACTATAACTTAATCTCCCAGCCATTTAGAACTCTGAGGTATATGTTAGCTATAGCATGTTTATTATAGAAATTGGATCGCACCAAGATGAGATTTATCAATCTCGGTAGAGGAGTAGTCCTATGGTGATCATAAGATCGAGTTCTAAAGCTCATGGCCATGGCAGTATGAAATAATAAAAAGAAGTTTCTATTAGGGTTTCACATTAGACTCGAATCGAATGATTCAATCATATGATAGGTGTTGGATCTGACAAGTTCACCTTGACCTAAATCCTATTGGGGTTCATGATAGAAGAATCTAATCACATAGTTGGCTGCATTGAGAGATTCGTATTCAGTTTAAATGGGTTGCCACCACATACTGCTAGGTGTCACTGATAGATTTAAGGATTAATTAGAATTATCTTGATGATCGATGATTTTAATTAGATAAATCAGAAAGAGTTCTAGTCCATCGAAAGATGTTTCGATAATGTTGATGATAGAGATCATGACATATCCCATTACCATACATAATTAAACCTAACCGACTCACATAAATAAGAATTTAGGTCTAGATGTCATTAATTGGGCTAAAATGGTCCGATTGATTTGGATTAGATCTAATTAGGTTCAAGAAAATCGTGCTAGCATATGATTGAACCTAACTTTCTCCTTCTATAGATTTTTTGGTTGGTTTGAACTCAGTCAAATTTGATTTGGCTCATTCAGGAACCCTTTATGGATTTATCTTAGTCTAACTGAATCTTGTTCTGGTTAGATCAGAGCTTATCCTAATTAGATCAGGACTTATCTTGGTCTCATATGATGGGCATCAAAATAAAGGGTCGTTTGACTCGGTCTTTGCAGAAAAGAAAGGAGGAGTTATGCCCCTGGGATTTCTCTTGGGGCACGTAACTCTAGATGATTTGCATGAAGGGAGAGGGTGCACGCCCCTCCTGGCATGTGCCCCTAGTGGATAAAGTTTAGGGAGTTGGGAGGTTAACCATTCAACATAGTTTGAATGGGTCAAATGTGTTTGAAATAATTCAAACTCTTAAAGAGAAAATCATCTGCACCAACACCTTAACCAAATAAATATTTGGTGCATTTTTCCATGGATTTTGTTGACAAAATTCAGATGGAATTCAGAATATGGCATGGAAAATAAGGGAGAGTCCTTCTATTTCTTAGCTTTGACCTATTCAAAGCTTAAAAATCCTAGGACTCTAGGTTACCCGATTTTGTCTATAAATTAGGGCCTGACCAAAGGGTTTGGCAATCACTTAGCCCACGCCCAGACTCTACCTGTTCCTCTCCTCTGCACCTCATCTCCCTCCTCCTCTCCCTCTTCTCCATGCCTAAGAGTTGGGCTAACCAGTACTTAGAGAGTCGAAGTGCTGCTGTTGCAAGACCGCATCGACTAGTTTTTGATCGTGTGATGATCAAATTGCTACCAAAGATCAAATCAAAGGAATGCCCAGGAGTTTTAGATTTAGATCTTAAAAGATCAGATCCAGAAGGAGAAGACTTCTAAATCTGATCCAAGTGGATACTGATAGAGGTCGAGCATATGCGCAGCTTAGGTCAGAACCTTCGTCAACTTTCAGATCATTGTAGCAAGTGAAGAGTTCACCTGCAACAAGTGGTATTAGATACTATAAATTTTATTTTTATATTTTAGATCTATCTAATCAGATCTGAGAACTCTCAGATATGATCAGATTAGTATTAAAAAGTTTTAAAATTCTGCTGCACGACCTAATCTGATCAGGCCAATCTTGCAGTTTTTTCTTCAACTGGTATCAGATCTGTAGTTCTGGTTCTAGATCTTGATTAGATTAGATCTAATTTTTATTTTTATGAGATCAATTTAATCTTCTAAATTTATACGTGATGTAATCAGATCTGATGTATGAGATACATTTTTAATTTTAATACATAAGATGTATGCAAAGCATGTATAAAATAGATCTGTAGTCATATATGTAATATATGTGCTAGATCTAGTTCATGTAGTAGTAGTTTATTTTTCTAATTTGGGCATTCCTCTTGGCCATCCAGTTATATGAGTAAGAAAGTTTTAAAGGCCCTCGCTTTCCATTCATTGGGGTGCTCTTATGGCATGTAGAGGTGCTGCGTATTTGTCCTCAATCAAAAAAGTAAAAGTTACTTTTTTGTTAAATCCTAGATCCAAAAATCCTAGAATCTGGTTACATGCTTTATTTTTGAACCATGTTTACACTTAATTAAGAATTAAGTTATGAAAAGAATTATCATATCTAAAATATTTTCATAAAATATGGGTTCAAGGTATGAATAGCTTGATTAGGTCTAGCTTGAGCGGTTGATCAAACCAAATCAAGAGTTGATTAGGTACGATCAAGAGTGCTTTAAAATTGACTAGCCCAATAGTTGTAAGTTTGGTCAAGATCGACTCATAGCCATATATGATCGATCACCTTGAAACCTAATCTAGCTCTATGATTCGAGCCTAAATTATAGGTGAATCCAATTGGTTCTGATTTGATAAGTCGGTGTCTAAGGTAAGTCCGACAGATACGACCGGTGATTTTTAATTAGGAGCTACTCGATTTGGATATGTCCATGGTGAGTTAATGGAATATCCTTCACACCAATCTCACTTACCTGACTTATTGGGTCGATCTAGTTCTGTATTGAGGTTGCTAATGATTCAAGTTAACCTATGCCACTAGGTTAGTCATAACCATTATGACTATTTAAGGATTAAAGATATTTGAATTAAAATCTTTCTAAGAAAATATTAAGTCAATTGGTCTTCCACCATTGTAGTTGTGCAGATCTTTTTCAGGGTTGATTGTTCTCGACTGGATACAATAGTTCAGTTACACTGGAAAGATACAATCATAGCTATTAGGCATAGGATGCTGTAGATTGGAGGATGGATTGGACTCAATATTTTAGATACGGCAAGGGTCCTAATCATGAATCTAGTTCGTGCAAATGGTGGATCTCATTTAACTAAGAAGTGAAGCAATATTTTGGACATGATGAGCTTCATAAATTAGAGATCGAGTTGGGTGCAACATGTTTAGAGAAACATTGGACAAGAGTTGTCCACTCATTGGTTGACTTATCACCAATAACTATTAGGTGAGATGGTAAGCCAATCGATGGGACTGCACCACTCATTAAAAATTTTTGATTACAAAGATTTTTGCATCTCTACCAAGAGAATGTAGGGATCTAAGAAAATAATGAAAGCCCAAAATTTGTTTAAAAATAAAACTTCTAAATAAATTGATTAAGTCAATTATAAGTCTAACTAGAAATTTTGACTCTCTACATCCAACCTCCTAATCAGAATCTTAGAAACCCACTTATTGACCAGACCAAATTTTAAGGATTGGCTCTAGAATTTGAAAATCATTTTAAGTTCCGAGAAGCTGACCTATGTCCTGAACCAGAAACTTTTTTTCTCTTCCAGTCTGTCCGACCGACGATCAAAGAGCATCTCATGAGAAATAGTTGGACGATGACAACAAGGATTGATGCTATGTGTTGGCCTCGATGTCTAATGAATTGCAGCACCAACATGAAGATTGCTAGCCAATTATTGGTCCATCTACAAGAGTTGTACAATGAGCAGGGTTGCGCAGCATGCTATGAAGTATCAAAGAGGCTCTTCAAGGTGCAGATGCATGATAGACAGTCAGTCTATGATCATTTCTTATCAATGATCAAGAACTTAGAGAAGCTTGAGAAGCTCAGCATGTCAATAGACAAGGACTTGTAGTTTCATCTGATCTTGTAGTTTTTGATCGATTCGTATGGGCAGTTCATTATGAATATCCATATGAATAAGATTCAGTGCACCCTGGCCGAGTTGATGAACATGCTGGTGACTATTGAGAAAATCTTGAAGAGTTCAAGGGCCTCAGTTCTTACTATAAAGCAGACTTCTTTCAAGAGAAAGTCCTCTAGAAATAAGAAGAAGCCTATGAAAAAGCAGAAGATGGAGGAGAAGAAGAAGGACAATAAGGGTGATCCAAAGAAGAAGGCCATGGAGAATAAAAATATTTCCATTGCAACTCCAATAGCCATTGGAAGTAGAATTGCCATATTTACCTGGCTAGCCTGAAGAACAAGTGGGAAGGTGAATGTTTTGAAGGTATGCTCGTCATTGAGATGAACCTAGCTAACAATTTTTTTGCATCCAATTGGGTGCTTGACTCTGGATCTAATGCTCATTTATACACTTCTTTGTAGGGTCTTGAGGATAGCAGTGAAGAAAAAAATCTATTTTTCAGATTAGATTCGTTCAGATCTAATTGGATCAGGAGGGATATTTCAAAATTTTTTTTACTGAGATTCTAATCAGATCTAAGACTCCTCAGATATGATCTTATTGATCTGATAATAAAAATAAAATAAAAATAAAAAATTAATTTAATTTAATTATACTATTATTTTGGATAATCCAATTATCCTATGATGATCTCGATGTTTACCTGAGGTTCTGGATGTAGCCACGCAAGTATCTGGCCTCTACCAGTATCCACTCAGATAGGATCTAGAGATCTTCTTCTTCTCAATCAATCCTCCAAAAATCAGATATAGATATGATCTTGAAGGTCTTCAAACCTTCTTTTGAAGAATTATCATTGTCTCTTGTAGCAGTGCTACCTTCTTCCTTTCCTGGCACCTTTCACTTGCTTGGATCGCACCTTATGTTAGATATATGTGCCCTAGAAGACAGAATTGGCTGACACTTGTAATACACTTCTAGGGGCAAAATAATAATTTTGACTATAATCAATAAAATGGGTTATTTTCTATCACATATGTGTATTTAGTGTTTGTGATACATCCTTTGAGTTAATGGTAATGATAATTCATATTTTCAAGAGTTGAAAATTTAAGACATGAATAATCATTATTAACTCATAAAATGCTCCCGACCATAGGATCATCACGAGGATGGTGATTGATCCGAAAGGTTGGTGTACAATAGCTTTTTTTTAGTAGATGAGTCTTAAGTCTACGGTGTGGAGACATCGGAGCGAGAGTATAGATACTCGTTAGAGAACAAGGGCACTGAGCGTGACCACCTCGAGTAGTCATTAGAAAGTCTACCTTCTCGTCAATGACTGACTCGATGCTGTAGTGGTGTGTCTGGTTCTTTGATTTGAGGTGCATCGGTAGTTCACCTTGAGGGTGTTATAGTTTGACTACACCATTACTCGATCTCCTAGCCATTCAGAACCCTGAGGTGTATGTTGGCTATAACATGTTCATTATAGGAACTGGATAGCATCAAGATGGAATCTATCTACCTTGGTGGTAGAGAAGCATCCCTATGATGATCATGAGAATCAAGTCCAGAAGTCCATGGCCATGGTAGAGTGAAATAATAGAAAGAGTTTCTATTTAGGTTTTCACATCAGACTTGAAATCGAATAATTACATCATATGACAGAGACTAGGGTTTGATGAGTTCACCTTAACCCTAATCCGATCGAGGCTCAAGATAGAAGAACTTAATCACACAAGTAGCTGCACCAAGAGGTTCACATTCAGCTCTGATGGGTTGCCACCATATACTGCTAGGTGTCACTGGTGGATTTTGGAGCAATTAGAATGATTTAGATGATCGATCATTCTAGCTGTTCGAATTAGAAGAGTTCTGATCCATCGAAAGGAGTTTCGATGATGTCGATGATAGAGATCATGACATATCCCATTACCATATAGAATTGAACCTAATTAGGTCACACAAATAAGAGTTTGAATCTAGTGATCATCAATTGAACTGATCTAGTTCAATTGATCTGAATGAGATTCAATTAGGTTCAAGAAAATCGTGCTAGCACTCGATTGAATCTAACGTTCTTCTTTTGCTATCACAAATAAGTTGTCCTAATTGAGCCAAAGAAGTTTATGCTCAATCAGAGGCCTTCATATGGTTTGACTAGAGGTTGTCTAAGTCAGAAAAGATTGTCTTATTTTGTAGGACATTATCTGCCATTTTTGGTCACCTGCCATTTCTCGTTCTTTGACTTTGGTCAAAAGTCTACCTTTGATTGGTCAAATATTGATCATTGACACTTTGACTTCTGTCCACATGTCATGCACCTATTGGAGAGATGGTGGGGGCCTGTCCCCCTACTAAAACCTAGCAAGGAAGAGGGCGCACGCCACCCTTGGCATGTGCCCAAGCTGGAGGCGCCTAGGAGTCCCTGTTGGATAGGGACTCCATCTCATTTTTGGATTCCGATTAGAGTTCTCCTAAGAACCAACTTTGACTGGTCTTAGGCACCCTCTAAGGAGGAATCCAGGGGACTCTATTCCCACCAATCAGATTTAAATCTGATTTCACAAAGAGTTGTGATTGATTGGGAAAAAGAGAAGTTGGATCACAGACAGTCTGTAAATAAGACCCTGCGCCCAACTCAGATTATATGATTGTATGATTGGAGAATTGAAATCCCATGCTCCAAGGCTGCCTCTCCCCTCTTCCTCCATGCCAAACCCACCTTCTCCCTCTCCTCTCTACGTCCAAAGTATTTGGATTCTTAGTTGGTGCGATCCAAATCAAAGAAAGACGACTGAAAGCTAGAAGGCTGCACTGCTGCATAGGACAACTACTGATCTTTGAAAAGAGTTTTGAAGATCCTCCAGATCAGATCTAGATCTAATTTTTAGAGATATGATAGAGAAGAAGAGAATCTCTAGATCTAGTCCAAGTGGATATCGGTAGAGGCCAGGCACTTGCGTGGCTTGATCCAGAACCTTCCGCTACTTATAGGATCAACAATGGGTAATAGGATTACCCACTTCAAGGTAAATTAAATCTAATTTAATTTATCTAATTTTATTTTAATTTCTAAAATAATAATAATTAAATTTGAAATATCTTAGATTTGATCTAGATCAAAGAAAAAAAATTTTGAAATATATCTCTTGATCTGATCAGATCTGAACGAACTTGGTCCGAAAAATTAGGTTTTTCCTTCAACTGGTATCAGAGCCAAGGTTCTAAAGTATTTAGATCTAATTTTAAATTTATTTTAATTAAAAAATAAGTAATTTCAGATGTCACATGAGATGTGATCAGATCTAAAATCAAAAAAAATTAAAATTAAATGATTTGGATATAAGATTAGAAAATATGTATGACTAGTTCTAAAATAGAATAGTTCTATAGAATAGTCTTGCATGTTTTTAATTTAATTTGATTAAATCATATTTTAGATTAATTTATTTACTATTTTTTTATATTATAATGGTTATAATAATATCTAAAAAATAGCAAATAAAATTATTTAATTTTTAAATATCATATGAGAATATGATGATGCATGTCTAGACTAGTTATAGGAATAGTTCTACATATTATCTAGATTAGAATTTATTTTAATTAGATTAATTTAAATCTAATTTTTTAGATTATTATGAGATAATTTAGATCTAAAAATAATGATG
>QRFJ01003370.1:85507-132115 GCA_006176705.1 Cocos nucifera | reverse complement strand
CTCGTTAGATTTGCACCAACTTAGATCCCAAAATTCTTTGGGCATAGAGAGGATAGGGAGAAGATGGAATTGGCGTGAGGATGAGAGGAGAGGCAGCCTTGGGGTGTGAGATTTTCAATTTATTTCAGATACTCTTGAGTTGGGCGCAGGATCTTTTTTAGACTATGCGTGATCCTCCTCTTCTTCCCCAATCACACCCTTTGTGAAATCAGATTAAATTGATTGGTGAAATAGAGTCCCTTGGATTCCCTTTAGATGGCACTAAGATCAGTCAAACTGATTCTTAAGAAAAGTCTAATCGAAATCCAAAAAGAGATGGAGTTCCTATCAACAGGATCTTGGGCGCATCTAGCTTGGGCACATGCAGGGTGGCGTCGCTCCTCTCCTTGCCAGGTTTTGCAAGGGACAAGCTCCCACCGCTCTACATAGGTACGTGACATATGGACAGAAGTCAAAATGTCAATGTCAATATTTGACGTCAAGGTCAACTTTGACAACAAGTCAAAGGACGAGAAATAGCAGGATCCAAAAATGGTAGGTATCATCTACAAATAGATAACCCTTTTTAACTGGACAGGCCTCCAGTCAGACCAAGTGAAGGCCTTTGATCGAGCACAAACTCCTTTGCGCTCATCAGGATAACTATTTATGATCTAGTAAAAGAAGAAGTTAGGTTCAATCGGTGCTAGCCGATTTTCTTGAACCTGATTGAATCTCATTCAGATCAATTGAATGGATCAGCTTCAATTGATGATCACTAGATTCAAACCCTTATTTGTGTGATCAATTAGGTTCAGTTCTGTATGGTAATGGATATGTCATGATCTTGATCATCGACATCATCAGAACTCCTTTGATGGATCAGAACTCTTCTATTCGAACGCTAGCAATGATCGATCATCTAATCATTCTAATTGCTCCCAAAACCACGTAACTTAGCAGTATATGTGGCATACCCATCAGGACTGAATACGATCTCTTGGTGCAGCTACCTGTTGTGATTATTCTTCTATCTTGAGCCCGACCAGATTAGGGTTTAGGTGAACTCGTCAAACCTAGTCTCCTATAATATGATGTAATCATTCATTCAAGTTCGATGTGAAACCTAAATAGAAACTCTTTCTATTATTTACTCTGCCATGGCCATGGGCTTCTGGACTTGATTCTCATGATATCATAGATTGCTCCTCTACACATGAGGTAGATAGATTCCATCTTGATGCACTATCCAGTTCCTACAATGAACATGCCATAGCCAACATACACCTGGATTCCTATGGCTAGGAGATGATTGTGTGTAGTCAACTATAACACCCTCAGGTGAACTGCCGATGACCTCAGATCAAAGAACCAGACAGACCAACTGCAGCATCGAGTCAGTCATTGATGAGAAGGGACTTCCTAATGACTATTCGAGGTGGTCACGCTTAGTGCCTCGTTTTCTAATGGTACCTGTACTCTGCTCAATGTCTCAATCGTGACTCAAGATCATTACTAAAGAGAAGCGATGGTACACACTTCCGAATCAATCACCATCTCGTGATGATCCTATGGTCGGAAGCATTTTTGAGTTAATATGATTGTTCATTGTCTTAAATTTTAATCTTAAAATGAATTATCATTAGCATTTAACTCAAAGGATGTATCACAGATACAATACACATATGTGATAGAAAATAATCCTTTTATTGATAATATCCAAAATTATAATTTTGCCCCTAGAGTGTATACAAGTGTCAGCCAATTTGGCTTCTAGGGCATATATATTAACAATCTCCTACTTGTCCTAAAGCCAATTGGCTACAAGTCTAAGTCCCATCTTCTCAAGGGTGGCTTCGATCTTCTATTGGCCCAATGGCTTTGTTAGCGGTCGCTACATTGTTTGTGGAGTCGACTCTATTGACCTCGACGTACCCTCCGAGGTATCGTGGTTTGCTTGGAACTCTCCAGCTGACAGCACCACCTGCATAAACAGCTCCAGATGTCGACTTTCGATCATCTACATCGGACATGAAATCCGAGTCTGTGTATCCCTGGACTGGAGTTTTCTGTACCAAAAACCACATCATATCCTTAGTTCTTAGTACTTAGGATACATTTATAGAAGTCAGTGTTTCATTTGGATTGACTGATATCTGCTTGTGACACTACAGCATGGGGCTATATCGGTCGTGTACTAGCATGGCATACATGAGCTCCCTATTATAAAGCATAAGGGATCTTGCTCATGCGTTCTATTTCCTCAGTATGCTAGGGCACATCTTTTTGAAAAGCTGAAATACATGTTTGAAGGATATTAATCCCCTTTAGAGTTTCCAATACTAAATATTTTTATAACTTTCTTTATGTACATCTTCTGTGAAAGTCCTAGCATCCTATTCGGTCTATCACTATAGACCTTAATTTCTAGAATAAGGATGCTTCACTAGGTTCTTTTATGGAAATTCCTTGGACAACCATATTTTGACTGTCGTCACATGGATTCATTCCCAAAAGGAGGATGTATCCACGTACAGTACGAGGAAGACAACAGCGCTCCCACTGATCTTTTTAAAGACACAATTTTCTCTTCTTTTGATGAAATCAAATTTTGTTCAATCATTGAAATGAGTGTTCAGCTCTGAGATGCTTGCTTAAGTCCATATATCGACTTTGCAGCTTGCAAACCTTAATGATCAGTATCACTGGATGTGAAACCTAGTGGCTGTGCCAATATAGATATCTTCCAGAAAGCTAGAAGGCTGCGCTGCTGCAAAGGACAACTGCTGATCTTCAAAAGGTGTTTTGAAGATCCTCCAAATCAGATCCAGATCTAATTTTTTGAGATGTGATAGAGAAGAAGAGGATCTCTAGATCCAACCTGAGTGGATACCGGTAGAGGCCAAGCACTTGCATGGCTAGATCCAGAATCTTCCGCTGCTTATAGGATCATCAATGGGTAATAAGATTACCCTACATCAAGATAAATTAAATTTAATTTAATTTATCTAAATTTATTTTAATTATTAAAATAATAAAGATCAGACCTGAAACATCTCAGATCTGATCTGGATCAAAGAGAAAAATTTTTGAAATATATCTCTTGATCCGATCAAATCTGAACAAACCTAGTCTGAAAAATTAGGATTTTTCTTTCAGTGCTCACAAAGGTACTTCCATAAATTAGGTCTTATATTTGCATGGTATTGATGGGGTTGATGGATAGAGTTGCGTTCACAAAGATTTGGAAGCATCAAGGTAGAGATTGTGAGCTTAGGTATGGTACTCTCAAGCCTTGAAAGTAGGTGAAAAGAGAGCAAGGAGCAAATAAAATCAACCATCGAAGAGCTTCAGTAAATGATTTAGAAGAGCTAGCTCAGTTCCTATTAGAGCCAACTCGAGCAAAAGTCCAGAAAGTATATCAAGCTGATACGCTGGAAGAGCAAGCTTGGTTCTTATTAGAGCAAGCTCAAGTAGAAATCAAGCTAGCTTGAACCCTAAGAGAGTTGACTCGAGCAGCAGAATAGAGAGTGGTGATTCGGGCTCTCGTAGGAGACATCACCGTCGAGTCGGCCTGATTGCTGATCGAGCCAGCTAGAGCTGTGAATAGAACAAAATGTGGTTTCTATTCTGATTTGGGATTGGGTGTAATCCTGAAAATTTAGAGCCTTGATTTGTAAGATCCTAAGGGAGCGAACCTATGGATTGAACTGGGATTTGTCCAATGAATGTGTGCATGGGAGACATGGGTGCATGGGTTCGGAGAGTATACATTAAGTTAGCTAGGGAAGTTATTTAGGTTGGATCTTATTTGACCAGATATATATACTCTGTATTGAGTTTTGTAAACTAAGCATGGAATCAATACAAGCCTTTTCTTTCTAAAATCTTTCTTCCTCTCTCATTCTCTCCCTTTTCTCCATGTCCTAGGGTTTGCTAGGGTTTCAATAGAATGGCCATCACTTTTCTTGGATCCTTGTTGTTGTTTTCATAATCATTGAGTAGCAAGAATTATTTTCAGCAGATTGGTATCAGAGCAACCATCTGAAACAACATCAAATTCAAATGGCAGCATACAGGCAAAAAGTGGCCAACTACTACAATACCAAAGTTAGGAGCAAAATTTTTAGAGTGGAAGATCTAGTACTTCGACGAGCAGACATCTCACAGCAACAAAATCAACGAAAGCTCATTCCTAACTAGAAAGGTCCTTATGAAGTTATGAAAATAGCTCAACCTAGGTCTTATTATCTAAAGGAGCTCAGAGGAGCTATACTCTCATGACCATAAAATTCAGAAAATTTATGAATGTACTATCAATGATCTCATTTTAATAAAATTTTCTTACTTTAACATCTTATTTTTGATGCAAAACCATGCAATGATAGGAAATTATCCAGCCAAACTTTGCTTTCAAATGATGCAGAAGGCCTCTGATTATTTAAGAGAGGAGGTTAACCTCGTCCTAGCGAGCATGAAGGTCTCCGATTATTTAAGATAGGAAGATAACCTCGTCTTAGCAAGGGTGAAGGTCTTCAACTATTTAAGATAGAAGATTAACCTCATCATAGCGAGGGTAAAGTGAAGGCCCCTGGTTACTTAAGATAGGAGGTTAACCCTATCGTGGCAAAGAGGAAGTCGTCCGATTTCCAAGATAGGAGGAAAAGGGGAGAGGCCCTCTTAATGGTCCTTTTGTGCTCCAACAATCCTATTAAGAATAGGAGGTGAACCTCGTCCTAACAAGAAAATTGACCGACCATGTCAAGAATAGGAGGTGGACCATGTCCTGACAAGGATAAGGACCTTATAGAGAATTGAAGGCCTCCTAATTCCTAAATAGGGGGATAAACATCCAAAACACAGAACAAGAATTGCAGTTCTGAGATAACGCCGAAGACAAACACAACTAGAAAGTAAAGTAAATTGACAAGCGACGAGCTAAGATGAAACACAAATGAATAACTAAAAGAAACTTCATTTTATTAAAAATGGGAGTTATTGCATGGGACACTATGACCGATTACAAAGCAAAAAGGAGAAAGAAAGAAGAAAGGCCGAAGTACTATCCAGAGTCAGATTTTGGACTTCCGACTCCAGCCATTACAAGGAAGAGTTTTAGGCCTTCTATTTCCTCTTCAAGCCTTTGCCTCACCACTAGGCTCTCCCTTAGCATCCTCTCCCACCTGCGTGATGACTCCTCTATTTCTCTCAACTTCTTTCTAAGAACCACGGATTCAGCCTCAGCATCCTTAATGGCATTTTCTTAATAAACCATTTGAATCTTTAACTATTGTAGCTTGACTTTTTTCTTCCCATATGACTCAGATAGGTCTTCGATAGTCTTTCATAAAGAAAGGAGTTTGTTTGATTCTCTGCTTGAATTGATCTCGATCCTCTCCACCAGTAATTTTTGGAGTTATATGACTTCGGCATTTGCTGTTCTAAGCTTCTTTTTATAGTTGTCAATTTGCTCATACCGCCAATTCGGTAGGAGTTATACACCTTTTTAGCATCTAGTAGCTACTGTTGAAGATCAAAGAATCTTTTCGATCAATCCCAACCATACTTCTCTTTGCTGGTAGACCATGTCGAGCTCTCCTCCAATAATTGGATCTTTTCCCTTGACGTCCTAAGTTCAACTTCGAGAAAGCTAATTTTTGTAGTCAAGGCCCAGGATTTCTTACTAGCGCATTTCTTGATTTCCTCGAGCTCCTCATTCAAGTGATTTTTCTTAGCAATATATTCTCTAAAGAACTGCTTGGAGGATTGACGGAGATGATTGATTTTGGTGGAGGCCTCAGCATAATTCTTTTTAGTTTTTCAAGTTCTTCCTCCATATTTTCCAACTTTTTCTTGAGCTGACGAACTTCCTTCTTAAGATTTCTTATATAAGCTCTCAAGGAAACACCTTGAGGCAAGGAATCAGCTTCGATAGGAGATTGCATTTTAATGCACAAGAATATTATAACATAAAGGCATTATAATGGAAAATGCTTGTTTTCATTAACCAAAATATTTTTTAAGTACAAGAAAGAAGAAAAAATGAAAAAGGTACAATAATAAGAGATCTTAGATCTCTAGAAGATCAATAGAGGAGTTCAACATGGCTTCGGTTGTTGCAGGTTCTTCGATAGTGGAAGGAGCAGATCAGATAGTAGGAGCAATGGAGGAAGGATCAACTAATGGAAGCTCGGCGGTTGGGGAAGAAGGTCCTACCTCATCATCAAAAGCTTCTTCATCTAAGAAGCTGAGGTCAAGCTTGAGGAATTTGTCGATTATGTTTTTCTGGCAAAGCTCGTATCCTTTGATGAAGGACAGCTTGGCGAACTCAATCTTTATGTTTTTCATCTTAGTAGAAGCCTTGAATTATTCTACTGCTTGAGTCTTCACCTCCAAGATCTGCCTTGTGACCTGCTCCCTCTTCTTGGAAATTTTGGCTTCGGCCCTCTTTCTTTTCCTAATTTCTAGGCCCAGCTCATCCTTCATTTTGGCCAGGCCCCGCTCAGCATTTTGAATCTTCTCCTAGAGGCCCCCAACTTCAGTCAACTTCTCCTTGAGGAGGTAGTCGACCTTGGCTTTCTCCTCAGGAAGATGATTGATCTCAGCTTGATGATCTTCTTGGGCCTTTACCACTTCCAACCTTAGATGATTCATCATCTTGATATTGGTGATGAGTTGGTGCCCCATCTGCAAAATTGTTCAAGTAAGCTAAGTTAATGAAGAAACACATGGACAAACCAACAAAGAAATGGAAAGGAGGAGAGACGAATTGATTCACCTCAAGAAAGGACCCTAGAGAGTCCCAGATACGCTGCTTAAGGTCAGCCTTGATAATCCTATCCATGACCTTAGGCAAGGTGCACCAGTCTATCAACCTCTTGATAATTCCTCGATTATTGAAGGGGCTTTCCTCCAGATCATTGTCAGAACTGTTGGATCCCCTGAAGCTAGCCTTGCATCGGATCTTTGTGGTGGCCGACTTCCTCTTCTTCTTTTTCTTCTTTTTTGCCTCCTTCTCCCCCTTGGTGGGGGGCTCCCAAGTTTGGACTTCAGTAGGGGGTGGGGGGGGGGTGTGCTTGAGGAGGTCGAAGGTGCTACAACCTTGGTGGTAGCAACAACTTCGATGGTGGTGGTGGCCACAGGAACGTCAGCAGTGGCATTGGCGGGCATAGCAGAGCTTGGGGCATCGACCTTTGCTCTTTTGGAAGGCTCGTTGATCGTAGTGCCCTTTCTTTTGTTGGCTCGGAGTCCCTTGGAGAGATGTTGAAGTTCAATCGCATCCATTTCTACAATAAAAAAAAGTTCATAATTAGAAATAAGGACAAGAAAAAAACTTATAAAATTCATGAATATACCTAGTGGGTTGAGAGGACTTAAATCAAGGTTGAACAAGATCTGGTCTTTTATTAGCTCGGATAGAGCAGGAGCCTGATAATTCCTAATCTTACTAACCGATTCTTGATCCTCTTTTTTCAATCCCAATGCTTGATGGATCGAATCCCTTAGATGCCCCTAGGGAGGAAGTCCTAAGTTTAAGGATGGGTAGAAAATGTAAACAAACTTTTTCTTTCGGTTGTGAATGGAAGAAGGAGCACGATTAAGCAACCTCTTTTTATCGGTCAAAAAAGATAGGTACCACCAATCCTTGGCAGTAGGATGGTATTTAAAAGTATAGTAGTTGCGGAATAAAAAAATGGTTGGGCAAATTTCGACTGAAATGCAAAGAAAACAAAATCCTATGATGAACCTAAAGAAGCTCAGCACCATAGAAGCTAGGAAAATATTTAGAAAATGAAATAGAGCAATTATAAAGGAAGGAAAAGGAAGTCTTAATCCTACACGAAAAGTCTCTAAGTACAAGCAAAAATGACCCAAAGGAGAAGTGCAAGCTGGGCCACATGGCCCAAAAAGTTTTAACTCATACTCCGGAGGCACCCCATATAGAATTCTAACTAATGATAGATCTTCAGTGGATAGGAAGCAAGGGATAGTCTTAGGGATAAAACCTGGATGAGGTGCTTCTCTAAGTTCAGCTTCTACCCTAGATTTGAGGTTTTGGGAGTTGGGGTCAATCAAACTCCTAGAACTAGATGACCAAGATACCTCTAAAGACATTTGGATCAAGATGAATCTAAAAAATCTCCAAAAAATCAAGAAAAAAATAGCTTCAAAGTTTTGAAAAAGAATAGTAAAATCCATCTGAGGAACTAAAAAGCAAGAAAAAAATAGAGAGAAGGGCAAGAGACTGACCTAGATCGGTCAGAGTGTGAGCTCAGATATGGTGCTCTCAAGCATTGAAAGTAGGGGGAAAGAAAGCAATGAGAGAATGGAATCAACCATCGAAGAGCTTCAGCAAATACTTTAGAAGAGCAGGCTCGATTCCTATTAAAGCCAGCTCGAGCAGAAAATGGGCCAGCCCAAATTTTAAGAAAGCTAGGTTGAGAAGAAGTCTAGAAAGCATATCAAGCTGATATGCTGGAAGAGCTAGCTCAGTTTCTGTCAGAGCCAGCCCGAGTAGAAATCAAGTTGGCTTGAACCTTGAGAGAGTCGACTCAAGTAGTAGAATAGAGAGTGATGATTCGGGCTCTCGCAGGAGATATCATCATGGAGCTGGCTTAATTGCTGACCGAGCCAGCTCGAGCTGTGAATAGAATAGAACGTGGTTTCTATTTTGGCCTGGGATTAGGTTTAATCCTAGAAACCTAGGATCTTGGTTTGTAAGATTCTAAGGGGGCTAACCTATGGATTGGACTAGGATTTATCTAATGGGTGTGTGCATGGGAGACATGGGGGTACATGGGCTTGGAAAGTGCATCATATTAGGTTAGCTAGAAAAGTTTTTTTAGGTTGGATCTTATTTGACTACATATATATACTCTGTACTGAGTTTTATAAACTAAGCACAGAATCAATACAAGCCTTTTCTCCCTAAAATCTCTCTTCCTCTCTCATTCTCTCCCTTTTCTCCATGCCCTAGGGTTTGCTATGGTTTCAACAGAATGGCCATCCCTTTTCTTAGATCCTTGTTGCTGCTTCAGCAAGTAGCAAGTAGCAAGGATTGTTCCTAATAGATTGGTATCGGAGCAGCTATCTGGAATAACAATTGGTATCAGAGTCAGGTTGTTAGATCTGGTGGAGAGAAGGTCAAAGTTTTGCCTGGTGATGTGGTAAGGTGCTAAATAGATTTCTTTGAACACTATTTATTCTTTTTTGTGTTTAGTTATTGAAATCTAGTTGGGATGGCATCGAGTACCATCAAGACAGACTTTAGAAAGTTCAATGGCAAGGATAACTTCAGCCTTTGGCAGCAAAGGATGAAGGATTTACTGGTGCAGAATAGGATCTACAAGATCTTGACTTGCAAAAAATCAAAAAAGATTTTTGTTTAAGAATTGGGAGGACCAAGCACATTGATATCAGATACCACAATATCAAAGAGCTAGTGGAGGATGGTGAAGTTGAGCTGGTGAAGGTTCACACCAAGAAAAATCTAGCTGATGTGCTCACAAAGGTACTTTCATGAAATAGCTTTTATAATTACATGATATTAATGGGGTTGGCAAATAGAGCTGAGTTCATAAGAACTTGGAAGCACCAAGGTAGAGATTGTGAGCTCAGATATGGTGCTCTCAAGCCTTGGAAGTAGGTAGAAAGAGAGCAAGAAGCGAATGAAATCAACCATCGAAGAGCTTCAGCAAATGCTACAGAAGAGTTGGCTCGGTTCTTGTTAGAACCAGCTCAAGCAGAAGATAAGCCAACCCAAATTTTGAGAGAGCTGGCTCGAGCAAAAATCCAAAAAGCACATCAGGCTGATGCGCTAGAAGAGCTGGCTCGGTTCTTGTCAGAGTCAGCTCGAGTAGAAATCGAGCCAACTCGAATCCTCTGAAAGCTGGCCTAAGTAGTAGAATAGAGAGTGGTGATTCAGGCTCTCACAGGAGACATCATCGTCGACCTGGCCCGATTGCTAATTGAGTCGGCTCAAGCTATGATAGAATAGAATGTGGTTTCTATTCTGGCTTAGGATTGGGTTTAATTCTAAGAACTTAAGACCTTAGTTTGTAAGGTTCTATGGAGGCTAACCTATGGATTGGACTGTGATTTGTCTAATGGGTGTGTGCATGGGAGACATGGGTGTACATGGGCTTGGGGAATGCACCACATTAGGTTAGCTAGGAGAGTTTTTTAGATTGGATCTTATTTGACCAGGTATGTATACTCTATATTGAGTTTTGTAAACTAAACATAGAATCAATACAAGCCTTTTCTCCCTGAAATCTCTCTTCCTCTCTCATTCTCTCCCTCTCCTCCATGCCCTAGGGTTTGCTAGGATTTCAACAAAATGACCATCCCTTTTCTTGGATCCTTATTATTGTTTCTGTAAGCATTGAGTAGCAAGGATTGCTCCCAATAGATTGGTATCAGAGCAGCCATCTGGAACAACATGGAGAACTCGAGAAGATGATTGGAGAGGTGAAAGATGGTCGAGAAAAGATGCCGATAGTCAAAAAGATCATGAAAGAAGAAGAACAAGGCACTCGGAGGCAGTAGGGATCGAAGAAAGAAGAAGGAGAGTGCAAATTGAAATAAGAAGTCGGAGAGGGAGAGGAAGCTTAAATAGAGGGAAGAAGCCCAAAGTAATTATGATTACAGATCTTCGTCAACCACTCCCGACTTGCTACGCATTTTGGTTATTATGCCCATCCCGAACACCTAACAGGGCAATTTTTGCACCATACATGGAGCTCCCTGCCGAATGAGTTTTTGAAAAAGATGCATCTTTTTAGGTCATTCAATATTGAGAAGCTTCAGTGCTAACTCAAAAAAGGCCAAATTGTCTCATCTCTTAAAAATGGAAAACTGGCAAAAGACTTTGACCGCTGCAATTTTTGTGCTTCCTTCATTTAAAATTCAAACTCAGAAGTAGGAGGACAAGTATTGGAGGTAAAATAAGCTTCGTCGAAGTCTCTGACCATCAATGAAAATTTATCAATCTTCTCAGCAATAAGTCCACATTACAAAACTTGCCAAAAGCATATTGAAGCCCAGTCAGACGATCTCGAATAGTAAAGAGAGCCATTATTTCATTAACTTTATTTTTGACTCAGGATGAATAACAAGACCAAAGCCCAACCCTTTCGACTCTGATCAGTAGCAAATTCTGAAGGCAACTGGACTTCTTTGTTGAAGATGAACTCCTCCAGTCGCTCTCCTTCAAGATAAACTCCTTCAGTCACGCTCCTTCCAAACGAACTCCTCCAATCGTGCTTCTTCTGGATGGACTCCTTTCGGTTGGACTTCTTTTAGGGCAAACTTCTCTCAACCGATCATGAATTCACTCAGTCCACATCGTGCCTGCCCACTAACTGAATTGGTTTAAAAGGACCTCATCATCAATGCAACTCCAAAGTGACCTTAGACCTCCATTGCTTAGTTTGAACTTCTCCAAATCACAGAAGGGAGCACCTACGAATTCTCATCAGGCTTATCAAAATCTGAACTTCATCAAATGGATCCCAACTGCCTGCAAGTCATGATAATTCATAGCCCACTCTACATAACAAACTCCACGTGGTCGGAATAGCCCACTACTGGATAGTTACGGCTATCACCATCAGTTTGTTACATACTCTGTCTATATAAGAAATCCTTCAGATATATTTTCTCTCTAACCTCTCATACTCTACTTGATACTCTATTCATTTTCTCCTGAGCACTCCATTCTTGTTGGCTAGAGAATGAACTTGAGTGTCAGAGGGTCCTGCCAGAGTCACCCATCTTCGGTCTGGACTTTTTTTTGCAAGTTCTATTGGTGGCCTCATCTCCTCCCACTCTAGTGATTCCGACATCGAAATAATTTTCTGCACAATATTTGTGTATAATGAACTCTTCTATGATGTTCTTAGGACTATTTAGACTCGACAAAGAAGGATTTATCATTTAGTTCTTAAATCTATTCGCAACCAAAATATACATTGTTATCCAAGATGACAATGTTATCGAGTGTAGGTCGTTGCATGCCATATGGGTTAGTTGTCCTCTTAACCAAGGAGTATGGAGATACTGGTATAGCACGTAAGTAAAGTGTAGGGATTCAATTCACTGAATGTGATCCAAATGCAGAGCTCTTTGCTATCAAGAGTTGCTCATGAGGGAGATGGGTGTAAGTGTCTCTTAGACCTAAGATCACCATGGTGACTTATAAGCAACTCACTGTACTTTAGTATCGGACTACTTAAATTTCTAATTCAATGATGGAAGGTTACTGGTGTAGTCAAGTACTTGTTTAGTCAATGCATGAGTTAAGATGGAATTGATCCCTCTAAGTGTTGGAGTAAATACATCACTGTATTTCAATTTAGCAAAATCTCGGCCGGGGTAGTCCATACGATGGACACCAAATTTTGAAATACAATGTAGATGATTTTTTAGGATTGATAGTTAAATCCAAGGTTATCTTTTGAGCATTTAAGTCAAAGAGATAAATTATATGGTAACCATATGCTACAGGTTCATGGATGTTGCGATACGACTATTCGACCTATTCGAACGTTGGGTACCATTGCTAGATGGTCACATCGATTGGAATAGAAATTAATTTCTATGCTACCAGCTTAGGATTCAAACCTATGGGATTACACACAATAAGAATTTCTATCTGATCTGATGGCTGATCAAGAGTTTTAATGGTTTGGGACTCTATAGTCAAGAGTCCCACTAGACTAGGACTCAGTGACCAGGAGTCCCACTGAACTGGGACTCTATCTTTATGTATCCCATTAGACTAGAACTCTAATTTTATTAGAAGATTAATTATCAATTAGATTGCTGATTAGCTCAATTTGATTGAGTGATAAGGATTCAATCAAATCTAATTGAATTTGATTCGATTAAGTTTGACCCAATCGATCATGAGATGACTTCATCGCTATGGAAGATTTGACCTTGATTTGATCAAGGGTTGAACTCAATTAATTTCTAATTTGATTAGATTTTAATTAGATTGGATTGAGCCTAATTTGATGGGATTTATCCTAGTCTAATTGGGTTTGGACAAATAGATTTGTACAAGACCTAATTTGGACAAAGTTCAAATTTGAAATTCAAATTCTTCCTGCACCTTATCTTGACCATGCCCTCTCTCTATCATGCATATTGGTTTTGCATGAGTGTTTCCCATACCCAGAAGAGAAGTGTGCCCTCTATTCTTTCTACCTTTGACCTGGTCCAAATGTTGGATGAGGTTGAGTTCATTTGAATTTTGAATTCAAATGAATTTGCTAGCCCTCTAACTTCCAACCCTATCCTTTTCTCCATGCATTCTACTTGATATATCGCAAATTTTTGATGGGTTTTCTAGGTGGGCACATAGAAGGAGAGTCCTTCTACTTGTCACCCATCTATGAATGGCATTGGGAATGGATAGAACCTCACTTGAATTTGAATTCCTATTTGAGGTTGAAACAAGTTCAACCTCCAAACCTAATCCGCTCCCACGCACATTTCCCATTGAATGGTTGCCCAATAAAATGAGATTTTACCTGGGCATGCATGGGTGTGGAAAAAGGTTTCTGAGGTGAGGGTTTCAAAGTGTTGGGGCACTTGTCCAGGGCATAGAAAAGTTCAAAGAGAGAGAAAGAAAACACCTATGCCACTCTTTCCTTTCCACTTGCCAACCTTTCTGTTTTCTTATTTTTAGTCACCCAAAATTTAAATAATTTCAAGTGTGGGCATAGGTAGAAAGGATAGTCCTTCTATGAGTAAAAAGAGTTTTCATAGAAGAAATCCAAAAGGTGGGCGTGTGAGTTTATTGGGCGCTAGGGTTTTTCAATGACCATTCAGCACTTTGCCTTTCTTCCTTAGATTAGATCTAAGTGAGATTGGCAAGTGAATTTTGTGTGAAAGGTGTTTCACATAAAATCACTGAGAGTGGCATGGGGACATTTGGATTTGGCATTTGAGGGTTAGAAAACCCTGAGAGTGGGACTCTAAGGTTTCAGGTTTAGGTAACCCTAGGATTTAGATCCAGGGGTTCGGGTGGTGAGATTGAGTGCTGTGAGCATCTAATCTCCAAATCTTCCACACCATCTCGTCATCCTCCATACACTATTTTCTAGCCTTTTAGAGCATCCAAAAGATTGAAAGAAAGATGGTCAATCAGATCAACCAAGATCGACCGTTGAAGGCTCTGACGAGGAGCTAGCACTCCGGTGGAGCAGATCAAAACTAGGAGCTCTATGTGGACTGACCATAGAGGCTGGACAACTATGCGGCTATATCATAATATGAGGAGGTTTCTTCTAGTAGTTTTGAATTGTTGAGTTCAACTACCCGCGCTCAGGTATCATATTTTGAATATGAGTAGATTAGTAGATATGATTTACTAATCTTGTGCGTTTAATTTCTCTATTACATATAAGCATGTCTAGATCCTAGTGTAGGGGTTTTGATATGATCAATGCATACATAAAATTAATATTAGATTAATTTTAACTTTCGATACACACATATTTCAAAAGAATTTTGAAAAGCATACTTAAAATCCTGCATGATTTCCATCATTGGTATCAGAGTAAGGGTTGCTCGACATGTTTTATATGTTAATTAGAAAAATTAAATGCTAGCATATATGATATATTTTGATCTAGATAACTTAGTAATCGAGGATGAAATAGCCACCAAACCATCTGATCATATGAGATAAGTATGGTTTAAAGGCCATCTCCTCTCATTCGATGGAGATCTCTTATGGCGATAGGGGTACCACCATGAACTCATTCATTAAGATGAGTAGTGAAAGGATTTTTTTTATTAAAATTATTTCAATATGAAAGTTAAACATGAATGTATTTAGATTCGATCTAAAAAGTGATTCATCATTTAATTTTATTATGCTTGATTTTCTGTTATGAAACTAGCAATAGGTTGCTATTTATGAAATGAACTGATCCATTTATAAAATGAGTCAATCTATTTAGTGAACAAAAAATAAAAAAATCTTTCAAAATTTAAAAATTATTTTTGAAATGTTAAACCCCTATCCATCAGCCCATAAACTTAATTAAAAGAATTAAGTATTATCTAGTAGGATCTAGAATTATGAATTAAAGATCCTAAGATAAAAGCATAAGACTATGGGTTAAAGGGTTAAATAAATTAGGTCCATTAATTGGGTTAGACCTAAGGTTAGTTAAAGAATGAACTTAACTAGAGTAATTGATCAAATCTAACCAAATATTAAATTAGATTAGATCAAGGACACTCTAGATTCAACTTCAATAGTTGTAGTTGAACAAGTCAATATCTTTAATAAGGATCAAGATAGACTTGATTCATGGCTAAGCGGTCCAGTTCGAAATTACTAGGTTGATCAGATTGAACCTAATTAATCGGTTGGTGTCTAAGATAAGTTTAGAAGTCTAGATCAGTAATTTTTAATTGGGAGTTACTTGCACTGATTTGATCTTTAATGATTAATAACATATCCCTTCTACTGATCTTACTTACCTGACCGACATGGTCGATTAGGATTTACTTAGATCACTTGATGATTCGAGCTGATCCATGTCGTTAGAAATCAGTTTGACTGATTTCAATCAGTAAGACTGAATTAGGTGCCCATAGACCGAATTTGATCCTAGTGCTCATTTATTGACTTAGTGAAATTAGTGGGAGGATTTGACTTGGTGAAGTGAGTAAGAGTAAATTGATCCATATCTTCTCTATCCTTAAGTCACATGTAAACTAAACTTTCTAAATTATTAGATTCTTAAAAATAATAAAGTTATAGGAATAACTGAGTCATAGCCTCACATTAAGGTGAATGGTAATGAGTCCAATTTTCTAGGTGGACTTTGGAGGTGCCTTACACCTGATGTTCATTTAGATATTAGAATTACTATCCATCAAATGATGATTGGATCATACTCTCTAAACGGCAATCAGGTTGGCTAGAGCGTTCCTCAAGCTTGATCTTCGTTCATTTGATGCATCAAACTCAATCATGTTAATGGTTGGACCTAACCAAACTATTTTAGTAGAGACCATAGCCTACTGAATTAGCTTCTGAGGCAAAATTAAATTACTAAAATTTATTTAAAAAAATAATTGATGGTAAACCTACCTATGGATGCACATGAATTGGTCAGAGCTTTTCTTAAGCCCATTTGTAATCTATGTGGATTCTAGTACCCACTAATTAGTTGGTGTAATTTCTCAAATTGGAGGTAGAGGCTACCAATTTGTAAAAATAGTGAAAGAAACTTTAGACTAAAGTCCAAGTATTTAGGGTTAAATAATTTAAGTATTAATATGGTCTGGTGTTTTTCTTCTAGATAAATAGAATGGCTAGTGGTTGGTCGCTCCGTTCACTATTGGACAGTGGCAACCTTATAGGACCTAATTATGAGAAGTTTAGTGTTGACCTTAATAAGGCAGACCCAAAAAGGAATGGTCCTCTTGACCCGAATAGGCTAAACAAGAAAAACTAGCAAAGAGTTGCTACGCAAGGTTGTTATATAATAACACCTTACAATTTCACTATTTGTGATACTTCTACCTGGGTATTAGATACCCAGAGTCCAGTTCACATATGCAATTCATTGTATGGACTTCAAATTGATAGAAAGTTTGAGAACAATGATAGATTCATGAATGTTAGGAATGGAAGAAATGTTCCAATCCTAGTATTAAAAACTCTTAAGCTTATTTTCAAAACTAATAATGTCATTTTAAGTGACTATCACTATTGTCCATCTTTTATGATGAACATAATACCTATTGGGCTTTTGGCCTAGGATAGTTATTGTTTGTTGATAAAAAAAAATTATTATGATATCATTATAAATGATGTTACAATAATGTTAGGATAATTAAGAAATAGTATTTATATTTTATCATAGTTTATAAATGTAATGTATACGTCAAATAAATGTTCGAAACTAAATAATGTCATCAATGCCTATCTTTGGCATGGTTAGCTTGGTCATATAAATAAGAATAAGATCCACAGGTTAGTCAAGGAATGTATCCTTAACATCAATGATTATGAATCATGGACTACCTATGAGTCCTGCCTTCTTGGTAAGATGATCAAATCACTTTTGACTCTAGTACATACTGATGTAGATGGACCTATGAACATATGTGCAAGAGGCGGATATTACTACTTCATTATATTTACTGACGACCTATCTAGGTATGGGTACGTCTATCTTATGAAGAATAAATTCTATTCATTTGAAATGTTCAAATGATATTGCAATAAGGTAGAAAATTAACTTGAAAAGAGTACTAAAATTTTTAGGTCAGATCGAGGAGGTGAATACATTTTCAATGAATTTTTGACATATCTAGGAGAGAATGAAATTTTCTCATAATGGATCCCTCCTAGAATACCATAGCTAATGGTATGTCTGAAAGGAGGAATTGAACCCCATTAGACATGGTTCAGTTCATGATGGAATTTGTGAGTCTGCTAATTTGTTTTAGGAGTTATGCACTTGAGACTGTTTATTATGTTTTGAACAATATTCCAAGAAAGTCTATTGTAAAAACTTCATATGAGATATGGACTGGACGTAGATCGATGTTCTCTCACCTTAGAGTTTGGGGTTGTCCGGCTTATGTCAAACATTTGCAGGCAGAAAAGCTTGGACCTAGGTCTAATAAGTGCTTGTTCATAGGGTACCCTAAGAAAACTAGAGGTTATTACTTCTATCTTGCTGAAGAGCAAAAGATGTTCGTTAGCAATAGGACAGTCTTTTTGAAAAAGGAGTTTCTTAGAAAAGAAATAGCTGCCTCTAATGTTGAGCTTGATAAAATTCAACAAGTGAAAGAATCGATACATTCTAGTAAACCTAAAGAACTGGATTTGATAAGATCAAACCCAGAACCCATTGTAGAGGCACCCTTGAGGAGATCCAATAGAGTACTGCATCAGTCAAATAGATACTATGATTTTTCGATCCGAGATGATGATCCTATTGAATTCAATAAGAATGATGAGGATCTGATTACCTACATGGATGCCATGTAGAGATTCGACTCTGATAAGTGGCTAGCAGCCATGAAGTTCGAAATGGAGTCCATGAAGATCAATAGTGTATGACACTGGTTGATCCATCTAAAAGGATAAAACTCATTGGGTGTAAGTGGATTTTCAAAAGAAAAAGGGATGCAGATAGAAAGGTGGAGACCTATAAAGTCCATCTGGTTGCTAAAGAATATCATTAGCATTATGGTATTGACTATGATGAGATATTTTTTCTAGTGGCAATGCTCAAGTTCATTCAGATTATACTTGCGATAGCAGCATATCTGGACTATAAGATCTGACAAATGGATGTAAAGATAGCTTTCTTAAATGAAGAGCTAGATGAAGAGGTGTATATGATATAACCTGAGGAATTCACATCCACAGACGAGTCCAAGGTATGCAAGCTTTAGAGATCCATATATGGATTAAAGCAGATATCTCGGAGTTGGAACATGCATTTTGATAAGATAATCAGAACGTATGGCTTTGTTAAGAATAGAGAGGAACCCTACATGTATAAATAGGCTAATAGTTCTGTAGTCATATTTCTTATATTATATGTGGATGATATTCTCTTAATTGAGAATGATATCCCTATATCATAGGGAATAAAGGTTTAGCTATTATCTCAATTCTTCATGAAGAACTTGGAAGAAGCTTCCTATATCCTAAAGATGAAGATCTATGGAGATAGATCTAAAAGGTTGCTTGGATTGTCCCAGTCCACGTACATCAATACCATGCTGAAGCGGTTCAACATGGTTAATTCCAAGAAAGTTTATCTTTTGATAGGCCATGAAATTTCTCTCTCGAAGAGGGATTATTTGACAACTTCTCAAGAGAAAGAGCATATGAGTGGAATAGCATATGCTTCGATAGTCGGTTCTATTATATATGCTATAATGTGTACGAGATTAAATATGGTATACTTACTAGAGGTAGTAAGTACATACTAGTCTAATCTGGATGAGAATCATTGGAAGGTTGTAAAGATAATTCTGAAGTATTTGAGAAATACTAAGGATCAGTGGCTCATTTATGAAGATGCTGACTTGAAACTTGTGGGATATATTGATTTTAGTTTTCAATCAGATTATGATGATAGTAAGAGTGTGTGAGGTTATGTATTTATCCTGAATAGTGAAGCGGTCTGCTAGAAGAGTTTCAAGCAGTATAATGTGGCTGATTTTGTGTGCGAGATAGAGTATATCATGGCATCTGATGTTGCGAAGGAAGCTGTATGGCTACAAAAGTTTATCAGCGAGCTAAAAGTGGCATCCTCCTTGGATAGTCCAGTTCTACTTTACTATGATAGCACTGAAGACATAACTCAAGCGAAGGAGTCGAAGGCACATCAGTATACCAAGCATATTCTGTATCACTACCAATTTATATGAGAGGATGCGTGCTAATCTATAGCTATGGCAAGTGCACCAATTGATCAAGTAATAAAGTAAGTGAGTAGAGTATCGTCCCTAGAGGATTGAAAAATAAGTACTAAAAAATTCTTTCCTAAGCTTTATTTAGATAATTGATTTATGAGAATTAAAAAAATAAGAAAAAAATAAAAAAATAAATTAATATGTTATAAAAAAATAAAGAGTGCATAATTCTAACTTAAGAGCAAATACGTTACTAAGGTAATCGGTTCACCAACTCAATCAATATAATATTTAAGTATTTATATAAATTAGGTTAATTTTATTTCATGTGATGGTGGAGTCTCTTAAGTTATTCACTATCCTTTGGTTCAGACATAGCAAAACTATCAATATTTATTAACTATCCTTTAGTCCAGGCATAATTTAAATAAATACTGATACTTTAAGTTTTGTGAAATCCTCTAATTAAAAAATATTACATCCAAAACAGACTAAAATTTTTGCATGCATATGAATTCTAATTTGATTCATGATACAAGGTATATAAATCAAGAAGCATCGACATAGACGTACTTGGTCCATATCATCTATGCCCATCAAATTAATTAAAAGATGGTCAGTAATCTAAAAGCATTAAGAATAGATTTATATACTTTTTATAAATAAAATATAAAATTAAAAGTAAATCATACTGAATATTGCATCAAAAGAATGGCTACACCTTAGCCTTAGTAAAATAAATTTAGTTCATGGTAACAAGATCAAAAACAGCAAATAAAATAAAAGGCATGAAGAAATTAAACTATTTGTTCGCTGAAATTGGTTGTCTTTTGCTTTTGGTGTGGAGAACTCGATGAAGAAGAAGAGCTGCTTGATTAATCTTGAAGAGAGAAAAGAAAATAAAGCATAAAAACTCTCTCCAGACCTCTCCCTCTTTCTCCCTAAAACTCTTTGTTCTGCTCTATCTCCCCAACTCTGTCTAATTCTAAAATCTTTGGCTCTCTGCTTATTCTTCTCGGCAACAGCAGGTAGCAGGCCCTTAAAAAGGCTAATCAGGGTGGTCTTGGGACGAAATTCCATTGAAAGTAGGTTTAGAACACCTTAGATCAATGGAAAAGGGCCCCGGATCGATTTTGGCCACTAGATGGCGATCAATCGGCACAAAAATTGCTTTAAAACCCTTTTTAAATCCTTATTCCGATCGGATTAAATCTTAGCCATCGGATCATCTTGATGGATGAATTGTAGGCCATCGAATCATGCCCAAAGAAGCCTCTGATTCTTAGTTTAAAATTGGATCACCTGGTCGCCATCGGATCTTGACTGATTGGAAGATCAGCCATCCGTCGGCACCTCATTCTCGATTGTTGGATCAAAACCAAGCCATTAGCAGCCGACGGATTGCATAGAATTCCAAAAATGCCCTTTGTAGATCGATCATGAGCTAGGTGTATGGTGGACTGCCGCCATTGCCAATCAATCAGAGTGCACTCAGCTGCATGAAATCCCCATCTTGCCCTCAGCCTGGGTTACTATAGCGGTCCACCGTGCACCATGAAAAATCTTAATGTCAGTGGGGCATCAGCGATTCAAGTGGGCCAAGCGGTCGAGTTGGTCTGAATGCAGTCGAGCTAGGCCGGTTTGTTGAGCTGATTTGAATCGGACCGATCGACATTTAAATATTATTTTTTTTTGTTTTTTTCTTTATTTTCTTTTGATGCATGCTAATCTATAGCTATGGCAAGTGCACCAGTCAATCAAGTAATAAAATGAATGAGTAGAGTATCATCCCTAGAGGATTGGAAAATAAGTACTGAAAAGCTCTTTTCTATGCTTTATTTAGAAGACCAATTTATGAGAATAAGAAATTAAAGAACAAAATAAAGAAATAATTAAAAAATTTTAGGAAATAGAGAGAGTGTAATTATTAGGGTTTTAAACTTAAGAGCAATGTGTTACTAAAGCAATCGGTTCACCAACTCAGTCAATACAATATTTAGATTATTAGATTAATTTTATTTCATGTAACGGTGGAGTCTCCTAATTTATTCACTACCCTTTGGTCCAAGCATAGCAAAACTATCAATATTTATTAATTATCCTTTGGTCTAGGTATAATTTAAATAAATATTAATGCATTAAGTTTTGTGAAATCCTCTAATTAAACTATGCTGCATCCAAAGCGCACTAAAATTTCCGCATGCATATGAATTCTAATTTGATTTATAATATAAGGTATATAATCAAGAAGCAATAACATAGATGTACTTGATCTGTAACATCTATGTTCATCAGATCAATTAGAAGATGGCCAGTAATCTAAAAGCATTAAAATCATATTTATATACTCCTCATGAATAAAATTAAAAATTAAAAATAAATCATACTGAATATTGCATCAAAAGAGTGGCTACACCTTAGCCTTAGTAAAAGAAAATTTAGTTCATGATAACAAGTTCAAAAATAGCAAATAAAAT
Source organism: Cocos nucifera (assembly GCA_006176705.1). Taxonomy (NCBI): domain Eukaryota; kingdom Viridiplantae; phylum Streptophyta; class Magnoliopsida; order Arecales; family Arecaceae; genus Cocos; species Cocos nucifera. Next base: position 110,243 of record QRFJ01003370.1, on the reverse strand, counting down.
AAAAAGCATAAAGAAATTAAACTGTTTAATTATTAAAATTGATTGTCTGTCGCTCTTGGTGTGGAGAACTTGGTGAAGAAGAAAAGAAGCTCCTTGATCAATATTCTGATTATTGGAAGAAGAAAAGAAAAAAAAATTACAGACCTTTCCTTTTCTCTCAAAAATCTCTCTTCTCTTTCTACCTCTCTCCTCTCTTTCTCTTCTTTTTCTCTTTTTTTTTATTTCTCTCACTCCCCTTTTTTTTAGGCAACAGTAGGTCCTCTATTTTTATTTCTCAAAAATTACAAACCAATTTTTTTGAACCGGTTTGAACCGGGCCGGCTCTCTTTTTTTTTTTTTTTTTTAAATTCAATTTCGGACTCGTTTGAAGTCCGTTTTGCCTAAAATTTATTTTATCTGAACCAAAAAAATAAGATCTTCATATTGGTGGCCTTCTTTCCTACATAAAATTAATAAAAATATTAATTTCTAAAGAAATAAATTAATTTATTTTATAATTTAATACTTTTATTAGTATATTTTTATCACTTATCTCTTTGAAATTCAATTTTAGGTTTGTTTGAAGTCTGTTTTGCTTGAAACTTGTTTCATCTAAACCAAAAAAATAAGATCTTTCTATTGATAGCTTTCTTTCCTACAAAATATCAATAAAAATATTAATTTATTAAAAATAATTTAATTTATTTTATAATTTAATATTTTATTATTATATTTTTACCACTTATCGCACCTTCCAACTTAATCATTGCTAGTCCCTTAGCAATGCTTTATTTATCATCATGTTTTAATAAGATCATCCATTATAAAGATTGATCTAGAATTGAAGATCAAAAATTTTAAAAAATACTACTAATTAAGCATTGAGCTTCAGAAGCAAATTTTGCTATCAATACAATTAAAAACTTTCTCAGAGTATATCAAAGATCTACAGCACTTATACTCATGAAAGCTAACTTAACATTTTGGTGTTAATTTAAAGGACAAAAGTATCATCTCTTATCATCTATTTTGGTTAATTTTCTATACATTCTCAATTTTAAGCTCATGAATTAAGGTAGCTTTCACACTATCTTTTTTTTTTTTTTTTTTGCTGATCATCCTGACCTTTCCTCCACCATTTTACATGAACCTCCACACTTGACCTAGGTGCAGAGATCCAGTTACTAAGCTTCAAGCAATCCACATATACTCTATCTTTTGCATTTTAGTTTTAGATAGGTAGCTCTTTTCTTAAATTTAAGTTTCTTTGATTAGAATGTATATTAATTATCAATTTTTAGTAATAATTGAATCCTCAGTTAGCCTTATAATCAATAATTACTTTGCCTTGTTAGTATGCATGTACAATTAGAAGTGCTAATAGTCTTTAGGTGACCTAAGTAGGTTGCTAAAAGTCTGACCAACTAATCTACTTCTTTAACTCATTATATTCATTAGCAGATACTTCTAACTTTTATCTCTTTTCGTAATTTATCTTGCTCAATATTTTCTTCTTGACACATGATTTAAAATTTTTTTTTTTCAAAAATTTATTTCTACCCCCAACCTATTCTACATTATCTCAATGGAGAAAGAAAAAGTAAAGGTGCAATAAAGGACAGGAAGGAATACACCTGATTTGGTTCAGTCTAGTTCTTTCAAGATTTGAAATTTGGTTGGAGTTTTCATTGATTTTTCTCTAAAAAATTGAAAATACACACCAAATTAGTAAAAGAGCAACAATAAATTATTGAAAAATAAAAGAAAAAAAATGATCAAAACTAAAAAGAAAAGAAACAACCTATCTAGTAGTTCTGATTTACAGTCTTCAGCTTGACTTTCTTGGAGTTCTAGGCTGAATCAATCTAGTGCCACTTCAATCAAAATATTTTCATGTTTGGTCAAACCCTCTTTCAATTGGACATTACTAACTTTCATAGTTTGAAACCTATTTTCTACAGAATTCTCATATACTGATTTGTCAATAACATCAATTCGAAAATAAGTTTGATTATTATCAGGATGTTTAATATCTTTAAAAATATTAAAAGTAACTTATTCGTCTTAGACTCTTAGAATTAATTTTTTTTGTTGAGCATCTATTAAAGCTCCTTCAGTAGCTAAAAAGGATCTTCCTAAGATAAGGGGTACATCATAATCTTCTTCCATATCAAGAACAATCAAAATCAATAGGAAAAATAATTTTTTTTTATCTTTAGCAAGATATCCTCCACTATACCTCTTGGATATTTGATGGATCTGTCAGCTAGTTAAAGAATGATAGTGGTAGGCTTTGATTCTCCTAGACCCAGCTTCCTGAAAATAGAGAAAGGTATGAGATTAATACTTACTCCTAAATCACATAAAACTTTATCAAAACTATAATCACCAATAATGCAAGGAATAGTAAAACTCCCTGAATCTTTAGCTTTTGTGGTAATTTGTTTTGAAGTATTGCTCAGCATTCTTCATTCAAATTTATTCTCTTATGCTCCTTCAGTTTTTTCTTATTTGTTAGATTTTTTTTAAGAAATATGGCATACTTGGATATTTGAGTGATAGCATCTATAAAAGAAATATTAATATATAAATTATTTAAAATTTAAAAAAATTAAAAAATTCCTTATCTGAATGCTGTATTTATCTTTTTGGAAATGGTAGTGGCAGCATGTAGGGCTTCATCAGCAAACTTTACACCTAGGGACCATCTATCTACTGGTTGTTTTAATGACTGACAAACATTAGTTGACTTTTCTTTGTTTGTAGTTGGCTCTTCGATCTCTTTCTTCTAATGTCACTCCTCTAGCTCTTTACCACTTCTTAAGATAATAGCATTGATGTGCTTCCTCGGATTGGTCTCCGTGTTGCTAGGCAAGGATCCTTGTGGTCTCTCGGAGATTATTTTAGCCATCTATCCTACTTTCATCTCCAAGTTTCAAATTACTGCTGCTTGGTCTTGCCTAAGTTTGTTTTCTAGATTTTTTATAGTCGCTTCTTGGTTTTGCATGAATTTGACCATCAGCTCCTCCATATCAGGCTCCTTCTTAGGTACTTGGAATCCTGGGAGTGGCTGTTGTACTGCATTTTGATTGCTCCATGAAAAATTTGGATGCTGCCTCCACCCTTGATTATATGTATTGGAGAAGAAATTATGTTATTATGGTCTGAAAAGATTACCAAGATAGTTAGCAGTATCAGAGGCTTTAGCAAAAGAATTATCTATCTGATAGTCGCTTGTATCATGTCCTCCTCCACACAGATCACAAGTGATGCTCTGAATGTGCATAGCTATTCCTTTTATATTATTGACTTTGACTCTAAGGGTTACAATTTTAGCTAATAAAGCTGGAACACAATCCACTCCCCGCACAACTGCTGATCTTCTCAGCATCATGCATTCTGCTTGCCACTGATAGCTATTTGATGCCATCTCGTCAATTAGATCAAAGGCTTCTTCCTCCATTTTTTGATTAATAATTTTGCCTGCTGCTGCATCAATCATAGAATGATTAGTAGGTGACAAACCATTATAGAAAGTTTATACCTGAAGCCATATGGATAGTTGATGATGTGGACATCTCCTCAGCAGTTCCTTAAAATACTCCCAAGCCTCATAGTATCTCCATGTCCATCTGCACAAAAGAAGTGATATCAATGTGCATCTTTGCAATCTTGGAAGGTGGAAAGTACTTGGCTAAGAATTTCTAGGCTAGGATATCCCAAGTTGTGATAGAACCTATAGGAAGAGAATGAAGCCAACTTTTAGCTTTGTCCCGTAAAGAAAAAGAAAATAGCCTTAATCTAATAGCATCATCCGACACCCCATTAATTTTAAAAGTATCATAAAGTTCAAGAAAGTTAGAGATATGGGCATTCGGATCATCATGCATGTGTCCACTAAATTAGATAATTGATTGAATCATCTGGATCATCATCAATTTTATTTCAAAGTTGTTTGCTCACATAGGTGGTCTCCTGATGTCGAAAGCTGTGTCGGCTATAGATGGTGTAATGTAGTCATTTAATGGATGATGTACCGCTCGAATAGCTTCTTGTCATCCCTCAGTCATCATATCCAATCCTAGATTGATGTCGTTAGGATCTTCAGCTGTCATGTTCCTTTGTTGTTGTGGTCTTCTGATGGTCCTCTCGATCTTTAGGTCTAAAGATAGTAAGTCACTATGTCTAGTACGTGTCATGCATCGAACAAATCTAAAAATAAAGTAAGAATAAAAATTAAAAATAAAATTTTAAAGTAAAGCAAGGATCTAAATTTTAATAATGTTTTAGACACAATCCCCGGTAACGGTGCCAAAAACTTGATGCATGCTAATCTATAGCTATGGCAAGTGCACTAGTCGATCAAGTAATAAAATAAGTGAGTAGAGTATCATTCCTAGAGGATTGAACAATAAGTACTAAAAAACTCCTTCCTAAGCTTTATTTAGATAATCAATTTATGAGAATTAAAAAAATTATGAAAAAAATAAAAAAATAAATTAATAAATTGTAAGAAAATAGAGAGTGTATAATTTTCAGGATTTTAAACTCAAGAGAAATAGGTTACTAAGGCAATCAGTTCACCAACTCAATCAATACAATATTTAAGTACTTATATAAATTAGATTAATTTTATTTCATGTGATAGTGGAGTCTCCTAAGTTATTCACTATCCTTTGGTACAGACATAGCAAAACTATCAATATTTATTAACTATCCTTTGGTCCGAGCATAATTTAAATAAATAGTGTGTTAGATATATGTTCCCTAGAAGCTAGATTGGCTGACACTTGTAATACACTTCTAAGGGTAAAATTATAATTTTAACTATAAATAATAAAATAAATTATCTTCTATCATAGTATGTATTTCAAAGTGTCTGTAATACATTCCTTAAGTTAATGATAATGATAGTTCATATTTTCAAGAGTTGAAAATTTAAGACATGAATTTTTATTATTAACTCATAAAATGCTTCTGACTGTAGGATCATCATGAGGATGGTGATTGATCCAGAAGGTTGGTGTACGATCGCTTCTTTAGGATAGCTAAGTCTTGAGTCTATGGTGTATTGATATCGAAGTGAGAGTATAGGTACTTGTTAGAGAATAAGGGCACTAAGCGTGACCACCTCGAGCAATCATGAAAAAGTCTACCTTCTCATCGATGACTGGCTCGAAGCTGCAGTAGTGTGTCTGGTTCTTTGACCTGAGGTGCATCAGCAGTTCACCTTGAGGATATTATAGTTTGACTATATCATAACTTGATCTCCTAGCCATTCAAATCCTTAAGGTGTATGTTGGCTATAGCATGTTCATTGTAGGAATTGGATTGCACCAATAGGGGATCTATCTACCTCGGTAGAAGAGGAGCAGCCCTATGATGATCATGAGAATCAAGTCCATAAAGCCCATAGCCATGGCAGAGTGAAATAATAGAAAGAGTTTCTATTAGGATTTTCACATTGGACTTGAATCGAATGATTAATTCATATGACGGATATTAGGGTTTGATGAGGTCACCCTAACCCTAATCCAGTTAGGGCTCAAGATAAAGAAACTTAATCACACAAAAAACTGCACCGAGAGATTTACTTTCAGTTCTGATGGGTTGCCACCATATGCTACTAGGTATCACTGGTGGATTTTGAGAGCAATTAGAATGATTTGGATGATTGATCATACTAGTTGTCTGAATCAAAAAAATTCTAATCCATCGGAAGGTGTTTCGATGATGTCAATGATAGAGATCGCAATATATCCCATTATCATACAGAACTGAACCTAACTGGATCACACAAACAAGAGTTTGGATCTGGATATTATTAATTGGATTAACCTAGTTCAATTGATTTGAATAAGATTCAATTAGGTTTAAGAAAGTCGTGCTAGCACACGATTGAGCCTAATGTTCTCCTTTAACAATCATTAAAACTTATCTCGACTGAGCTAAATATATTTGGGCTCACTTAGAAATCTTTACTTGATTTGATTGGAGCTTGTCTAGGTTAAAAAAGGGTTGTCTTAATTTATGAAATAAATTTGAGACAACACCTATCATTTTCCATCATCTGCTAAATCTTATCTTTGGACTCTGGTCAAATGTTGATCTTTGATACTTAGACATCTGACCATGTGTCATGCACCCATAGGAGAGAACCTTGAGCCTTGTCCTTCAATTAAAAAGTAGATAGGCAAAGGGTGCATACCTAGGGAGGCATGCGCCCCATGAGGATAAGATTTGGAGTCCCATACAGATGGAACTCCAGTTGCTTCAGGGAATCAAACTAGATGGCACTAAGAAGACTTGTTTAACCCAATCTTGGCACCATCTAAGGAGAATTTTGAGGGACTCTAATCTAATCATATCAGATAATATCATCCCACCAATCAGATTTAGATCTAATTACACCAAGGGCCATGATTGGCCGAGATGATGTGGCACTGCATGGCGCAGCAGGGTCTATATAAAGCCTATCTGCGCCTAGAATTATGAGATTCTATCTTTAGCCCATGCCATAAAGCTTTTCTTCCTCCTTCTCCATGCTACCCTCTGGTCCTCTCTCTCCTCTCCATGCCCAAGATGTTTTGGGCACGAGTTAGGTGCGATCCAAGTAAGTGAAAGACAATCGGAAAGGAAGAAGGCAGCACTGCTGCAAGAGACAATGATTGTTCTTCAAAAGAGTTTTTTTAGGAACTTCAAGATCAGATCTAGATCTAATTTTTGGAGAATTGATTGAGAAGAAGAAGACCTATAGATCCTGCCCAAATAGATACCAGTAGAGGTCAGACGCTTGCGTGGCTACATCTAGAACCTCAGGCAAACATCGAGATCATCATAGGATAATTAGATTATCCAAAATAAAGGTATAATTAAATTAGATTTTATTTTATTTTATTTTATTTTATTAGATCAATAAGATCAGATCTGAAGAGTCTCAAATCTAATTAAGATCTTAGAGAAAAATTTTTAAAATATTCCTCTTGATCCAATTAGATCTGAACGAACCTGACCAGGGAAATAAGTTTTTTTCTTTAACTGGTATCAGAGATAGGTTCCAAAATTTATTAGATCTAATTTTAGTTTATTTTAATCTAATAATTAGATAATTTTAGATATCACATGAGATGTGATTAGATCTAAAATTAAAAAATTAAAAATTAAATAATTTAGATCTAAGATGTATGAGATGCATGAGTAGACTAGGAATAGAATTATTCTATGTGTAGTCTAACATGATCATAATTTTAATTTAATTAATTATAATTTTTAAATTTATTTATTTATTATTTTTTGATATTATAAATATTATAATTAGATTTAAAAAATAATAAATAAATTTATTTAATTTATTTATATGAGATATGATAGATGCATGTTTAGACTAGTTGTAGAATAGTTCTACAAAATTATCTAGAATAAATTTTAATTTGATATGATCAAATTTAAATCTTATTTTTAAGATGTTTATGAGATAATTTAGATCTGAAAATATGCTTGATATGATACATGAGATGTATGTAAAACATGTTTTTTAGTTAGATCAATTTTTATATATGTGATATATGATATAGATATAACTAATTTTATAGATTTATCATATTTTTTATTAAGATATTTTCCTTGGCCGACCGATCATAAGAATGAAGTAGGATTTAAAGGCCCTCTCCTTTCATTCGATGGGATGTTCTTATGATGTGTAGGGGTGCTGCACGTTCGTCCTTAATAAATCTAAAGCTTATTTTCTGCAAAATCCTAGATCCTGAAATCCTAGGATTTTATATACATATTTTATTTATGAACCCTAAATTTAATTAAGAATTAAGATTATGAAATATATTAGGTCTAAAATTAAAAATTTTCAGATCTAAGACATATTCATAAAATTGGGTTCGGGCTTGGATAGCTCAATTAGGTCTAGTGGTTGATCAAATCGAATCAAGAGTTGGTTAGATAGGATCAAGAGTGCTTAAATTGACCAGCCTAATAGGATTAAGTTTGGGTCAAGGTCGAGTCAAATGAGTAATCGATCAAGTTAAGCCCTAATTAGACTAAGTGGTTAGAGTTTGGATTGTAGGCTAATCCGATTGGTTCTAGCTTAACAATTTGGTGTCTAAGGTAAGTTTGGTAGATATGACTGATTAGTTTTTAATTAGGAGCTACTCGACTCGAATGCATTCTTATCAAGTTAATGGCATATCCCTTCCACCGATCTCACTTACCTGGCCATATTTGTCAGCTCAGTCCTGATCTAAGGTGGCTAACAATCTAAGCTAACCCATGTCACTAGGTTAGTCATAATGGTTATGGCTATGTCAAGTCAAGTTTAAAGAGACCTAAATCAAATTTTCCTAAAAAAGATTAAGTCTAAGGTCTTCCACCATTGTAGATGTGCGGGCCCTTCTCGAGGTTAATTGTTCTCGACTGGTCATAGTGTTTTAGTTGCACCGAAAAGATGCAACCATGTTTATTAGGCATTTGATGCTACGGGTTGGAGGATGGATTGGACTCAATATTTTGGATACGGTGAGAGACGTAATTAAAAATTCAATCCGTGCAAATGGTGGGTCTGACTTAACTAAGGAGTGGATCAATATTCTGGGCACGGTGAGATTCATGAATTAGAGACCAAGCTTGGGTGCACTATGATTAGAGAATCATTGGACAAGAGTTGTTCACTCATTGGTTAACCCATCACCAATAACTGTTAGGTGAGGTAATCAGTTAGTTTGTGGGACTACACCACCCACTAAAAATCAGTAATCATGGAGATTTTCGCATCTCTACAGAGCGAGTGTAGGGATTTGAGAAAATAGTGGAAGCTAATTTATTTAAAAATCAAACTTCTAAACAAATTGGTCAAGTCTTAATTACAAAATCTAACTAGAAACTTTGACTCTCTATAGAAAAAAGAAAAATGTCTGTGTCCAACCCACTAGCTCGTATCCTGGACATCCGTAGACTGACCGAACCCAATTACAAGGATTGGCTTTGAAACTTCAAAATTATTTTAGGTTTCGAAAAGTTAACTCATGTATTGGACCAAGATCCTCTCACCTTACCAGCTCATTTTTCTGCTGAACAGAGAGCGTCTCTTAACAAATGGACGGATGAAGATAATTAGGCCAGATACTATATATTAGGCTCGATGTCTGATGAGCTTCAGCATCAACATGAAGATATCAAGACTGTCCGCCAAATATTGGCTCACCTATAAGAGTTGTTTGGTGAACAGAGTCACACAGCCAAATATCAGATCACTAAATGATTGTTTAAGGCTAAAATGTATGATGGATAATTAGTTCAAGATGATTGTCTGATGATGATCAAGAACTTGGAAGAGCTTGAGAAGTTCGAAGTGAAGTTAGACCAGGATCTACAGAATGATATAATTTTGCAATCCTTGATTAATGCATATGGGCAGTTCATCATGAACTACCATATGCATAAACTTTAGAATACTCTAGCCGAGCTTATGAATATGCTGGTTACTGCTGAGCTTTCTATGAAAGGTTCTAAAGACTCAGTACTTGCTATGGAACGGACTTCTTCCAAAAGAAAGTTTTTTGGAAAGAAGAAGAAGTCTGTGAAAAAATAGAAGGTGGAAGAAGGAAAAACAAGAAGGCAGAGCTGAAGAAGAAGGCTGCTCATAAAGGAAAGTATTTCCATTGTAATACTGATGGCTACTAGAAGCAAAACTATCCTACATACCTAGCCACCCTGAAGAATAAGAAGGAGATAGGTCCTTTTAGAGATATGCTCATTATTGAATCTAACCTTATGATTTCTTCTACATCCAGTTGGATGCTTGACTCTGGTTCTAGTGCTCATTTGTGTACTTTCATGCAGGGTCTTGAGGATTGTAAGAGGCTGAGGGATGGTGAAATGATCCTATGCATCGAAAATGGAGCAAGGATTGCTGTTGTGGCCATGAGAATCTATCCTCTTCGACTACCATTTGGCTTAGATTTAGTACGTAGAGATTGTTATTATTTGCCTACTACAAGCAGAAATTTGATTTCTATTTCATATTTAGCACAAGAAGGCTATGTAATTAGTTTTCTTAAGGACCATTGTAATATTTTTTATGCAAGAAATAAAATTGCAAGTAGTTTTCTCATTAACGATCTCTATTAGTTACATATTGATGTATCTATCTTTAATATCAAGCAAAATATGAAGGCCATAAGATCAAAACGACCTAGGGATAGTCCAAATGATAGGTATCTATGGCACCTAAGGCTAGGTCATATAACAGAAGATAGGGTTAACAAATTGGAGAAAATTGGACTATTGAGTCCATTGACTTTCGAGTCATATCCAATTTATGAATAATATCTTCATGGCAAAATGACTAAGCTCCCTTTTGTAGGACATGAGAAAAGGGCCATGGAACTACTTGCCCTAGTACAAACTGATGTGTGCGGTCTATTTAATATGTCGACTAGAGGCTGAAGGAAAATTCTGATTTCTCGGTCCAGGTTCGTTCAGATCTGATCAGATCAAGAGATATATTTCAAAAATTTTTCTCTTGATCCTAATCAGATCTTGATATGTTTTAGATCTGATTCTTATTATTTTAATAAAATAAAATTAAAAGATAAATTAAATCAAATTTAATTTACCTGATTTGGGTAATCCTATTACCCTGTTGATGATCCTATTTGCAGCGAAAGGTTCTGGATCTTAGCCACGCAAGCGCCTGGCCTCTATCGGTATCCACTTGGATTGGATCTAGAGATCCTCTTCTTCTCTATCACGCCTCCAAAAATTAGATCTAGATCTAATCTGGAGGATCTTCAAAACTCTTTTTGAAGATGAGCAGTCGTCCTTTGCAGCAGCGCAGCCTTCTTACTTTTGATCGCCTTTCTTTGATCTAAATTACACCAACCAATGTCCAAAACTCCTTTTGGACGTGGAGAGCAAGGGGAGAAGGTGGTTTGGCATGGAGAGGGAGGGGGAGAGGCAGCCTTGGAGCGTGGAGAAACTATGATCTCATCATATCTCTAATATGAGTTGGGTACAGGGTCTTATTTATAGACTAGCTGTGATCCAACTCCTCTTCTTCCCAACCAATCACAATCCTTTGTGAAATCAGATCTAAATCTGATTGGTGGGAATAGAGTCCCCTAGATTCCTCCTTAAAGGGCACCTAAGACTAGTCAAAGTTGGTTCTTAGAAGAACTCTAATTGGAATCCAAAAAGGAGATGGAGTCCTTGTCCAACAAGGACTCCTAGGCGCCTCCAACTTGGGCACACGCCTAGGGTGGCATGCGCCCTTCTCCTTGCCAGGTTCTGGCAGGGGGACAGGCCCCCACCAGCTCTCCAATAGGTGCATGACATGTGGTCAAAAGTCAAAGTGTCAATGGTCAACGTTTGACCAGTCAAAGGTAGACTTTTGACCAAAGTCAAAGAACAAGAAATGGAAGGTGACCAAAAATGGCAGGTAATGTCTTACAAATAAGACAACCTTTTTTGACTTGGACAACCTCCTATCAGACCATATGAAGGATTCTGTTGAGCACAAACTCCTTTGGCTCAAACAGGACAACTTATTTATGATAGCAAAAGAGGAACGTTAGGTTCAATCGAGTGCTAGCACGATTTTCTTCAACCTAACTGAATCTCATTCAGATCAATTGAAATAGATCAGTTCAATTGATGATCACCAGATTCAAACCCTTGTTTGTGTTACCCAGTTAGGTTCAGTTCTGTATGGTAATGGGATATGTTATGATCTCTATCATCGACATCATCGAAACTCTTTTCGATGGATCAGAACTCTTCTGATTTGAATAGCTAGAATGATCGATCATCTAAATCATTCTAATTGCTCCCAAAATCCACCAGTGACACCTAGCAGTATATGGTGGCAACCCATTAGAGTTGAATGCGAACCTCTTGGTGCAGCTACCTGTGATTCAGTTCTTCTATCTTGAGCCCTGATCAGATTAGGGTTAAGGTAAACTCGTCAAACCCTAGTCTCTGTCATATGATGTAATCATTCGATTCGAGTCCAATGTGAAAATCTAAATAGAAACTCTTTCTATTATTTCACTCTGCCATGGCCATGGGCTTCTGGACTTGATTCTCATGATTATCATAGGGCTGCTCCTCTACCCCCGAGGTAGATAGATTCCATCTTGATGCCATCCAGTTCCTACAATGAACATGCTATAGCCAACATACACCTCAGGGTTCCATATGGCTAGGAGATCGAGTAATGGTGTAGTCAAACTATAACACCCTCAAGGTGAACTACCGATGTACCTCAGGTCAAAGAACCAGACACACTACTGCAGCATCGAGTCAGTCATTGATGAGAAGGTAGACTCCTAATGACTACTCGAGGTGGTCACGCTCAGTGCCCTCGTTCTCTAACGAGTACCTGTACTCTCGCTCTGGTGTCTCCACACCATAGACTTAAGACTCATCTACTAAAGAGAAGCGATTGTACACCAATCTTTCGGATCAATCACCATCCTCGTGATGATCCTTTGGTCGGGAGCAATTTATGAGTTAATAATGATTATTCATGTCTTAAATTTTCAACTCTTGAAAATATGAATTATCATTGCCATTAACTCAAAGGATGTATCACAGACACTAAATACACATATGTGATAGAAAATAACCCATTTATTGCTTTTAGTCAAAATTATAATTTTGCCCCTAGAAGTGTATTACAAGTGTCAGCCAATTCTGGCTTCTAGGGCACATATATCTAACAACCTCCCACTTGTCCTAAAGCTAATTGGCTATAAGTCGGTCTACCACATTATCTGCGGAGTCGACTCTCTTGACCTCGACATAACCCTTTTCAAGGTAATCGTGGATGAGATGATATCACCGTTTGCTTGGAACTCTTCTAGCTGACAGCTCCACCATTGCACCCAAACAGACTTTCCGATGTTGACTTTTGATCATCTATATCGGACATGAAATCCGCATCTATGTATCCCTGGACTTGGAGTTCTCCGTTACCAATGACCAACATTATATCCTTAGTTCTTCTCAAGTACTTAAGGATACATTTCACAGAAGTCCAGTGTTCTTCACCTGGATTTGACTGATATCTGCTTGTGACACTCACAGCATGGGCTATATCAGATCGTGTACATAGCATGGCATACATGAGGCTCCCTATTGCAGAAGCATAAGGGATCTTGCTCATGCATTCTATTTCCTCAGGTGTGCTAGGGCACATCTTCTTGGAAAGATGAATACCATGTCTGAAGGGTATTAATCCCCTCTTAGAGTTTTCCATACTAAATCTCTTTAGTACTTCCTCTATGTACATCTTCTGTGAAAGTCCTAGCATCCTATTCGGTCTATCCCTATAGACCTTAATTCCTAGAATAAAGGATGCTTCACCTAGGTCTTTCATGGAGAATTCCTTGGACAACCACATCTTGACTGATGTCAACATGGGAATATCATTCCTAATAAGGAGGATGTCATCCACGTACAATACGAGGAAGACAACAGCGCTCCCACTGACCCTTTGGAAAACACATGGTTCCTCTTCGTTTTTGATGAAACCAAACTTTTTGATCACATTATTGAAACGAGTGTTCCAACTTCAAGATGTTTTTTTAAGTCCATATATGGATCTTTGCGGTTTGCAAACCTTGTGATCAGTATCACTGGATGTGAAACCTAGCGGCTGTTCCATATAGATATCTTCCTCAAGATATCCATTTAGGAATGTCATTTTCACGTCCATTTGCCATATTTCATAATCAAAATAGACTGCAACAGCCAACAATGTGCGGATGGATTTTAGCATAGCTACTGGGGAAAAGGTATCCTGATAGTCTATGCCTTCGCGTTGACTATAACCTTTTGCCACCAGTCTAGCCTTGAATGTCTCCACATTCCCATCTGCACCAATCTTTCTCTTGAAGATCCATTTACATCCAATAGGTACTATACCTTCTGGTGGATCTACCAAGGTCCAGACTTGGTTTGAGTGCATCGAGTCAATTTCTGACTGCATTGCCTCTAGCCATTTCTCGGAGTCGATATCTGATATTGCCTCGTTGTAGGTTTTGGGATCATCTCCATGAGCACCATTATCTACGAGGAACATTTTCTCTACATCCTTTGAAACAATACCTAAGTATCTTTCAGGAGGATGGGAAACTCTTTCCGATCTACGAGGTGGAGGAGGTAGTGTTCTTATTGGCTCAACCTGATTTGGTTCCAATTGGTCCTTAGCTCGTTCTGCTTGTGAGACTTTCTCATCAAGCTTGATCTATTTTTCAATGCCGCTATCTTGAATAAACTATTTTTCAAGAAAGATGGCATGTCGACTCACAATCACATTGTGGTCTTCTGGAATGTAGAAATAGTATCCTAATGACTCTTTAGGATATCCTATGAATCGAGCTCTGAAGGACCTAAACTCTAATTTGTCCGCTTGTTGTCTTTTGACATGAGCGGACAACCCCAAATTCTGAGATGACTCAGACTTGGTTTCTTACCGTGCCATATCTCATACGGTGTGGTAGGAACGGTTTTAGAGGGAACCCTATTCAGTAAATAGATTGAAGTTAACAATGAGTGTCCCCAAAGAAATCAGGAAGGTCTGTGAAGCTCATCATGGACCGAACCATATCTAATAGAGTCCGATTTCTCTATTCTGAAACCCTATTGAGTTGAGGTGTTCCTGGTGGAGTCCATTGAGAGACTATGCCATTATCCTTGAGATAGTCTAGGAATTTCCTGCTAAGGTATTCACCTCCTCGATCTGATCGAAGAACCTTAATGGGTTTTTCTGTTTGTTTTTCTACTTCATGTCTGAATTCTTTGAACTTTTCAAAGGCTTCAGACTTGTGTCTCATAAGATACACATACCCATACCTAGACAGATCATCGGTAAAGGTAATGAAGTAGACAAAATTGCCTCTAGCCGGCACATCAAATGGGCCGCACACATCTGTATGTACTAGGGCAAGGAGATCTGTGGCTCTCCCCTGTCAATAAAAGGGAAGTTTGGTCATTTTGCCTTGAAGACAGGATTCAAGTTGGATATGACTCGAAGTCAAAGACTCAATAGCCCATTTTTCTCCAATTTGTTGATCCTATCTTCTGCTATATGACCTAATCTCAGGTGCCATAGATATCTGTCATTTGGACAATCCCTAGGTCGTTTGGCATTCACATTTTGCTCGAATAACGAGCATACCTCCAGAAGGACCTTCCTTCTTGTTCTTCAGGGTGGCCAGGTAAGTAGGACAGTTCCTGCTTCCAATGGCCGTCACTATTGCAATGGAAACACTTTCCTTTGCCATCGGCCTTTTCTTCTGATTCTGCCTTCTTCTTCTTTGATCCTTCCACCTTTTGCTTTTTCACAGACTTCTTTTTTCTTTTCAATAAGACTTTCTTTTGGAAGAAGTCCGTTCCATAGCAAGAACTGAGCCTTTAGAACCTTTCATAGAAAGCTCAGCGGTAACCAGCATATTCATTAACTCGGCCAAGGAATTCTAAAGTTTATGCATGTGGTAATTCATGATGAATTATCCATATGCATCAGTCAAGGATTGCAGAATGATATCATTCTGCAGGTCCAAGTCCAACTTCACACCGAGCTTCTCAAGCTCTTCCATGTCCTTGATCATTGTCAGACAGTGATCTTGGACTGACTGCCCATCACGCATCTTAGCCTTAAAAGTCATTTTGTGACTTGATATTTGCTGCGCGACTCTGTTCACCAAACATCTCCTGCAGGTGAGCCAACATTTGGCGAGCAGTCCCGATATCCTCATGTTGGCGTCGGAGCTCATCAGACATCGAGCCAACATGTAATATCTGGCCTTATTATCTTCGTCAATCCATTTTTCCAGAGACGCTCTCTGTTCAATAGATGGACGGGCTGGTAATGTGGGAGGGTCCTGGTCCAAAACATGGGTTAACTTCTCGAAACCAAATAATTTTGTAGTTCCTGAGCCAATCTTTATAATTGGGTCCGGTCAGTCTATGTGTGTCCAGGATACGTGCCAATGGGTTGGACGCAGACATATTCTATGAGAGTCAAAGATTCTAGTTAGATATTGTAATTTTGACTTACCAATTTTTAGAGGATTTTATTTTTAAACAAATTAGCTCCCACTATTTTCGGATCCCTACACTCCCTCTGTAGAGATGCGAAAATCTCCACGATTGATGATTTCTAGTGGGTGGTGCGGTCTCACCAACTGACTCATCACCTCACCTAACAGTTATTGGTGATGGGTTAGCCAATGAGTGAACAACTCTTGTTCAATGATTTTCTAATCATGGTGCACCCAAACTTGGTCTCTAATTCATAATTCACCGTATCCAAATATTGATCCACTCCTTAGTTAAGTCAGACCCACCATTTCATAGACTGGGTTCCTAATTGAGTCTCTCACCGTATCCAAAATATTGAGCCCAACTCATCCTCCAGCCCATAGCATCCAATGCCTAATAGACATGGTTGCGTCTTCCCGGTGCAACTGAGCCACTGTATCCAGCCGAGAACAATCAACCCCGGGAAGGGCCCGCACGTCTACAATGGTGGAAGACCTCGGACTTAATCTTTTCTTAGGGAGAATTGATTCAGGTCTCATTAAACTAGACTTGGCTTAGTCATAACAATTATGACTAACCTAGTGGCATGGGTTAGCTCGGATTATTGACCACCTCAGATCAGAACTGTGTCAACAGATATGGCCAGGTAAGTGAGACGGTGGAAGGAATATGCCATTAACTCATACAAGAACGCATTCAGGTCGAGTAGCTTCTAATTAAAAACCAGTCGGTCGTCTATGCCAAACTTACCTTAGACACCAAATTGTTGAGCCAGAACCAATTGGGTTAGCCTACAATCCAGACTCTAACCTCTGAGCCTAATTAGGTCTTACTTGATCGTGACTCAATCTTAACCCAGACTTAATCCTATTAGGCTGGTCAATTTAAGCATTGTTGATCCCATCTAACCAACTCTTGATTCGGTTTGATCAACCGCTTAGACCTAATTGAGCTACCCAAGCCCGAACCCAGTATTATGAATATGTCTTAGATCTGAAATTCTCAATTTTAGACCTAATTAATATTCCATAAACTTAATTCTTAATTAAGTAGGGTTCATAAACAAAATATGCACAATAAATCCTAGGGTTTCAGGATCTAGGGTTTTGCAGAAAGTAAGTTTTGGGTTTCTGATTAAGGACGAACACGCAGCACCCCTACACATCATAAGAACACCCCATCGAATGGAAGAGAGGGCCTTTAAACCCTTCTTCTTCTTATGACCGGACGGCCAAGAGGAACGCCTTAATCAGGAACATTCAATACTACAAAACAATATCAGATCTATATCATATATCTCATATATAAAGTAGATCTAATCATGGCATATTTTGCATACATTTCATGTATCATAATCATGCATATTTTCAGATCTAAATTATCTCATAATAATCTAAAAAATTAGATTTAAATTGATCTAATCAAAATAAATTCTAATCTAGACAATTATGTAGAACTATTCTACAACTAGTCTAGTCATGCATCAATCATATCTCATATGATTTCAAAAATTAAATAATTTTTATTTTTATTTTTTAGATGTTATTATAAACTTATAATATCAAAAATGTAATAAAAGATCTAAAATATGATTTAATCAGATTAAATCAAAAAATGAAGATATTCTATAGAACTATTCTATTCTAGATTAGTCATGCATATCTTCTAATCTTAGATCCAAATTTTTAATTTTAATTTTTTTCTAATTTCGATCTGATCACATCTCATGTGACATTAAAATTAATTTTTTTAATTAAAATAAATTTAAAATTAGATCTAAACATTTAGACCATGGCTCTGATACAGTTGAAGGGATCTCTGATTTCCCGTCCAGGTTCGTTCAGATCTGATCAGATCAAGAGATATATTTTCAAAAATTTTCTTATTCTAATCAGATCTTGATATATTTAATCTAATTCTTATTATTTTAATAAAATAAAATTAAAAGATAAATTAAATCAAATTTAATTTACCTGATCTGGGTAATCCTATTACCCTGTTGATGATCCTGTTTGCAGCGGAAGGTTCTGGATCTTAGCCACGCAAGGCTGCCTCTACGGTATCCACTGGTTGGATCTGGAGATCCTCTTCTTCTCTATCATACTCCAAAAATTAGATCTGATCTGATCTGGAGGATCTTCAAAACTCTTTTTGAAGATGAGCAGTCTCCTTTGCAGCAGCGCAGCCTTCTTACTTTTGATCGCCTTTCTTTGATCTGAATGCACCAACCAAGGTCCAAAACTCCTTTTGGACATGGAGAGCAAGGGGAGAAGGTGGTTTGGCATGGAGAGGGAGGGGAGAGGCAGCCTTGGGGCGTGGAGAAACTATGATCTCATCATATCTCTAATCTGAGTTGGGTACAGGGTCTTATTTATAGCTAGCTGTGATCCAACTCCTCTTCTTCCCAACCAATCACAACCTTTGTAAAATCAGATCTAAATCTGATTGTGGGAATAGAGTCCCCTGGATTCTCTCTTAGAGGGCCCTAAGACCATCAAAGTTGGTTCTTAGAAGAACTCTAATTGGAATCCAAAAAGGAGATGGAGTCCTTGTCCAATAAGGACTCCTAGGCGCCTCCAACTTGGGCACACGCCTAGGGTGGCGTGCGCCCTTCTCCTTGCCAGGTTCTGGTAGGGGAACAGGCCCCCACCAGCTCTCCAATAGGTGCATGACATGTGGTCAAAAGTCAAAGTGTCAATGGTCAACGTTTGACCAGTCAAAGGTAGACTTTTGACCAAAGTCAAAGAACAAGAAATGGCAGGTGACCAAAAATGGCAGGTAGTGTCTTACAAATAAGACAACCTTTTCTAACTTGGACAACCTCTAGTCAGACCATATGAAGGCTTCTATTTGAGCACAAACTCCTTTGGCTCAGACAGGACAACTTATTTATGATAGCAAAAGAAGAACGTTAGGTTCAATCGAGTGCTAGCACGATTTTCTTGAACCTAATTGAATCTCATTCAGATCAATTGAACTAGATCAGTTCAATTGATGATCACTAGATTCAAACCCTTGTTTGTGTGACATTAGGTTCAGTTCTGTATGGTAATGGGATATGTCATGATCTTATCATCGACTCATCGAAACTCCTTTCGATGGTAAGAATCTTTCTGATTCGAACAGCTAGAATGATCGATCATCTAAATCATTCTAATTGTTCCCAAAATCCACCAGTGACACCTAGCAGTATATGGTGGCAACCCATCAGAGCTGAATGCGAACCTCTTGGTGCAGCTACCTGTGTGATTCAGTTCTTCTATCTTGAGCCCCGATCAGATTAGGGTTAAGGTAAACTCGTCAAACCCTAGTCTCTGTCATATGATGTAATCATTCGATTCGAGTCCAATGTGAAAATCTAAATAGAAACTCTTTCTATTATTTCACTCTGCCATGGCCATGGGCTTCTGAACTTGATTCTCATGATTATCATAGGGCTGCTCCTCTACCACCGAGGTAGATAGATTCCATCTTGATGCCATCCAGTTCCTACAATGAACATGCTATCAAACATACACCTCAGGGTTCCATATGGCTAGAAGACGAGTAATGGTGTAGTCAAACTATAACACCCTCAAGGTGAACTGCCGATGCACCTCAGGTCAAAGAACCAGACACACTACTGCAGCATCGAGTCAGTCATTGACGAGAAGGTAGACTCCCTAATGACTACTCGAGGTGGTCACGCTCAGTGCCCTCGTTCTCTAACGAGTACTGTACTCTCGCTCTGGTGTCTCCACACCGTAGACTTAAGACTCATCTACTAAAAAGAAGCGATTGTACACCAACCTTCGATCAATACCCATCCTCTGGATGATCCTATGGTCGGGAGCAATTTATGAGTTAATAATGATTATTCGATTTAAATTTTCAACTCTTGAAAATATGAATTATCATTCATTAACTCAAAGGATGTATCACAGACACTAAATACACATATGTGATAGAAAATAACCCATTTATTGATTTTAGTCAAAATTATAATTTTGCCCCTAGAAGTGTATTACAATGTCAGCCAATTCTGGCTTCTAGGGCAATATATCTAACAGAGGCAAACTTTGACTACTTCATAACTTTTACCGATGATTTATCTCGTATGGATATGTATCTTAATGAGACACAATATTAAGCCTTTTGAAATGTTGTAAAGTAAATTCAGACATGAAGCTTTGAAAACAAATTAGAATGGAGGTGAATACCTTAAGTTAGGAATTCCTGAATTATCTCGAAGCAAAATAGCATGTCTCTGCAATGGACCCACTGGAACACGTCTCAACTTAATGGGTTTTAGAATGGAGAACCGGAACCCTATTAGAATATGGTCCGATCCTGATGAGCTTCACAACCTCTCTGATTTTTCTTTGGAAACACTAGTCTGTATACCTGCTATATATTTACTGATAGGATTTTTCTAAACTATTCTACACCAACCATATGAGATTGGCATGGTAAGAAACCAAGTCTGAGTCATCTAAGAATTGGGGTTGTCTGATCATATCAAAAGACAACAAAGCGGATAAGTTAGACTTATAGATCTTTAGAGCACGATTTATAAGAATATCAAAGGGTCATTAAGATATTATTTCTACATTCCGAAACCATAATATGATTGTGAGTTGCATGCCATTTTTTCTTAAAAAATAGTTTACTCAAGATGGTGGCATTGTAAAAGTAGATCAAGCTCGAGGAGAAAGCCTCACAAGGCAACAAGCTAACGGTCCTTATGGAACCAAATCAGGTTGAGCCAATACATCACTACTTCCTCCATCTTTGTAGATCGAAAAAGAGTTTTTCCATCCTCTGAGCAGTACTTAGTACATATTTCAGAGGAAGTAGAAAAAATATTCCTCAATAGTAAATAGGGTTCCGTGGTGATGATCCTGAAACCTAATGTGACTGGCGATTATCGGGATATCGACTCCGAGAAATGGCTAGAGCGAATGAAAGTTATGAATTTGAGCTTGAATGCCTCAAACTAAGTCCTGGACCTTTGGTTAGGATTCCAACCTGAAGTATAGTACCTATTGGGTGGTAAATGGAATTTTACCAAGAGAAAGATTGGTGTAGATGGGAATACGAAGACATTGTAAAGCTAAATTAAGTGGCAAAAGGGTATTAGTCAGGACATGAAGACATATGGACTATCAGGATATCTTTCGTCAGTAGTAGCTTCGCTAAAATTCAATCCGCACATTGTCTTACTATTGCAGCCTATTTTGATTATGAAATATATAAATAGATATGAAAAATGATTTCTAAAAGGGATACTTGTGGAGATATTATATGGAAACAACTGCTAGGTTTCACATCCAATTGATGTCATCAACAAAGTATGCAAAGCTGGCAAAGAACTCCATATATAGACTTAAGAAGCATCATCGAAGCTGGAAATACCCATTTAATGATGTGACAAATTTATTTGGTTCTTCAATCAAGAATTGAGAAGAAACCATGCATTTTCAAAAGGATTCAGTGGAAGCGCTATTGTCTTCCCATACTGTACGTGAGATGTATCCTCTTATTGGAAATATATTTTCATTTGACTACAGTTAAAATATGGTTATTCTAAAGTATTCTCATGAAAAGACTAAAGGAGAAGTCCTTTATTCTAAAATTAAGGTCTTATAGAGATAGACCGAATTAGGAATGCTAGGTCTTTCACAGAAGATGTAAATAGAGAAGTGTTAAGAGGTTTAGGCATGGAACAACTCAAAGGGATTAGTACCCTTCAAGAATGGGCATTCATCTCTCCAAGAAATATGTCCAAACACACCTAAGGAGATTGAACGTATATTAAGTAAGATCCTTATGCTTCAGCAATGGGGCCTCATCATATGCCCATGTATGGTACACGAACCTGATATAGCCCATGCAGTGGTATCACGAGCAGATATCAGTCAAAATCCAGAATGAAGAACACTGGACTTCTGTGGAAAATTATCCTTATGTAACTTAAGAGAAACTAAGGAATATACTATTTGATTTTTGGATAATGGAGAGAACTCCAGTCTAGGGGTATACAGACTCAAAATTTTAATGTCTGATATGATGATTGAAAGTCGACTCTGAGAGTCTGTTTGTATGTATGGTGGTGCTGTCAGTTGAAGAGTTTCCAAGCAAACAGTAATAGCAGATTCCCCACCCTAATTAAAAAGAAGCAGAGGTACATCACTACATTAGAACTACGAAGAGGTATTTTGGAAAAAGTTTGCCATAAGATCGAAGTGATGCCATTCGGATGCCGACTTGCCTTTTGTTGAGTTACGGTAGATACGATCTTTGATATATGGGTACTCATATGCCCTAGCCTACAGGAAGGCAAGAATCCTTCACCAGAAATCTAAACAATGCATGAGCGACAGATACCACCTCATCATGATTATCTTTGAGAAAGGTTAACGGTCGAGGTCAAGAGAGTCGACTCAGACAATGTGACAGACCCATTACAAGCGTTGGACGCCAGTCAGAAGATCGAACCAACCTGAGAAAGATGGACTTAAGATTATAGCCAATTGGCTTTAGGTCAGTGAAAAGTTTTATTAGATATGTTGGTGCCCTAAGAAGCAAAATTGGTTGATACTTATAATGGCACTTCTTAAGGGCAAAAATTATCAATTTTAAACTATAAATAATAAAATAAATTTTTTTCTTACATAGTTGTATTTGAAAAGTCTCTTGATCATTTCTTGAGAAATGGTAATGATAGTTCATATTTTCAAGAGTTGAAAATTTAAGACATGCGATTTTCATTAAAACTCATAATACTTCCGACGTAGATCATCATGAGGAGGGGTGGATTGATCTGAAAGTTCGGTTTATGAACTCACTTTTTAGGACTAGATAAGGTTATTGGAGTCTACGGTTAAGAGACTCAAAGTAGAGACAGATACTCATTGAGAATAAGCGGCACTGAGCGGACCACCCTCGAGTAGTCATGAGGAAGTCTACTTCTCATTGATGATAGGCTAGAAGCTGCGTGGTGTGTCTGTTCTTTAATCTGAGGTGCATCGATGATCACCTTAAGGATGTTTACGTTTACTAACCATAACTTGGATCTCCATAGCCATTCGAACCGCCGTGAGGTTATGTTGGCTAATAGCATATTCATTGTAGGAAAGTGGATTCCACAATAGGGGATTATCTACCTCCATAGAAGAGGAACCAGCCTATGATGATCTGAGAATCAAGTTCATAAAGCCCATGGCATGGAAGAGTAAAATAATAGAAAAGAGTTTTTTATTAGGCATTTTTACATTGGATTTGAAATCGATGATTAATTCATGATGTACGGGATATTAAGGGTTTGGATGAGCATCGCCCTAACCCTAATCTTAGTCAGGGCTCAAGATCGGAACTCTAATCACATAGAACTGCACCAAGAGGGTTCACTTTTAGTTCTGATGGGTTCCAACCGAATTTGTTTCTTGTGTCACTGGTGGAATTCTTGGAAGCAATTAGAATATTTGGATGATCGATCCCATAACTAGTTGGTCTGAAATCAAAAAAGTTACTGATCCATCGAAGATGTTTCGGATGATGTCGATGATAGACATACGACATATTTCATTACCCATAGCAAACTAAATCTAACTAGGTCCCCACACCAAATAAAGATTTGGATTGGACATATCATCCAATTGGACTTAACCAATTCAATTGATTTGAAATAAATTCAATTAGGTTCAAGAAAATAATGCTAGCAAAACAATTGAGCGAGGAGAATAATGGTATTCTTCTTTAATCAATCCTTAAAACTTGTCTCGACTGAGCCAAATATGTTTGGGACTCACTAAAAATAATCCCCCTCGCTTCTTTACTTGGTTTGAAATGAAGCTTGTTCAGAATTAGAAAAGGATTATCTTATTTATAAAATAAATTTGAGACAACACTTGTCAATTTTTCTATCACTACTAAATCTTATTTTTAGCATTTTGGGTCCAAATATTGACCTTTTAACACTTAGACATCTGCCCATATATCATGCCACTCATAGGAGAGAACCTTGGCGCTTATCTTCCTTATAAAAAAGTAGATAGGCAAGGGGTGGCAGCCTAGGGAGGTGTGCACCCTATGAGGATAAGATTAGAGTCTACACAGATGGGACTCCAGTTGCTTCAGGGAATCAAAACTAGAATGGCGCCATAAGACTTGTTTTGACCCAGTTGGGGCACGCATCTAAGAAGGTTTTGAAGGACCTCTAATCTAATTAGATTTAGATGATGTAATCCCATTCAATCAGATTTTAGTCTGATTGCAGCAAAGGGCCCGTGATTGCATCGGAATGCTGTGGCCCTGCATTGACGCAGTGGTCTTATATAAACCCTATCTTATCGGCCTAGAATTAATGAGCTTCTACTTTAGGCCCATGCCACAAAGCTTTTTCTCCCTCTCTCTCATGCACTTACTTGTCCTCTTCCTCCTCCTCCACGTTGCCCAAGAAGATTTTGGGGTACGAGTTGATGCGATCCAATCAAGTGAAAAGGCGACAGACAAACGGAAGAAGGTAGCACTGCTGTAAGAGACAACGGTTGTTCCTTCAAAACAGAATTTTTTGAAGAACGAATTCAAGATCAGATCTTAGGATCTGATTTTTGAGGATTGATTGAGAAGGAGAAGATCCTCCAAATCCTACTCGACGTGGATATCGATAGAGGCCAGGCGCTTTGCGTGGCTATGTCAAAAACCTCAAGGCAACATCGAC
>QRFJ01003370.1:0-85482 GCA_006176705.1 Cocos nucifera | reverse complement strand
AAAAAGAGGGAAAGGATAGACTACATATAGAACTATTCTATTCCTAGTCTAATCATTAGCTCAATACATTATAGATCTAAACCATACTATTTTTTTAATTTTTTGATTTTAGATCTAATCGACATCTTAATTGATATCTAAAGACTTTTAATATTAGATCATAAATAAAAATAAATTTAAGATTAAAATAGAGTCTAAAAAATTGCTAAACATTAGCTTTGATATCAGTTGAAGAAAATGCTGAATTTTTCTCTCATCATGGATCATCCAGATCTAATCAGATCTGAGGTAAATTTTCTACAAAATTTCTACGATACGATCAGATTAAGAGTCTCAAATTTGATCATGATAGATTTGAATATTAAAAATTAAAAATAAAATTAAATCAAATTTAATATCAAAGATATGATTGGGTAAATCTAATTATCTAACGATGATCTTGATCGTTCCTAAGGTTCTGAAAGAAGCCATGCACGTGCCTGACCTCTTCTGATATACCATAATTTAACCTAATAATAAGTATTAATATCATTTAATTTATGCTTATTTTTAAGAATTAATATTAATTGAATACATATTTAAGAAATTCATATTTTTAATATTTAAAAATTAATTAAAAAATAATAAAAATAAAAAATAAATTTTTATATATAATGAAAGAGCTTATTTTTTGAATCATAATCAAAAATAAGTTTTGAGTAAAACGAGCTAAAATGAAAAAGGATAGTGAATTTCTAATTACAAATAAAGTAAAAATTTAAATAAAAATAACATACGGCTCAGTCTGCTCAAGCTGCCACATAGCCGCAGCAGTCGTGCTCCAAATGTGCGAGCCTAAGCAACCCAAGCCGGCATGCCAAGAGCCAACTAGCCGACT
Organism: Cocos nucifera; assembly: GCA_006176705.1. NCBI lineage: Eukaryota > Viridiplantae > Streptophyta > Magnoliopsida > Arecales > Arecaceae > Cocos > Cocos nucifera. The sequence goes on along the minus strand of QRFJ01003370.1, from coordinate 84,605 downwards.
CAAGCCCAGAAAGCCATCCCGCATCTGCAAGGCACAGTGTGAACCGCCAGCTCAGCAAAAATGGGACGAATCAAAGCTTGCCACGTGGTGGACCTAGACTTAAAGGGTCTACAAAAATCATCATGGCTCATCAGGGTAATCTAGTCTTTTCACTCGATGAAGGAGCAGCTGATTGGCTACGATGTGCGGTGGCCGGTCATGAGTCCATGGGAACAGTAAATGTCAATCATAGGTGTGGTTGCGCGTCAAGATCGGACGTCATGGTTATTCAACTTGATTTGATTTTGATTTCACTCGGATCACCATCGGATGGCAGCCGTTGATTCCAACTCGATCGCGATGGTCCAGAAAGCTCTTGACGATATTTAGAACTCTCAGAGCACATGATCACGGCCTAATTTCCTCCATCAAGCATGATCAATGGTCAAGAATTTAATCTGATTTGATCTAGACTTACAATCATTTTTGGATATTTTTGAAGCATCGGTACAATCTATAATGGTTAGAATAAAAGATACCATTAAAATTTGTTCAGATTTTATTCGAATTTCATTTTGATTTTCCTATTTATAATTAAATGGCCCTTAGTCCCATATTGCCCAAAAAAATATCCAGCCTCTAACATTATTTAAGGACCCCAGGCCTCCAGAAAAAAATCTCAGATCAAGCGTGAAGCTTTGGTATAGGTGAAGCTAGGCTATGGGTTATGGCTGCTTCGAGCAATGGTACCGAGAAAGAAGAGCTAGGCTTCTACACCATCTTTTCCACATGCCGATCCAAGATCAGAGATCAGTCTATTTTAATTTTTTTTTTTAAATTTTAGTATTTAAATTCTATAATTTTAATTAATAAAATTTTATTTTTATATTTCTTTAATTTTAGCTTTTTATTTTATTTTAATTTAATTTCTATACTTTAATTATTGCTTTTTTATTTATTGCAAGTAGATGCTAAGATCTAACTAGTAGATCTTAGTACCAAGTTTAAATTTCTGCACTTTTAATTTTCTTTTTTATTTTCTGACTTCACTTTTAATCTCAAAATCTTCTTTTTCTTTTTCTTTTTAAAATCAAAAAGATTTAAATCTAAAAAACACTACTTTCCCTTATGGATTCGACCCGACTCACTACTATCTATATGATTTTTATATTTTAAGAAGTCGGATTAAACTGATAAACACGGTGTCTTAACGACAACATCGCATTCCTATCAATTTTTTGGTGCCTATTGCTGGTGAATTAGAATTTTATTTAGATTTAATATGGGGGACTTCTTTGCAATGTGGGCTTCTTTGTGGGACTAATATGTGGGCTTCTATTATTTGGTATTCCAAGTATTGCCACTTAAGATAGATCTGGTGTGGCTTTTCTAAGAGTTCCTTAAGTCTGTCCCATGACTCATGAATCTAGTTCCCGCTGAAAAGCTGAGCAAAATTCTATGATAGCTCATCTCATAGTATTGGTTTTGGCTATGGGGTTAAGATTTTTTAAGAAAATTCACATTTACAAGTCCAGCCCAAGTTTTAAGAATACTTGGACCTTCTTCTCTGATTTGGTGCCTAACTTTTTTAGGCATGTAGAACGGAGAGAGAGAGGATAAGATGGGGCAAATGCATATGGTAATGGGCGATAGCACTTGGCCATGAAAAAATTATTTGTGCGATCATGCTCTTTGGTGTAAGAGGGGTTTTAAAACATATGCAAACCATCTAAGTCCAAATTGACAAATAAAAACCTATTATTTGACTTTAAAGGGACACCAGGAATTAATCTCTACAGATCAAAACACAGATCCCATATAGTTTTCTCATCAATAAATGTATTGTTCAAAAAGTGGGATCGGCTTCAGCCACACATGATAGATAAGGATCAGGGAGCTCCATTTGGCCCTAGGAAGCTCTTCGTCAAGATTTTGATCCAACAATCAAACTCTAGTCAAACACCGCTTAGCCAAAAACACCTACTACCTAGGTTACAGGATAATTCAGTGCAATATGACATAGCCTTAAATTAGGGCAGTGCAGATTCTGAGCCCTAATCACATAGTCAAAATTAGAGATAAATATATGATGTGAAGAGAATATGTTTTACGGTAAGCATTTGAATTCAGGTCGAACGCAGCTTCAGATTTCTCCCCACAATAAGTCTTCGTAGCTATGTTTGACCTCTAGTCAATTGGCACTAGGAATATTTAATTTTCAGCATTTAACCTAATTATGACTGATTTTAGTTAGATGAAAGAATTAAAAATCCATTAGAGTAGATAGTAAATGAGTCAAATTCACAATTTGCTCAATTGTGATGAATCAGAAGATTATAAAGGAGAATGCATTAGGTCAAGTCTAGTGTGCTAGGCGCACTTCCTAACTAATGTGATCTTTCAATCAATTGACGGTTCTAATCCATTAACTATTCCAGATCCAAATTCTTGTTGTGTGACCAGTTTATGGTTTCAGTTCTTATGAATAAGTTGGGAATACTATGTCATGATCCTATCATTGACATCATCGAAACTCTTTTCGATGGATCAGAACTTTTTCTAATTCAAAATAGAGATCGATCATCTAAATCATAATTGCTCCAAAATCCACAGTGATACCTAGCAGTATATGGTGGAAACCATCAGACTGAAAGCAAACCTTCTGTGCATCCTACTGTGTGATTAGGTTCTTCTATCTGAGCCCCGATCAGATTAGGGTAAGGTGATTCGTCAAACCCTAATCCTCATATGATGTAATATTCGATTCGAGTAATTGAAAATCTAAATAGAACTTTCTTTATATTCACCTGCCATGGCATGGCTTGGACTATCTCATGATATCATAGGGCTGCTCCTCTACACGAGGTAGATAGATTCCTATTGTGGCAATCCATTCCTACAATGAACATGCTAATAGCAACATACACCTAGGGTTCAATAGTAGAGACGAATTTAGTGTAGTCAAACTATACACCTCAAGGTGAACTGCAATGCCACTGGTCAAAGAACCAAACACACACTGCAGCATCAGCTGTCATCATGAGAAGGTAGACTTCTTTGACTTTCGAGGTGGTCACGCTCAGTGCCTATTCTCTAAGAGTATCTAACTCTCCTCTGTGTCTCACACATAAACTAAGAATTCATCTACTAAAGAGAAGGATTGTAACAATTTTCGATCATCACATCCTCATGATGATCCTGATCGGAGTGAGTTTATGAGTTAATATGATATTATCTTAAATTTTCAACTCTTAAAAATATAAATTATCATTACCATTAACTCAAAGGATGTATCACAGACACTTTAAATACACTATGATAGAAAAATAACCTTCATTTTATTATTTATAGTCAAAATTATAATTTGCCCTTAGAAGTGTTACAAGTGTCAGCCAATCTGCTTCAGGGCACAATATCTAATGAAGAATCTTCGATGTCAAATGCCAATAGCAAAAGTCATGTCCACTTGTTCTCACAATATTGTTGAACCGAGAAATTAGATTTTTTCCGATAGGTTCGTTCAGATTTGATCAGATTGAGATATTTTTAAAAATTTTTTCTTAATCTAATCAGATTCTTGATATTTTCAGATCTATTTTCTTATTCTAATAAATAAAAAAATAATTAAATAAATTAATTAATGTTCTTTGATTGGATAATCCGATTGAATCCTGTTGATGATCCTGTTGATGCAGCGGAGTTCTGGATCTTAGCCACGCAGCGACCTGCCTCTACGGTATCCACTCATGGATCTAGATCTTGGAGTCTTTCTATTCCTATCGCGCTCTCAAAATTAGATCTAATCTGATTTGAGGGATCTTTCAAAACTCTTTTTGAAGATTAGCATGTCTCTATTGCAGTAGTGCGCCTTCTTTCTTTTCTCAGTCTTTTCTTTGATCTGATTGCACCAAACATGAGCCCTCACTTCCTTGGGCGTAAGAGCAGGATGAGAGGGGTTGATGGCATGAGGAGGGAGAGGACATTGGGGCATGGGAAGGAAACTCATGAATTATATAGTCTCTGAGTGCAGATAAGGGTTTATTTATAGACCCTGCTTGGTGCCATGCAATGCTGCATCATCCCAGTCAATTGCATTTGGCTTGGTGCTTATCAGATCTAATCTATATCTCGAATTAATATGGATGAATCCATGCATATTATCATAATCTATGGTATCATAATCATGCATTTTCAGATCTAAATTATCTCATAATAATCTAAAAAATTAGATTTAAATTGATCTAATCAAAATAAATTCTAATCTAGAAATTATGTAGAACTATTCTACAATAGTCTAGACATGCATCAATCATATCTCATATGATATTCAAAAATTAAATAATTTATTTGCTATTTTTTAGATGTTATTATAATACTTATATATCAAAAAATAGTAAATAAAAAGATCTAAAAATGATTTAATCGATTAAATCAAAATATGCAAGAATATTCTATAGAATATTCTATTCTAGAACTAGTCATGCATATCTTCTAATCTTAGATCAAATTATTTAATTTTAATTTTTTCTAATTTCAGATCTGATCACATCTCATGTGACATCTAAAATCAATTATTTTCTAATTAAAATAAATTTAAAATCAGATCTAAACAATTTAGAACCATGGCTCTGATACCAGTTGAAGGAAAATCCTGATTTTCGGTCCAGGTTCGTTCAGATCTGATCAGATCAAGAGATATATTTCAAAAATTTTTCTCTTGATCCCAATCAGATCTTGATATGTTTTAGATCTGATTCTTATTATTTTAATAAAATAAAATTAAAAGATAAATTAAATCAAATTTAATTTACCTGATCTGGGTAATCCTATTACCCTGTTGATGATCCTATTTGCAGCGGAAGGTTCTGGATCTTAGCCACGCAAGCGCCTGGCCTCTATCGGTATCCACTTGGGTTGGATCTAGAGATCCTCTTCTTCTCTATCACGCCTCCAAAAATTAGATCTAGATCTAATCTGGAGGATCTTCAAAACTCTTTTTGAAGATGAGCAGTCGTCCTTTGCAGCAGCGCAGCCTTCTTACTTTTGATCGCCTTTCTTTGATCTAAATTGCACCAACCAAGGTCCAAAACTCCTTTTGGACGTGGAGAGCAAGGGGAGAAGGTGGTTTGGCATGGAGAGGGAGGGGAGAGGCAGCCTTGGGCGTGGAGAAACTATGATCTCATCATATCTCTAATCTGAGTTGGGTACAGGGTCTTATTTATAGACTAGCTGTGATCCAACTCCTCTTCTTCCCAACCAATCACAATCCTTTGTGAAATCAGATCTAAATCTGATTGGTGGGAATAGAGTCCCCTGGATTCCTCCTTAGAGGGCACCTAAGACTAGTCAAAGTTGGTTCTTAGAAGAACTCTAATTGGAATCCAAAAAGGAGATGGAGTCCTTGTCCAACAAGGACTCCTAGGCGCCTCCAACTTGGGCACACGCCTAGGGTGGCGTGCGCCCTTCTCCTTGCCAGGTTCTGGTAGGGGACAGGCCCCCACCAGCTCTCCAATAGGTGCATGACATGTGGTCAAAAGTCAAAGTGTCAATGGTCAACGTTTGACCAGTCAAAGGTAGACTTTTGACCAAAGTCAAAGAACAAGAAATGGCAGGTGACCAAAAATGGCAGGTAATGTCTTACAAATAAGACAACCTTTTCTGACTTGGACAACCTCCTAGTCAGACCATATGAAGGCCTCTGTTTGAGCACAAACTCCTTTGGCTCAGACAGGACAACTTATTTATGATAGCAAAAGAAGAACGTTAGGTTCAATCGAGTGCTAGCACGATTTCCTTGAACCTAATTGAATCTCATTCAGATCAATTGAACTAGATCAGTTCAATTGATGATCACCAGATTCAAACCCTTGTTTGTGTGACCCAGTTAGGTTCAGTTCTGTATGGTAATGGGATATGTCATGATCTCTATCATCGACATCATCGAAACTCCTTTCGATGGATCAGAACTCTTCTGATTCGAATAGCTAGAATGATCGATCATCTAAATCATTCTAATTGCTCCCAAAATCCACCAGTGACACCTAGCAGTATATGGTGGCAACCCATCAGAGCTGAATGCGAACCTCTTGGTGCAGCTACCTGTGTGATTCAAGTTCTTCTATCTTGAGCCCCGATCAGATTAGGGTTAAGGTAAACTCGTCAAACCCTAGTCTCTGTCATATGATGTAATCATTCGATTCGAGTCCAATGTGAAAATCTAAATAGAAACTCTTTCTATTATTTCACTCTGCCATGGCCATGGGCTTCTGGACTTGATTCTCATGATTATCATAGGGCTGCTCCTCTACCACCGAGGTAGATAGATTCCATCTTGATGCCAATCCAGTTCCTACAATGAACATGCTATAGCCAACATACACCTCAGGGTTCCATATGGCTAGGAGATCGAGTAATGGTGTAGTCAAACTATAACACCCTCAAGGTGAACTACCGATGCACCTCAGGTCAAAGAACCAGACACACTACTGCAGCATCGAGTCAGTCATTGACGAGAAGGTAGACTCCCTAATGACTACTCGAGGTGGTCACGCTCAGTGCCCTCGTTCTCTAACGAGTACCTGTACTCTCGCTCCGGTGTCTCCACACCATAGACTCAAGACTCATCTACTAAAGAGAAGCGATTGTACACCAACCTTTCGGATCAATCACCATCCTCGTGATGATCCTATGGTCGGGAGCAATTTATGAGTTAATAATGATTATTCATGTCTTAAATTTTCAACTCTTGAAAATATGAATTATCATTACCATTAACTCAAAGGATGTATCACAGACACTAAATACACATATGTGATAGAAAATAACCCATTTATTGATTTTAGTCAAAATTATAATTTTGCCCCTAGAAGTGTATTACAAGTGTCAGCCAATTCTGGCTTCTAGGGCACATATATCTAACAATCTCCCACTTGTCCTAAAGCCAATTGGCTACAAGTCTAAGTCCCATCTTCTCAAGGTGGGCTTCGATCTTCTGCTGGCCCAACGGCTTTGTAAGTGGGTCTGCCACATTATCTGCGGAGTCGACTCTCTTGACCTCGACATAACCCTTTTCAAGGTAATCGTGGATGAGATGATATCACCGTTTGCTTGGAACTCTTCCAGCTGACAGCTCCACCATTGCACACAAACAGACTTCCAGATGTCGACTTTCGATCATCTATATCGGACATGAAATCCGAGTCTGTGTATCCCTGGACTTGGAGTTCTCCGTTACCAAAGACCAACATCATATCCTTAGTTCTTCTCAAGTACTTAAGGATACATTTCACAGAAGTCCAGTGTTCTTCACCTGGATTTGACTGATATCTGCTTGTGACACTCACAGCATGGGCTATATCAGGTCGTGTACATAGCATGGCATACATGAGGCTCCCTATTGCAGAAGCATAAGGGATCTTGCTCATGCATTCTATTTCCTCAGGTGTGCTAGGGCACATCTTCTTGGAAAGATGAATACCATGTCTGAAGGGTATTAATCCCCTCTTAGAGTTTTCCATACTAAATCCTCTTTAGTACTTTCTCTATGTACATCTTCTGTGAAAGTCCTAGCATCCTATTCGGTCTATCCCTATAGACCTTAATTCCTAGAATAAAGGATGCTTCACCTAGGTCTTTCATGGAGAATTCCTTGGACAACCACATCTTGACTGATGTCAACATGGGAATATCATTCCCAATAAGGAGGATGTCATCCACGTACAATACGAGGAAGACAACAGCGCTCCCACTGACCCTTTTGAAAACACATGGTTCCTCTTCGTTTTTTGATGAAACCAAACTTTTTGATCACATCATTGAAACGAGTGTTCCAGCTCCGAGATGCTTGCTTAAGTCCATATATGGACCTTTGCAGCTTGCAAACCTTGTGATCAGTATCACTGGATGTGAAACCTAGCGGCTGTTCCATATAGATATCTTCCTCAAGATATCCATTTAGGAATGCCGTTTTCACGTCCATTTGCCATATTTCATAATCGAAATAGGCTGCAACAGCAAGCAATGTGCGGATGGATTTTAGCATAGCTACTGGGAAAAGGTATCCTGATAGTCTATGCCTTCGCGTTGACTATAACCTTTTGCCACCAGTCTAGCCTTGAATGTCTCCACATTCCCATCTGCACCAATCTTTCTCTTGAAGATCCATTTACATCCAATAGGTACTATACCTTCTGGTGGATCTACCAAGGTCCAGACTTGGTTTGAGTGCATCGAGTCAATTTCTGACTGCATTGCCTCTAGCCATTTCTCGGAGTCGATATCTGATATCGCCTCGTTGTAGGTTTTGGGATCATCTCCATGAGCACCATTACCTACGAGGAACATTTTCCTCTACATCCTCTGAAACAATACCTAAGTATCTTTCAGGGGGACGGGAAACTCTTTCCGATCTACGAGGTGGAGGAGGTAGTGTTCTTATTGGCTCAACCTGATTTGGTTCCACTTGGTCCTTAGCTCGTTCTGCTTGTGAGACTTTCTCATCAAGCTTGATCTATTTTTCAATGCCGCTATCTTGAATAAACTATTTTTCAAGAAAGATGGCATGTCGACTCACAATCACATTGTGGTCTTCTGGAATGTAGAAATAGTATCCTAATGACTCTTTAGGATATCCTATGAATCGAGCTCTGAAGGACCTAAACTCTAACTTGTCCGCTTGTTGTCTTTTGACATGAGCCGGACAACCCCAAATTCTGAGATGACTCAGACTTGGTTTCTTACCGTGCCATATCTCATACGGTGTGGTAGGAACGGTTTTAGAGGGAACCCTATTCAGTAAATAGATTGAAGTTAACAATGAGTGTCCCCAAAGAAAATCAGGGAAGGTCTGTGAAGCTCATCATGGATCGAACCATATCTAATAGAGTCCGATTTCTCCGTTCTGAAACCCCGTTGAGTTGAGGTGTTCCTGGTGGAGTCCATTGAGAGACTATGCCATTATCCTTGAGATAGTCTAGGAATTCCCTGCTAAGGTATTCACCTCCTCGATCTGATCGAAGAACCTTAATGGGTTTTTCCTGTTTGTTTTTCTACTTCATGTCTGAATTCTTTGAACTTTTCAAAGGCTTCAGACTTGTGTCTCATAAGATACACATACCCATACCTAGACAGATCATCGGTAAAGGTAATGAAGTAGACAAAATTGCCTCTAGCCGGCACATCAAATGGGCCGCACACATCAGTATGTACTAGGGCAAGGAGATCTGTGGCCCTCTCCCCATGTCCAACAAAAGGGAGTTTAGTCATTTTGCCTTGAAGACAGGATTCACAAGTTGGATATGACTCGGAAGTCAATGGACTCAATAGCCCATTTTTCTCCAATTTGTTGATCCTATCTTCTGCTATATGACCTAATCTCAGGTGCCATAGATATCTGTCATTTGGACTATCCCTAGGTCGTTTGGCATTCATGTTTTGCTCGATAGTTAGAACAGGTACATCAATATGTAGCTGATAAAGACCATTAATAAGAAAACCATTTGCAATTTTATTTCTTTCATAAAGAATGTTACAATGGTCCTTAAAGAAGGTGATCACATAACCTTGTGCTAAGCATGAAACAGAAATCAAATTCCTGCTAGCTGCAGGCACAAAATAACAGTCTTTCAAAACTAAGTCTAAACCAGATGGTAATCGAAGAGGGTATGTTCCCACGGCTACTGCAGCAACTCTTGCTCCATTACCAACGCGTAGGATCATGTCTCCATCCCTCAGCCTCCTATTCTATCCTCAAGACCCTGCATAGAAGTGCACAGATGAGCACTAGAACCAGAGTCAAGCACCCAACTGGATGCAGAAGAAACCGTAAGGTTAGACTCAATAACGAGCATACCTCCAGAAGGACCTTCCTTCTTGTTCTTCAGGGTGGCCAGGTAAGTAGGGCAGTTCCGCTTCCAATGGCCGTCGCTATCGCTGTTGCAATGGAAACACTTTCCTTTGCCATCGGCCTTTTTCTTCGATTCTGCCTTCTTCTTCTTTGATCCTTCCACCTTTTGCTTTTTCACAGACTTCTTTTTCTTTCCATAAGACTTTCTTTTGGAAGAAGTCCGTTCCATAGCAAGAACTGAGCCTTTAGAACCTTTCATAGAAAGCTCAGCGGTAACCAGCATATTCATTAACTCGGCCAAGGAATTCTGAAGTTTATGCATGTGGTAATTCATGATGAATTGCCCATATGCATCAGTCAAGGATTGCAGAATGATATCATTCTGTAGGTCCAAGTCCAACTTCACACCGAGCTTCTCAAGCTCTTCCATGTCCTTGATCATTGTCAGACAGTGATCTTGGACTGACTGCCCATCACACATCTTAGCCTTAAAAAGTCATTTTGTGACTTGATATTTGGCTGCGCGACTCTGTTCACCAAACATCTCCTGCAGGTGAGCCAACATTTGGCGAGCAGTCCCGATATCCTCATGTTGGCGCTGGAGCTCATCAGACATCGAGCCCAACATGTAATATCTGGCCTTATTATCTTCGTCAATCCATTTTTCCAGAGATGCTCTCTGTTCAACAGATGGACGGGCTGGTAATGTGGGAGGGTCCTGGTCCAAAACATGGGTTAACTTCTCGGAAACCCAAAATAATTTTGTAGTTCCTGAGCCAATCTTTATAATTGGGTCCGGTCAGTCTATGTGTGTCCAGGATACGTGCCAATGGGTTGGACGCAGACATATTCCTGTAGAGAGTCAAAGATTCTAGTTAGATACTGTAATTTTGACTTAACCAATTTATTTAGAGGATTTTATTTTTAAACAAATTAGCTCCCACTATTTTCTCGGATCCCTACACTCCCTCTGTAGAGATGCGAAAATCTCCACGATTAATGATTTCTAGTGGGTGGTGCGGTCTCACCAACTGACTCATCACCTCACCTAACAGTTATTGGTGATGGGTTAGCCAATGAGTGAACAACTCTTGTTCAATGATTCTCTAATCATGGTGCACCCAAACTTGGTCTCTAATTCATGAATCTCACCGTATCCGAAATATTGATCCACTCCTTAGTTAAGTCAGACCCACCATTTGCATAGACTGGGTTCCTAATTGAGTCTCTCACCGTATTCGAAATATTGAGCTCAACTCATCCTCCAGCCCATAGCATCCAATGCCTAATAGACATGGTTGCGTCTTCCCGGTGCAACTGAGCCACTGTATCCAGCCGAGAACAATCAACCCCGGGAAGGGCCCGCACATCTACAATGGTGGAAGACCTCAGACTTAATCTTTTCTTAGGGAGAATTGATTCAGGTCTCATTAAACTAGACTTGGCTTAGTCATAACAATTATGACTAACCTAGTGGCATGGGTTAGCTCGGATTATTGACCACCTCAGATCAGAACTGTGTCAACAGATATGGCCAGGTAAGTGAGATCGGTGGAAGGAATATGCCATTAACTCATACAAGAACGCATTCAGGTCGAGTAGCTTCCAATTAAAAACCAGTCGGTCGTCTATGCCAAACTTACCTTAGACACCAAATTGTTGAGCCAGAACCAATTGGGTTAGCCTACAATCCAGACTCTAACCTCTGAGCCTAATTAGGTCTTACTTGATCGTGACTCGATCTTGACCCAGACTTAATCCTATTAGGCTGGTCAATTTAAGCATTGTTGATCCCATCTAACCAACTCTTGATTCGGTTTGATCAACCGCTTAGACCTAATTGAGCTACCCAAGCCCGAACCCAGTATTATGAATATGTCTTAGATCTGAAATTCTCAATTTTAGATCCTAATTAATATTTCATAAACTTAATTCTTAATTAAGTAGGGTTCATAAACAAAATATGCACAATAAATCCTAGGGTTTCAGGATCTAGGGTTTTGCAGAAAGTAAGTTTTGGGTTTCTGATTAAGGACGAACACGCAGCACCCCTACACATCATAAGAACACCCCATCGAATGAGGAAGAGAGGGCCTTTAAACCCTTCTTCGTTCTTATGATCCGGACGGCCAAGAGGAACGCCTTAATCAGGAACATTCAATACTACAAAACAATATCAGATCTATATCATATATCTCATATATAAAGTAGATCTAATCATGGCATATTTTGCATACATCTCATGTATCATAATCATGCATATTTTCAGATCTAAATTATCTCATAATAATCTAAAAAATTAGATTTAAATTGATCTAATCAAAATAAATTCTAATCTAGACAATTATGTAGAACTATTCTACAACTAGTCTAGACATGCATCAATCATATCTCATATGATATTCAAAAATTAAATAATTTTATTTATTTATTTTTTAGATGTTATTATAATACTTATAATATCAAAAAATAGTAAATAAAAAGATCTAAAATATGATTTAATCAGATTAAATCAAAAACATGCAAGACTATTCTATAGAACTATTCTATTCTAGAACTAGTCATGCATATCTTCTAATCTTAGATCCAAATTATTTAATTTTAATTTTTTTTTCTAATTTTAGATCTGATCACATCTCATGTGACATCTAAAATTAATTATTTTCTAATTAAAATAAATTTAAAATTAGATCTAAATAATTTTAGAACCATGGCTCTGATACCAGTTGAAGGGAAATCCTGATTTCCCGGTCCAGGTTCGTTCAGATCTGATCAGATCAAGAGATATATTTCAAAAAAAATTTTCTTGATTCCAATCAGATCTTGATATATTTCAGATCTAATTCTTATTATTTTAATAAAATAAAATTAAAAGATAAATTAAATCAAATTTAATTTACCTGATTTGGGTAATCCTATTACCCTGTTGATGATCCTGTTTGCAGCGGAAGGTTCTGGATCTTAGCCACGCAAGTGCCTGGCCTCTACCGGTATCCACTTAGGGTTGGATCTGGAGATCCTCTTCTTCTCTATCACACCTCCAAAAATTAGATCTAGGATCTGATCTGGAGGATCTTCAAAACTCTTTTTGAAGATGAGCAGTCGTCCTTTGCAGCAGCGCAGCCTTCTTACTTTTGATCGCCTTTCTTTGATCTGAATCGCACCAACCAAGGTCCAAAACTCCTTTTGGACGTGGAGAGCAAGGGGAGAAGGTGGTTTGGCATGGAGAGGGAGGGGAGAGGCAGCCTTGGGGCGTGGAGAAACTATGATCTCATCATATCTCTAATCTGAGTTGGGTACAGGGTCTTATTTATAGACTAGCTGTGATCCAACTCCTCTTCTTCCCAACCAATCACAACCCTTTGTGAAATCAGATCTAAATCTGATTGATGGGAATAGAGTCCCCTGGATTCCTCCTTAGAGGGTGCCTAAGACCAGTCAAAGTTGGTTCTTAGAAGAACTCTAATTGGAATCCAAAAAGGAGATGGAGTCCTTGTCCAACAAGGACTCCTAGGCGCCTCCAACTTGGGCACATGCCTAGGGTGGCGTGCACCCTTCTCCTTGCCAGGTTCTGGTAGGGGGACAGGCCCCCACCAGCTCTCCAATAGGTGCATGACATGTGGTCAAAAGTCAAAGTGTCAATGGTCAACGTTTGACCAGTCAAAGGTAGACTTTTGACCAAAGTCAAAGAACAAGAAATGGCAGGTGACCAAAAATGGCAGGTAGTGTCTTACAAATAAGACAACCTTTTCTAACTTGGACAACCTCCTATCAGACCATATGAAGGCCTCTATTTGAGCACAAACTCCTTTGGCTCAGACAGGACAACTTATTTATGATAGCAAAAGAAGAACGTTAGGTTCAATCGAGTGCTAGCACGATTTCCTTGAACCTAATTGAATCTCATTCAGATCAATTGAACTAGATCAGTTCAATTGATGATCACTAGATTCAAACCCTTGTTTGTGTGATCCAATTAGGTTCAGTTCTGTATGGTAATGGGATATGTCATGATCTCTATCATCGACATCATCGAAACTCCTTTCGATGGATCAGAACTCTTCTGATTCGAACAGCTAGAATGATCGATCATCTAAATCATTCTAATTGCTCCCAAAATCCACCAATGATACCTAGCAGTATATGGTGGCAACCCATCAGAGCTGAATGCAAACCTCTTGGTGCAGCTACCTGTGTGATTCAGTTCTTCTATCTTGAGCCCCGATCAGATTAGGGTTAAGGTAAACTCGTAAAACCCTAGTCTCTGTCATATGATGTAATCATTCGATTCTAGTCCAATGTGAAAATCTAAATAGAAACTCTTTCTATTATTTCACTCTGCCATGGCCATGGGCTTCTGAACTTGATTCTCATGATTATCATAGGGCTGCTCCTCTACCACCGAGGTAGATAGATTCCATCTTGATGCCATCCAGTTCCTACAATGAACATGCTATAGCCAACATACACCTCAGGGTTCCATATGGCTAGAAGACTGAGTAATGGTGTAGTCAAACTATAACACCCTCAAGGTGAACTGCCGATGCACCTCAGATCAAAGAACCAGACACACTACTGCAGCATCGAGTCAGTCATTGACGAGAAGGTAGACTCCCTAATGACTACTCGAGGTGGTCACGCTCAGTGCCCTCGTTCTCTAACGAGTACCTGTACTCTCGCTCTGGTGTCTCCACACCGTAGACTTAAGACTCATCTACTAAAAAGAAGCGATTGTACACCAACCTTCCAGGATCAATCACCATCCTCATGATGATCCTATGGTCGGGAGCAATTTATGAGTTAATAATGATTATTCATGTCTTAAATTTTCAACTCTTGAAAATATGAATTATCATTACCATTAACTCAAAGGATGTATCACAGACACTAAATACACATATGTGATAGAAAATAACCCATTTATTGCTTTTAGTCAAAATTATAATTTTGCCCCTAGAAGTGTATTACAAATGTCAGCCAATTCTGGCTTCTAGGGCACATATATCTAACAGAGGCAACTTTGACTACTTCATAACTTTTACCGATGATTTATCTCGGTATGGATATGTGTATCTTATGAGACACAAATTTGAAGCCTTTGAAATGTTTAAGAAATTCAGACATGAAGTTGAAAAGCAAATTAGAATGGAGGTGAATACCTTAGTTAGGAATTCCTGAATTATCTCAAGCAAAATAGCATGTCTCTCAATGGACTCCACCTGGAACACCTCAACTTAATGGAGTTTTAGAATGGAGGAACCGGACCCTATTAGATATGGTCCGATCCATGATGAGCTTCACAAACCTCTCTGATTTTCTTTGGAAACATAGTCTGTTAACTGCTATATATTTACTGAATAGGATTTTCTCTAAAACTATTCTTACCACACCATATGAGATATGGCATGGTAAGAAACCAAGTCTGAGTCATCTAAGAATTTGGGGTTGTCTGACTCATATCAAAAGACAACAAGCGGATAAGTTAGACTATAGATCCTTTAGAGCACGATTTATAAGATATCCTAAAGGGTCATTAAGATATTATTTCTACATTCCAGAAAACCATAATATGATTGTGAGTTGGCATGCCATTTTTCTTAAAAAATAGTTTACTCAAGATGGTGGCATTGAAAAGTAGATCAAGCTCGAGGAGAAAGCCTCACAAGAGCAACAAGCTAAGGATCCTATGGAACCAAATCAGGTTGAGCCAATACAATCACTACCTCCTCCATCTTGTAGATCGAAAAGAGTTTTCCATCCTCCTGAGAGGTACTTAGGTACTATTTCAGAGGAAGTAGAAAAAATATTCCTCATAGGTAATAGGGTTCGTGGTGATGATCCTGAAACCTATGATGAGGCGATATCGGATATCGACTCCGAGAAATGGCTAGAGGCAATGAAGTTAGAAATTGACTTGATGCACTCAAACTAAGTCTGGACCTTGGTAGATCCACCTGAAGGTATAGTACCTATTGGGTGTAAATGGATTTACAAGAGAAAGATTGGTGTAGATGGGAATACGAAGACATTTAAAGCTAAATTAGTGGCAAAAGGGTATAGTCAGCATGAAGACATTGACTATCAGGATATCTTTTCGTCAGTAGCTATGCTAAAATTCATCCGCACATTGCTTACTATTGCAGCCTATTTTGATTATGAAATATGATAAATAGATATGAAAATGATGTTCTTAAATGGATACCTTGTGGAAGATATCTATATGGAACAACTGCTAGGTTTCACATCCAATGATGCTCATCACAAAGTATGCAAGCTGCAAAGATCCATATATAGACTTAAGTAAGCATCTCGAAGCTGGAATACCCATTTTAATGATGTGATCAAATTATTTGGTTTCATCAAGAATGAGGAGAAACCATGCATTTTCAAAAGGATCAGTGGAAGCGCTATTGTCTTCCTCATACTGTACGTGGATGATATCCTCCTTATTGGAAATGATATTTTCATGTTGACTACAGTTAAAATATGGTTATCTAAAGTATTCTCCATGAAAGACCTAGGAGAAGCATCCTTTATTCTAAAAATTAAGGTCTATAGAGATAGACCGAATAGGATGCTAGGTCTTTCACAGAAGATGTACATAGAGGAAGTGTTAAAGAGGTTTAGCATGGAAAACTCTAAGAGGGGATTAGTACCCTTCAGACATGGCATTCATCTCTCCAAGAAAATATGTCCCAACACACCTAAGGAGATTGAACGTATAAGTAAGATCCCTTATGCTTCAGCAATAGGGGGCCTCATATATGCCATGTTATGTACACGACCTGATATAGCCCATGCAGTGAGTATCACGAGCAGATATCAGTCAAATCCAGATGAAGAACACTGGACTTCTGTGAAATGTATCCTTATGTACTTAAGAAGAACTAAGGATATACTATTGATTTTTGATAATGGAGAACTCCAAGTCTAGGGGTATACAGACTCAAATTTTATGTCTGATATAGATGATTGAAAGTCGACATCTGAGAGTCTGTTTGTATGTAATGGTGGTGCTGTCAGTTGGAAGAGTTCCAAGCAAACAGTAATAGCAGATTCCACTATAGAAGCAGAGTACATCACTACATTAGAAGCTACGAAGGAGGCATTTTGGTACAAAAAGTTTGCCATAGAGATCGAAGTGATGCCATCGGATGCCATTCCTTTGTACTACGATAATAATGGTACCATAGCCCTAGCTAAGAAGGCAAGATCTCACCAGAAATCTAAGCACATCGAGCGACGATACCACCTCATCCGTGATTATCTTGAGAAAGGTTACGTCGAGGTCAAGAGAGTCGACTCCACAGACAATGTGACAGACCCACTTACAAAGTCGTTGGACCAGCAGAAGATCGAAGCCAACCTTGAGAAGATGGGACTAAGATTTATAGCCAATTGGCTTTAGGTCAAGTGAAAGTTTATTAGATATGTGTGCCCTAGAAGCCAAATTGGTTGATACTTATAATGCACTTCTAAGGGCAAAATTATAATTTTAACTATAAATAATAAAATAAATTATTTTCTACATAGTGTGTATTTGAAAGTCTCTGTGATACATTTCTTGAGTTAATGGTAATGATAGTTCATATTTTCAAGAGTTGAAAATTTAAGACATGGATTTTCATTATTAACTCATAAAATACTTCCGACCGTAGGATCATCATGAGGATGGTGATTGATCTGAAAGGTTGGTTTATGATCACTTCTTTAGGATAGATAAGTATTGAGTCTACGGTGTAGAGACATCAAAGTGAGAGTACAGATACTCATTGGAGAATAAGGGCACTGAGCGTGACCACCTCGAGTAGTCATGAGGAAGTCTACCTTCTCATTGATGACTAGCTAGAAGCTGCAGTGGTGTGTCTGGTTCTTTGATCTGAGGTGCATCGATAGATCACCTTAAGGATGTTTTAGTTTGACTACACCATAACTTGGTCTCCTAGCCATTCGAACCCTGAGGTATATGTTGGCTATAGCATATTCATTG
Organism: Cocos nucifera; assembly: GCA_006176705.1. Taxonomy (NCBI): domain Eukaryota; kingdom Viridiplantae; phylum Streptophyta; class Magnoliopsida; order Arecales; family Arecaceae; genus Cocos; species Cocos nucifera. Next base: position 66,792 of record QRFJ01003370.1, on the reverse strand, counting down.
TAGGAAGTGGATTGCACCAATAGGGGATCTATCTACCTCCATAGAAGAGGACCAGCCCTATGATGATCATGAGAATCAAGTTCATAAAGCCCATGGCCATGGCAGAGTAAAATAATAGAAAGAGTTTTTATTAGGATTTTTACATTGGATTTGAATCGAATGATTAATTCATATGACGGATATTAGGGTTTGATGAGATCGCCCTAACCCTAATCTAGTCAGGGCTCAAGATAGAGAAACTTAATCACATAGGAAACTGCACCAAGAGGTTCACTTTTAGTTCTGATGGGTTACCACCATATGTTTCTTGGTGTCACTGGTGAATTTTGGAAGCAATTAGAATGATTTGGATGATCGATCATACTAGTTGTCTGAATCAAAAAAGTTCTGATCCATCGAAAGATGTTTCGATGATGTCGATGATAGACATCACGACATATTTCATTACCATACAAAACTAAATCTAACTAGGTCACACAAATAAAGATTTGGATCTGGATATCATCAATTGGATTAACCCAATTCAATTGATTTGAATAAGATTCAATTAGGTTCAAGAAAATCATGCTAGCACACAATTGAGCATAATGTTCTTCTTTAACAATCATTAAAACTTGTCTCGACTGAGCCAAATATGTTTGGGCTCACTCAAAAATCTTTACTTGGTTTGAATGAAGCTTGTTCAGATTAGAAAAGGATTATCTTAATTTATAAAATAAATTTGAGACAACACTTGTCATTTTTCATCACCTACTAAATCTTATTTTTAGATTTTGGTCAAATATTGACCTTTAACACTTAGACATCTGCCCATATATCATGCACTCATAGGAGAGAACCTTGGGCCTTATCTTCCTTCTAAAAAGTAGATAGGCAAGGGGTGCAGCCTAGGGAGGTGTGCACCCTATGAGGATAAGATTTAGAGTCCTACACAGATGGGACTCCAGTTGCTTCAGGGAATCAAACTAGATGGCGCCAATAAGACTTGTTTGACCCAGTCTTGGCACCATCTAAGAAGAGTTTTGAAGGACTCTAATCTAATTAGATTAGATGATGTAATCCCATCAATCAGATTTAGATCTGATTGCACAAAGGGCCGTGATTGATCGGAATGATGTGGCACTGCATGACGCAGTAGGATCTATATAAACCCTATCTACGCCTAGAATTATGAGCTTCTACCTTTAGCCCATGCCACAAAGCTTTTCTCCCTCCTTCTCCATGCCACCTTCTTGTCCTCTCTCTCCTCTCCACGCCCAAGAGATTTTGGGTACGAGTTAGATGCGATCCAATCAAGTGAAAGGCGACAGAAAAGGAAGAAGGTAGCACTGCTGTAAGAGACAACGGTTGTTCTTCAAAAGAATTTTTTGAAGACCTTCAAGATCAGATCTAGATCTGATTTTTGGAGGATTGATTGAGAAGGAGAAGATCTCCAAATCCTACTCGAGTGGATATCGATAGAGGCCAGGCGCTTGCGTGGCTATGTCCAAAACCTCAGGCAAACATCGAGATCATCATAGGATAATTGGATTATCCAAAATAAAGATATAATTAAATTATATTTAATTTTATTTTATTTTATTTTATTAGATCAATAAGATCAGATCTGATTAGGATCTTAGAGAAAAATTTTTGAAATATACCTCTTGATCCAATCAGATCTGAACGAACCTAACCCAGGAAATAAGTTTTTTCCCTTCGTACTTATGCTTTAAATTTTGTGAAATCTTCTAATCAAAATACATTGCATCCAAAGCGCACTAAAATTCTTGCATGCATATGAATTCTAATTTGATTCATGATACAAGGTATATGAATCAAGAAGCATCGACATAGACATACTTGATCCATATCATCTATGCCCATCAAATCAATTAGAAGATGGCTAGTAATCTAAAAGTATTAAGAATAGATTTATATAATCCTCATAAACAAAATATAAAATTAAAAGCAAATCAAACTGAATATTGCATCAAAAAAGTGGCTACACCTTAGCCTTAGTAAAATAAATTTAGTTCATGGTAATAAGATCAAAAATAGCAAATAAAATGAAAAGCATGAAGAAATTTGACTGTTTGTTCGCTGAAATTGGTTGTCCATTGCTCTTGGTGTGGAGAACTCGATAAAGAAGAAGAGTCACTTGATTAATCTTGAAGAGAGAAAAGAAAATAAAGAATAAAAACTCTCTCCAGGCCTCTCCCTCTTTCTCCTTAAAACTCTCTGTTCTACTCTATCTCCCCAACTCTGTCTAATTCTAAACTCTCTAGCTCTCTGCTTATTCTTCTCAGCAACAGCTGGCAGCAGACCTTTAAATAGGCTAATCAGGATGGTCTTGGGTCAAAATTCCATTGAAAGTGGATTTAGAACTCATTAGATCAGTGGAAAAGGGCCTTGGATCGATCCTGGCCGCTAGATGGTGATCGATCGGCATAAAAATTGCTTTAAAACCCTTTTTAAATCCTTATTCTGGTCGGATTAAATCTCAGCCATCGGATCATCTTGATGGATGAATTCTGGGCCGTCGGATCGCACCCAAAGAAGCCTCTGGTTCTTAGTTTAAAATTAGATCACCTAGCCACCATTGGATCTTGACCGGCTGGATGATCAATCATCCGTCAGTGCCTCCTTCTCAGCTGTTGGATCAAAACCAAGTCATCAGCAGCCATTGGATCGCATAGATTTTCAAAAATGCCCTCTATAGATCGATCACGAGCTGGGTGTACGATGGACTGCCGCCATCGCCAGCCAATCAGAGTGCACTTAGCTACATGAAATTCCCATCTTGCCCTCAGCCCGGGTTATTGTAGCGGTCCACCATGCACCACAAAAAATCCTGATGTCAGCGCAACATCAGTGGGCGTCAGCGATTCAGGTGGGTCGAGTGGTCGGATTGATTTGAATGTAGTTCGACCAGGCCGATTTATTGAGCTGGTTTGAATTGGACAGACTAGCATTTAAATATTAATTTTTTTTATTTTTTTCTTTATTTTCTTTGAAATTCAATTTTGGACTTATTTGAAGTCTGTTTTGCTTGAAACTTGTTTCATCTGAACCAAAAAAATAAGATCATCCTGTTGACAGTCTTCTTTCCTACAAAATACCAATAAAATTATCAATTTCTTAAAAATAAGTTAATTTATTTTATAATTTAATACTTTTATTATTATATTTTTACCACTTAAAATGAGATGACATGGACCTTCAGAAGAACGACGGAAAGGAGAACATGGTCGACCCAATAACTAAAGCCATAGGAATTAAAAAGTTCGATAATCACAAATGAAAGATGGGTATTCAATACTATTCTGATGGGTTCTAGTCTAAGTGGGAGTTGTTAGGTTTTATATCCTAAAGCTAATTATCTAGGTTGTAGATGGTTGAGCTGTATGTAATTTATACTTAAACTATAAATAAATAAAATTATTATTCTAATATTTTATCATGTTTGTGCATCTTTCTATAATGAACTCTTCTATGATGAAGTCTTTAGGACTATTTAGACTTGACAAATAAGGATTTATCATTTATTTCTTAAACCTATTTGCAACCAAATGATACGTTGTTATTATGGATGACAACATTATCCAATGTAGGTCGTTGCGTGCCATATGGATTGGTTATCCTCTTAACTAAGTAGTATGGAGATACTGGTATGGCATGCAAGTGAAGTGTAGGGATACATTTTACTGAACATGATCTAACTATGGAGCTCTCTGCTGTCAAGAGTTGCTTGCAAAGGATATAGGTATAAGTGTCCCTTAGAACTGAGATCACCATGGTGACTTGCAAGCAACTTATTATACTTTGGTACTAGATTATCTAAATTTTTAATTCAATGATGAAAGGTTACTAGGTGTAGATAAGTACTTATTTAGTTGGTGTATGAGTCAAGATTGGATTAACCCCTTCAAGTGTTGGAGTAAATGCATCACTGTATTTCAATTTAGCAAAATCTTGGCTGGGGTAGTCCATACGATGGATACTAAATTATGAAATACAATGTAGATGATTTTTTTGGGTTGACAGTAAATCCTAGATCATATATTGAGCATTTAGGTCAAAGGGATGAATTATACAGTAACCATATACCATAGATTTATGGATATTGCGATATAACTATTCGACCTATCCGGACATCGGGTATCATTGCTAGATGGTCACATCAATTGGTACAAAAATTTATTTTTATGCTATCAACTTAGGGTTTGAACCTATGGGGTCATACACAAAAGGAGTTTCTACCTGATTTGATGGTTGATCAAGAGTTCTAATGGTCTGAAACTCTATGGTCAAAAGTTTCAATAGACTAAGACTCTATGACCAGGAGTCCCACTGAACTAAAATTCTACCTTCATGGGTCCTACTAAACTAAAACTCTAATATTATTGAAGAATTAATTAGTAATTAGATTGCTAATTAGTTTAATTTGATTGAGCAATAAGGATTTGATCAAATCTGATTGAATTTAATTCAATTAGGTTTAACCCGATCAGGTTATGAGATGACCTAATCGCTATGGAAGATTTGATCCTGATTTGATCAGGGTTGAACTCAATTAATTTTTAATTTGATTAGATTTTAATTAGATTGGATTGAGTCTAATTTGATTGGATTTATCTGAGTCTAATTGGGTCTGGACAAATAGATTTGGACAAGACCAAATTTGGACAAAGTTCAAATTTGAAATTCAAATTCTTCATGCACCTTATCTTTGACCATGCCCTCTCTCTCTCATGCATATTGGTTTTGTGTGAGTGTTTCCCACACCTAGAAGATAAGTGCACCCTTTATTCTTTCCGCCTTTGACCTAGTCCGAATGTTGGATAAGGTTGAGTTTATTTGAATTTTGCATTCAAATGAATTTGTTAGCTCTCTAACTCCCAACCCTATCCTTTTCTCCATGCATTCTACATGATTTGTTGCACATTTTTTATGTGTCTTCTAGGTGGGCGCACAAAAGGAGAGTCCTTCTGCTCATCACCCATCTATGAATGGCTTTGGGAATGGATAGAACCTCATTTGAATTTGAATTCTTGTTGGAGGTTGAAACAAGTTCAACCTCCTAACCTAATCCACTCCCACATGCATTTCCCATTGAATGGTCGCCCAATAAAATGAGATTTTACCTGGGCATGCATGGGTGTGAAAAAAGGTTTCTAAGGCAAGAGTTTCAAAGTGTTGGGGCGCTTGTCTAGGGTGTAGAAAAGTCCAAAGAGAGAAAGAAAACACCTACGCCACTCTTTCCTTTCCACTTGCCAACCTTTTTGTTTACTTATTTTTAGTCACCCAAAATTTAAATAATTTCAAGTGTGGGTGTAGGTAGAAAGGAGAGTCCTACTACCAGTGAAAAGGGATTTCATGGAAAAAATCCAAAAGGTGGGCGTGTGGAGTTTATGGTGTGCTAGGGTTTTTCGATGACCATTCAACACTTTGCCTTTCTTCCTTAGATTAGATCTAAGTGAGATTGGCAAGTGAATTTTGTGTGAAAGGTGTTTCACATAAAATCTCTGATAGTGGCATGGGGACATCTGGATTTGGCATTTGAGCGTCAGAAAAACTTGAGATTGAGTGCTGTGAATGTTCAATCTCCACCAAATCTTCTACACCATCTCGTCATCCTCCATTCAATATCTTCTAGCCTTCTAAAGCTTCCAGAAGATCGAAAGAAAGGTGGTCTATCGGATCGACCAAGATTGACTATCAAAGACTCCGATGAGAAGCTAACACTCTAGTGGAGCTGGTCAGGATCAGGAGCTCCATGTGGACTGACCATGGAGGTCGAATAACTATGCAGCTGCAACGCGATGTGAGAAGATTTCATCTAGTGATTTTGGATTGCAGAGTTCGACTATCTGCACTCAGGTATCATATTTTGAACATGAGTAGATTAGTAGATAGGTTTACCAATCTTGTGCATTTAATTTCTCTATTACATATAAGCATGTCTAGATCCTAGTGTAGGATTTCTAATGTGATCAATACATGCATAAAATTAATATTAAATTAATTTTAGCTTCTGCTGTATATATTTTTCAAAAATGTTTCAAAAAGCATACTTAGAACCCTGCATGATTTCCATCAATAGGCTCTTGATCCTCAATAGGTATCTCATTTTCTTCTTCAATCTGCAACTACTTTTTGGATTGTCCAGTAGGCTTCTTACACTCATTCCGCATATGCCCGATCTTGCTATAGTTGTAGCACCTCAGCATAGAAGATCTCATTAGGGCAGACTTCGAGGACCTCATATTAACAACACCATAGATAAAAGGGGTAGAAGCCATATTTCATTGCATGTCCCTTTGATTCTCTGGTGCTTGGTTGCTTCATAGGAGGAAATCAGATATGAACATAGGCCTTCATTGTAATTGCTTCTCAGTGACTACAATATGGTGGTATGCTTCTTTGACATAAAGAGTGGAGGCTTAAGAAATCTTGGATCTGCTGCCTTAGACCACTAAGATATCTCTCAAACATCTGTTCTTTGCTCTCCAATAGATCGTTTCTAGTAATTAGTTGGTAAAACTCTTTTGTGTATTCATCCATGGATCTAAAATCTTGCCAAAGATTTTGTAGGTGTTGGTATAGGGACTGCATATAGTTGAAGGGCAAAAATTACTCTCTCAATGCCTTCTTTATCTTTTTTTAGTCCTAGATGTTCAGCTTGCCTCTATGCTCCTTGGTCTTCTTTAACTATTGCCACTAGACAGAAGCCCATCCCATCAATTTCAAGATGACAAGCTTCACCTTCTTATCATTGGGCACCTTCTTATACTTGAAGATGCATTCAATCTGATCTAGCCAATCGAGAAACACCTTTATTTGTAGACTATCTAAATATCTAGGCAGATTTATCCTAATAGTATCATACTAGCAGATTGCAAATAAATCACCATGACCTTTCACACTGGTAAGTGGGAATATCCCTATGGAAGGGATTCTTAAAATTTGAAGCTTCTCCATTAGATTTGTGATCTTCTAGTTTTATCTCAAATCTTGCATTCCAAGTTTCCAATTGCATAAGATGCATAGTCAGTTCTATCACTTGTTTTCTCAAATCTTCACACTCTATCATCAGTTCTTATTCCCATTGCATTATTTCTTCATAAGCCACTATCATCTAGGTTGTTATTTGGTTTCACTTTTGGCCACTAGCACCATCCGCTATCATGACTACAGGAAAGAATCACTGCTCAAAGATTGATTGGGCTCTAATATCAATTGACATAGCATAGGCCATGTATTGATGGAAAAGAGAAAGAAGATGCACAAAACAAGAAAATAGCAAAAGAAAGAAGAAACTCTTTCTTAGAGTTTTGATTCAATATCAACAAAAATAGACTCAATACAACTTTGGCAAAACAGACCATATTTATAGAGAAAAAATCTAACTTAACAACAAAACAAATTTGAAACAAAATAGAAAAACCAATTCATCTAGAATTTTCCTACTCCTATTGACTTGTCCAATAATAGAATTTGACTGCGATACTGGACGTGATGGCAAAGCCATCAAACTCATGGAACACAAAAAGAGCTTTTCAAATTAAGATCTTATAAGCAATTCAAACTTTGAATAAGAGAGTTACACCTATTCTAGCACAATGGGATAAAAATCAATAGGGTTAGGTGCAATTAGCGTGATTTCTTATTCTTTTGAGTTTGGTCCATCAAATCAAAGTATCTATCTGCTATGACATCTACATCACCATCCCATCCCTATAGTGATTAGTACTTCTATATGGTGGTTAAGAAAAGTTTATCTCTGAATGAGATCCAAGGGTATTTCTCGAGATGTGACACTACACACATCCCTATATGAGAGTATCTATACATGGCCATGGATATGAGATATAGATAACCTTTAGTAACTCTCATAAAAAATTGAGATATATATGCAAGACCACTAATGCCCAGACTCATGATACTATGTGTATAGTAGTTAAAATCTGAGTCAAAGAAACATAGTTCAGTATCTGATTCACTCCGATTTCTTTAGATGAAAACTATTCACACTAAGAAAGGTTAAGCCACCTTATTGATGGAAAATATACCGGATTTCTAACTCTACTTTCAAAACTTTTTCAAAAATTAATTATAGTGAAAGTAAAAATTAATCTAATTAATTTATAAAGAGCTATAGATCTGATCTACAAATCCTACATTATCAGAATCTAATATGAAATATATGCATGCAATTAAATCTAAAAATAAAAGGCTATGAGCAGTAAAATAATTTTTACTATGCTACGTGTTTAGAACATGATTCCTTATATGGGTAGATGATCTCCGCAATTGAGTCACCACCGATCTGATCACCAGGAAGATCTAATCATTGTGACATAGCCACACATGTATCTGACCTTCATGGATGGTCCACACGAGGTCTAGATCCCGATCAGCTCCTCTCAAGTGCTAGCTCGATGATGAACGCTCCTGACAGCTAGATCTGATCGAATAATTTTGATCTCCCTCTACCAAAACTTTAGATGCTCCAGTTCAATAAAAAGGGTAGAAGAGAGGACGAGAAAGTACTCCAAAAAATCTCATGAAGATCTAATGCTCAAATCTTATGAGATCAAATTAGAAACCTTAGATCAAGAACTAGGGTAGCACAGCACTCAAAATATAGCACCTACTTTTCTATCTCAATTTTTTTTATTGTTATTTTTTTCTTATTTTTCATATGCTTGGAAGGGCTCATGCACCAAATGGGAAGTGTCTCAAAAGTTGTGCACATCCCAAAAAAAAATCATGGAATTTTATATATGGCACACAATAGAGATGGCATGAGGGAATATAAATAGGATCATGAGGTTGCTTATTTGATTGAAACTCGCATTGAATTCATATTTGAAACCAAAGAGTTCTTATCTATTTAAGATGTGAGAAGGAAGAGTCTGAGGCCTCTCTTGCATGGGAAAACTTATGAGAAACATCTTTTCTCATAGAGAGAAGAATGGCGCAAGGAAAGACTAGGTCAAACTAGTCTCATAATATCTCATCCAATTAGACCAATCCAATCCAAATTGGTTAGGCCAAATTAGATCAGATTAAATCCAACTCATTTAGACTTAATTAGGCTTAGTTAAATTCTAATCAAATTAGAAATTAATTAAGTCCAACCCCTGATCAAATCAAGAATCATACCTTCTTGGCGATTAGGTCATCTCATAACCTAATCAAGTCAAATCCAACTGAAACTAATTTAATTGAAAATGATTCAAAAATAATTACTCAATCAAATTGAGTTAATTAGTGATCAAATCATTAATTAAATCTCTCATAAACATAAAGTCCAAATCTAGTAGATGTTCGGATAATAGAGTCCCATCAAAATGAAACTCTTGATCGAAGAGTCCCAAACTAGTGGAACTCTTGATCCCGATGTCCGAACTGAGTAGAACTAGTGATCACAGAGTCCAGACTCTTGATCATAGAGTTTTAGACAAATAAGACTCAGAGTCCTAGAGAAGTAGGACTCTTGATCGAAGAGTTTCAATTCAGTGGGACTCTTGACCATAAAGTCCCAGCCCACTAGAACTCCTGATCACAAAGTCCCAGACAACCAGGACTCAGAGTCCTAATCTAGTAAGACTCTTAGTTGAAGAGTCCCAATCCAGTGAAACTCTTGACCATAGAGTTTCAGCCCAATGGGACTCTTGACCAGCCATCAGATCAAGTAGGAACCTCTAGTATGTGTGATCCCACAGGTTTGAACCTAAGTCGGTAGCACAGGAACCACTTCCTGTACTAATCGAATTGACCATCTAGCAATGGTATCCAATATCCAGATAGGTCGAATAGTCACAATCACAAAACTCAGAATCTACATGAATATTGTTACCACATAATTTATCCATTTGACCCCTATGTATTAGGATGATTTAGAGTTAAACTATCAATCTTGAAAAGTACATCTAGATCATGTCTCAAAGCAATCAGTCCTGTGAACCCTCACTAAGACTATTCTAGCCAAGGATTTGCTAAATTAAAATATAATTGAACATAGCTCCTGAACCAGAGTGGTCAATCCCATCTTGACTCATACATCGACTCCTCAAGTACTTGACTATGCCCAGAAATCTTTCATTACTTAATTAGAAATTCAGGTAGTCCAGCACCAAAGCATAGTAAGTTGCTTGGAAGTCACTATGGTGATCTTAAGTCGAAAGGACACTTATATCGATATTCCATCAAAGCAAATCTTGATAGTAGAAAAGCATTGGAGTTGATCACGTTCGATGCAAATGTACCCTACATCTCACCTGCATGCCATACCAGTGTCTCCACACTCTTTGGTTAAGAGGACAACTAATTCATATAGCAGACAACGACCTACACTCGATAAACAATATCATCCTTAATAACAACGTATCATTTGATCACTAATAGGTTTGAGGACTAAACGATAAATTCTTCTTTGTCGATTCTAAATTATCCTAAGGACTTCACCATAATATAAAAGTTCATTAGAAGATAGAAGAATTTATGATGAAAAATATTAAAATAAATTTTATTTATTAATAATTTATATATAATTACAATAGACAGCTCAACCATTAATAGACTAACGATTAACTTTAGGACACGATTCCCAATAATCTCCCACTTGGCCTAAAGCTAATCAGTGCAGTATCTAATATCTATCTTCGACTTGAAGTCATCGAACTTCTTCATCGCAATGGCTTTAGTGAATGGATCGATTAGGTTCTCCTTCTCGTCAATCTTCTAAAGATCAATGTTACCTCGATCCATGATCTCTCGAATAAGATGATAGCAGTACAGAATATATTTCATCCGCTGGTGTGCCTTCAGTTTCTTCGTCTGAGCAATGGCTCTAAAACTATCACAATAGAACAGAACTTGACCATCAAGGAAGGGTGTTACTCCGAGCTCGATGATGAACTTTTTCAGTCATATCACTTCTTTGGCAGTATCTGATGTAGTGACATACTCTGCCTCACAAACTGAGTCGGCCATGATTTGCTGCTTGAAATTTTTTTAGTAGATAGCTCCATCATTAAGGATAAATACATACCCCGATACACTTTTACTGTCATCGTGGTCAAATTAAAAATTGGAGTCTATAAATCCCATAAATCTCAAGTCTGACTCACCATAAACAAGCCATTGATCCTTGGTATTTCTCAAATCCTTCAGGATGGTTTTAATAACCTTCCAGTGGTTCTCTTCTGGATCGGATTGGTATCTACTCACTATCCTTAGTGAGTATGCCATATCTGATCTTGTACATGTTATGGCATACATAATAGAATCCACTATCAAAGTATATGAAATTCTACTCATATGCTCTCTCTCTTGAGGTATTGTTAAACAATCCCTCTTCGAGAGAGAAATTTCATGACCTATCAATAGATAGCCCTTCTTAAAATTCTTCATACTGAACCTCTTCAGTATAGTATCAATGTATGTAGACTGAGATAACCCAAGCAACCTTTTAGATTTATCTCTATAGATTTTCATCCCTAGGATATAGGTAGCTTCTCCCAGATCCTTCATGGAGAATTATGATGATAGCCAGATCTTTATTTCTTATAATGTAGGAACATCATTTTTGATTAAGAGAATATCATCCACATACAACACCAAGAATACTACCGCTGGACCATTAGCCCACTTGTATATGCAGGGTTCTTCTCCATTCTTAACGAAGCCATATGTCTTGATCATCCTATCAAAATGTATGTTCCAACTTTGAGATGCCTACTTCAGTATATAAATGGACCTTTAAAGCTTGCACACCTTAGACTCATCTGTGGATGTGAACCCTTCAGGTTGTATCATATACACCTCTTCATCTAGCTCTTCATTTAGAAAAACTATCTTCACATCCATCTATCATATTTTATAGTCCAAATTAGCAGTTGTTGCAAGTATAATCTGAATGGACTTGAGCATTGCCATAGGAAAAAATATCTCGTTATAGTCTATACCATAACATTAACGATACCGCTTGGCAATCAGATAGGCTTTATAGGTCTTCACCTTTTCATTTGCATTTCTTTTTCTTTTGAAGATCCACTTACATTCTATGGATTTTATCCCTTTGGATGGCTCAACCAATGTCCATACATCGTTGATCTTTATAGACTTCATTTTGGATTTCATGGCCTCAAGCCATTTTTTAAAGTCAGATCTCTGTATTGCATCCATGTAAGTGATTAAATTCTCATTGTTCTCATCAAGTTCAATAGGATCATCATCCTGGATCAAAAAACCATAGTATCTATCTGGTAGATGTGGAACTCTACCAGTCCGCCTTAAGGGTATAGATTCATTGGGCTTCGAGTTTGATCTAATCAAATCTAGTTCAGGTTTAGCTACATGTATCAATTTTTTCACCTATCGAACTTCCTTAAGTTCGACCTTAGAGACATTAATTCCTTCACCAAAGAACTCCTTTTCCAAAAAGATAGCCTTAAGGCTAACACAAACATATTTTGTTCATCAACAAGGTAGAAATAATATTCTTTGATCTCTTTTGGGTATCCTATAAAACCACACTTGTCAGACCTGGGTCTAAGCTTGTCTGTTACTAAATATTTAACATAAGCTGGATACTCTTAAATCATAAGATGCAAGAGTACTGGCTTATGCCTTGTCCATATCTCATATGGTATTTTAAAAATAGACTTACTCAAAATCCTAGTCAAAATATAACAAGCTGTCTCGAGCGCATTCCCCATAAGAAAATTGATAGACCAGCAAATTCCATCATGGATCGAGCCATATCCAATAGGATCCAATTCCTCCTTTCAGATACACCATTATACTGTGGTATACCAGGAGAAGTCCATTAGGAGAGAATCTTTTTCTCTCCTAGATATGTCAAAAATTTGTTGGAAAGGTAATCACCTCTTCGATCAGAATGAAAAATTTTAATACTCTTTTTAGTTTATTTTTTTACCATATTTTAGAATAGTTTGAATATTCAAATGACTCTGACTTATGCTTCATTAAATAGATATACCCATACCTTAATAGGTCGTTCATGAAGTAGAAATATCTACCTTTAGCACTTGAGCTCATGGATCCACATACATCAGAATGTACTAGACTCAAGAGTTCATTAGCTCGCTCATCTTTTTCAGTAAAAGATGACTTGATCATTTTACTAAGAAGACAAGACTCACAAGTTGAAAGTGATTCATAACTATGAACTTCAAGAATTTCTTCTTGAGCCAATCTGTTTATTCTATTCTTATTGATATGACCTAGCCTATAGTGCTAAAGGTAGACTTCTGACATATCATCTAATCTAGGACATTTATTGAAGGATTTGACCATATTAATAGACTATGATAATAAATAAATATCGTTATTTAATTATCTAACACAAATCATAACACCATTAAAAATGATATCACAAAAAAAATTATTAAAAATTGATAACTATTCTTGGCCAAAAGCCCTATAGAAATACCATTCAATAAAAAATTTGGATAGAAGTGACATTCACTAAGAACAACTTTATAAGAATTGATTATAAGATTCATGATTCCTAAAGCTAGAACTGAAACTTATCTTCCATCTCTAATATTCAGGAATCTCTTGCCTTCATCAAATCTTCTACTAACCTGTAAATCCTATATCGAATTATAAATATGATAAGAGCTTCCAATATTTAATACCCAGGTAGTAGTATCACATATAGAGAAGTTGCAAGGTATTATCATATAATTAACTTGCCTAGTAATAGCTTGCTACTTTCTCAGCCTGTTCAGATCTAGGGAGGCAATGTACTGAGAATAATTTTTCTTTCAATGTTCCTTCTTCTTACAAAAGAAGCACTCCACCTGGCTCTGATCAGACTTGTGCTTCTTGGTCTGATCCTATGCATTCATCCCGGCATGAGGCTGCACCTTCTTGTTCTTCTTCTTCTTGTTCTTCTTTTCTTTCTTAAAGAGTCGATGAGAAGACCCTCCCACTATATTCACCATCTCCTTATGGAGCTGATGATCCTTCTTAAGGTTTTGCAGCAATCCTAATAAATCATGGTAGTTTATTGCAGGCTTTGTCATTCGAAAATGAGTAAGAAAGAAAAGGATTTCAGGAAAGAATTAAGGATCGCATCCTTTTTGAGCTGCTTATGTTAGATATGTGTCCTGAAAGCCAGATTGGCTAACACTTATAATACACTTCTAAGGATAATTTTATAATTTTGACTATAAATTAATAAAAAAAAATTTCTATCATAGTATGTATTTAAAGTGTATGTGATACATCCTTTGAGTTAATGGTAATGACAATTCATATTTTCAAAGAGTTGAAAATTTAAGATATGAATTTTTATAATTAACTCATAAACTGCTCCCGACCGTAGGATCATCATGAGGATAGTGATTGATCCGGAAGGTTGGTGTACGATCACTTTCTTTGAGTAGATGAGTCTTGATTCTATGGTTTGGAGATATTAGAGTGAGAGTATAGATACTCGTTAGAGAATGAGAGCACTGAGCATAACCATCCTGAGCATTTATAAAGAAGTCTACCTTCTCGTCGATGATTGGCTCGATGTTGTGGTAGTGTATCTGGTTTTGTAACCTGAGGTGCATCGGCAATTCATCTTGAGGGTGTTGTAGTTTGACTATACCATAACTCAATCTCCTAGCCATTTGGAATCCTGAGTTGTATGTTGGCTATAGTACATTCATTGTAGAAATTGGATTGCACCAATAAGGAATCTATCTACCTCGATAGATGAGGAGTATTCCTATGATGATCATGAGAATCGAGTCCATAAGCCCATGGCCATAGAAGAGTGAAGATGGTAGAAAAAGTTTCTACAAGGGTTTCACATAGGACTCGAATCGAATGATTAATTCATATGATGGATATTGGGTTTGACGAGTTCACTTTAATCCTAAACCTTTTGAGGCTTTAGATAGAAGAACCCAATCACATAGGTAGCTGCACCTAAAGGTTTATTTTTAGTTTTGATGGATCACCATCATATATTGTTAGGTATCACCGGTGGATTTTGAGAGCAACTAGAATGATTTTGATGATCGTTCATTCTAATTATATGAATCAAAAAAGTTCTGGTCCATCGAAAGATATTTCGATGATATCAATGATGGAGATCACGACATGTCTCATTACCATACGAAACTGAACCTAACTAGGTCACACAAATAAGGGTTTGGATCTGGATGTCATGAATTGAGCAAACCTAGTTTGATTGATTTAGATTAGACCCAATCAAGTTCAAGATAATCGTGCTAGCACACGATTAAGCCTGACTTTCTCCTTCTATAATCTTCCCGATTCATCGCAATCAAGTCAAATTTGATTTGACTCATTCCTATATCTTGAATGGATTTATTTTTATCTGACTAAAATAAGTCCAGATCAAATTAATTATGAAAATTAAATTCATTCCTAGTGCAATTGGACTAGGGTCAATAGTTGACCCAATTAAGAGAATTGAGGGTCACGTGATCAAAGAATTTTAGAAAATTTTTTAAAAATTATTTTATCAAATTTTTGGATATTTGATAGGGAATGAGTTATTCTTTGGGTGTACAAAATTTTATGATTTTTGGAGGTATCTTGACCAATTTTTGATAGAGTTTGATTTGGATCAAACACTTGGGGGAAGAGTCCTAGATGCACATGGACTCTTCCTTATCCTTTCATGCCACCACCTTTTAGATGGATTTTTAGCATCAAAACTAGATGAGATCTGGGGTTTTATGTGGAGATCAAGTCCAGGAGTCCCAATGGTCGAATTAATAAGATTTTTGATAAAAAAAGGACTCTCTATGGCACTATGTCTTGTATAAGAACTCTTCTCATGAAATTGCCTTAATGTAATTTATCTTTTTCACAACCAAAGGAGTCTTTCCTCTAATATCCATGCCCCCTCTATCCTCTCTCCCTCTATTCTACATGCCTAAAAAGTTAGGCACAAATCTGAGTTGAAGATCCAAGATTTTTGACATAAGATTTAGCATCTACGCGATGGTGTTCGTGAGACGAACTGGCTGCCCTCAAAAGTCATTTTGAAGGCTTTTCAAATTAGATCTAGATCTAATTTTTGAAGGAGAGATTCATGAGGAGAAGAAATTTAGATCCTACCTGAGTGGATATCGGTAGAGGCTAGACATGTGCATGGCTCCTTCCAGAACCTCAGGAATCAATAGGATCATCGTAGGATAATTAGATTACCAAATCAGATACTTGAAATTAAATCTGATTAAATTGTATTTTTAACTTTTAATATTAAATTTCTATGATCAGATCCAAAAAGCCTTAGATATAATTAGGATTTTAAGAAAAAAATTTAAAAATATTTTTTTAGATCTAATTAGATCTGAACGATCCTATGTCGAAAAAATAGGTTTTTCCTTCAACTGGTATCAGAGCTACGGTTACAGTTCATCAGATCTATTTAGATCTAATTTTATTTTCATTTTTAATCTAATATTAAAAAGTTTTAGATTTTATATTAGATGTGATTAGATCTAAAATTATAAAATTAAAATTAAATCATTTAGATCTAATATATATGAGATGCATGACTAGACTGGTTGTAGAATAGTTTTATGTGTAGTCTAATATAATCATATTGTTAATTTGATTAAATATAATTTTAGATCTATTTAATTTTTTTTAAAAAATTATAATTATTGTAATCATATCTAAAATATAAAAAATAAAGTTTTTAATTTTTGATTTATTCACATGTGATATGAAAAGATGCATGTTTAGACTAGTTGTAGAATAGTTCTACAAATTATCTAGAATAGTTTTATTTTGATATGATCAAATTTAAATTAATTTTTTAGATATTATATATGATATTTCATATCTAAAAAATATGCATATTTATTTAGTGATGATACATGAGATGTATGCAAAGCATGTATTAGTTAGATCATTAATTATATATGTGATATATGATCTAGATCTAACTAATTTTGTAGTTTCAATTATATTTTTGATTAAGACATTCTCTTTGGTCGTCCACTCATAAGAATAAAGTAGGATTTAAAAGCCCTCTCCTCCTATTCAATGGGGTGTTCTTATGGCACGTAGGAGTGCTGTGCATTCATCCTTAATCAAAAATCAGAACTTATTTTTCTGCAAAATTCTAGATCCTAAAATCCTAAGATTTTGATACATTTTTTTTATTTATGAATCCAAACTTAATTATAAATTAAGATTATGAAACTAATTGGATTTGAAATTGAGAATTTTCAGATCTAAGATATTTTCATAAAATTGGGTTCAGGCTTGGGTAGCTTAATTAGGTTTAGTGGTTGATCAAACCGAGTCAAGAGTTGGTTAGGTGGGATCAAGAGTACTTAAAATTAACCAACCTAATAGTTGTAAGTTTGGATCAAGGTTGACTCACAGCCACATATGATCGATCCAATTAAGATCTAATTTGGCTCCATAGTTCGAGCTTGGATTGTAAGCTAACTCGATTAGTTCTGGTTCGATAATTTGGTGTCTAAGGTAAGTTTGGCAGATACGATCGATTGATTTTTAATTAAGAGCTACTTGATCTGAATGCGTTCTTATCGAGTTAATGAAATATTTCTTCCATCGATCTCACTTACCTAACCATTTGTGTCAATCCAGTTCTGATTTAAGGTGGCTAACAATTCGAGCTAATCCATGCCACTAGGCTTGTCATAACTGTTATAACTGAGTTAAGTCTAAGAGACCTAAATCAAATCTTCCTAAGAAAAGATTAAGTCAATTGGTCTTCGACCATTGTATATGTGTGGGCCCTTTCCGAGGTTGATTGTTCTTGGTTGGTTACAGTGGCTCAGTTGCACTAGAAAGATGTAACCACATCTATTAAGTATTGGATGCTATGAGTTAGAGGATGGGTTGGGCTCAATATTTTGGATATGATGAGGGATCCAATTAGGAATCCAATTCATGCAAATTATGGGTCTAACTTAACTAAGAAGTGGATCAATATTTCAAACACGATGAGATTCATGAATTAGAGATCAAGATTAGGTGCACCATGATTAGAGAATCATTGGATAAGAGTTGTCCACTCATCGATTGACCTATCATCAATAACTATTAGGAGAGGTGGTGAGCCAATCGGTGGGATTGCACCATCCACTAGAAATCAATTGATCGTGAAGATTTTTGCATCTCTGCCTAGCGAGTGTAGGAATTTAAAAAAATAATGGAACCCTAATTTATTTAAAATATAAAATTTTTAAATAAATTGATTAAGTCTAGTTACAAAATCTAACTAGAAACTTTGACTCTCTATAGAAAAATGTCTGTGTCCAACCCACTAGCCCATATCCTGGACACCCATAGACTGACCAGATCCAACTTCAAGGATTGGTTCCAGAACTTCAAAATTATTTTAGGTTTCGAGAAGTTGACTCATGTGTTGGAACAGGTTTCTTCCACTTTACCAACCCATCCATCTACTAATCAGAGAGCATCTCTAGAGAAGTAGATGGATGATGATAACAAAATTAGATATTACATGTTGGGCTCGATGTCTAATGAGCTCCAGCGCCAACATGAAGATATTAAGACTAGCCACCAAATGTTGGCTCATCTGCAAGAGTTGTTTGGTGAACAAAGTCACACAGCCAAATATCAAATCACTAGAAGACTTTTTAAGGCTCAAATGTGTAATGGGCAATCGATCCAAGATTATTATCTGATGATGATTAAGGACTTAGAAGAGCTTGAGAAGCTCAATGTCAAGTTGGACAAGAATTTGCAGATTGATATAATTCTGCAATCCTTGACTGATGCATATGGATAGTTCATCATGAACTACCATATGCATAAATTACAGAATACTCTAGTAGAACTGATGAATAGGCTGATTACTACTGAGCTTTCTATGAAAGGTTCTAAAGGCTCAGTACTTGCTGTAGAGTGGACTTCTTCCAAGAGAAAATCTTTTGAAAAGAAGAAGAAGTTCGTGAAGAAGCAGAAGGTGGATGGTGGGAAGAAGAAGAAGATAGAGCCGAAGAAGAAGGCTGCTGATAAAAAAAAATATTTTCATTGCAATACAAACGGTCATTGAAAGCAGAATTGCCCCTTATACCTGGCCAGCCTAAAGAACAGGAAGGAGGCAGGTCCTTTTGGAGGTATGCTCGTTATAGAATCTAACCTTATGATTTCTTCTGCATCTAGTTGGGTGCTTAACTCTAGTTCTAATGCTCACTTATGCACTTCTATACAGGATCTTGAGGATAGCAGGAGGCTGAGGGATGGTGAGATAATCCTACGCGTCGAAAATGGAGCAAGAGTTGCTGCAGTGGCTGTGGAAATCTATCGTCTGTGATTACCGTTAGGATTAGATTTAGTTCTTAGAGACTATTTTTATGTGCCTGCAGTAAGTAGGAATTTAATTTCTATTTCATGTTTAGCACAGGAAGGCTATATAATTAGTTTTCTTAAGGACCATTATAATATTCTTTATAAAAGAAATAAAATTGCAAGTGGTTATCTTATAAATGATCTCTATCAGTTATATATTGATGTTTTTATTTTTAATATCGAGCAAAACATGAATACCATAGGATCAAAATGACCTAGGTATGATCTAAATGATAGGTATCTATGGCACCTTAGGCTAGGTGATATAGTAGAAGATAGGGCTAACAAATTGAAGAAATCTGGGCTATTAAGTCCATTGACTTTCGAGTCATATCCAATTTATGAATCATGTCTTCATGGCAAAATGACCAAGCTTCCTTTTGTAGGACATAAGGAAAGGGCCACAAACCTACTTATCCTAGTACATACTGATGTGTGCAGCCTATTTGATGTACTGATTAGAGGCAACTATGTCTACTTCATCACCTTTATCGATGATTTATCTCGGTATGGATATGTGTATTTGATGCAACATAAATTTGAAGCTTTTGAAAAGTTTAAAGAATTCAGACATGAAGTAGAAAAATAAACCAAAAAATTTATTAAGATTCTTTGATCAGATCGAGGAGGTGAATACTTTAGTCAGAAATTTTTAGACTATCTTAAGCAAAATGACCTAGTCTCTCAATGGACTCCACCTAGAACACCTCAACTCAATGAGGTTTCAAAATGGAGAAATCGGACCTTATTAGATATGGTCCGATCTATGATGAGCTTCACGAACCTTCCTGAGTTTTTTTAGAGATATAGTCTAATGATCGTTATATATTTACTGAATAGGATTTCCTCTAAAACCATTCCTACCACACCATATGAGATATGGCATGATAAGAAATCAAGTCTAAGTCACCTCAGCATTTGGGATTGTCTGACTCATGTCAAGAGACAACAGACGGACAAGTTAAAGTATAGGTTCTTTAGAGCTCGGTTCATAGGATATCCTAAAGAGTCATTAAGATATTATTTCTACATTCCGAAAGACCATAATGTGACTGTGAGTCGACATACTATCTTTCTTGAAAAATAGTTTATTCAAGATGATGGCATCGAAAGGCAGATTAGGCTCGAGGAGAAAGTCTTCCAAGAGCAACGAGCTAAGGATCCTATGAAACCCAATCAGATTGAGCCAGTCCAATCATTATCTCCTCCACCTCATAGATCAAAAAGAATTTTTCATCCTCCTAAAAGGTACTTAGGTACTATTTCAGAGGACATAGAGAAAATATTCCTTATGAAAAATGGGGTTCGTGGTGATGTTCCCAAAATCTATGACGAGACGATATTAGATATCGACTCCGAGAAATGATTAGAGGCAATGAAGTCATATTGACTCAATGTGCTCAAACCAAGTCTAGACTTTGGTAGATCCACCTAAAGATATAGTACCTATTGGGTGTAAATAGATCTACAAGAGAAAGATAAGTGCAGATGGGAATATAGAGATATTCAAGGCTAGGTTAGTGGTGAAAAGGTATAGTCAGTATGAAGGCATTGACTATCAGGATACCTTCTTGCCAGTAGCCATGCTAAAATCCATCCACATATTGCTTGCTGTTGCAGTCTATTTCGATTATGAAATATGGTAGATGGATATGAAAATGGCCTTCTTAAATGGATATCTTGAGGAAGATATTTATATGGAACAGCCGCTAGGTTTCACATCCAGTGATGTTGATCACAAGATCTGCAAACTGCAAAGATCCATCTATGGACTTAAGCAAGCATCTCGGAGTTGGAATGCTCATTTCAATAATGTGATCAAATTATTTGGATTCATCAAGAACGAGAAGAAACCATGTGTATTCAAAAAGAATAGTGGGAGCGCTGTTGTCTTTCTCGTACTATACATGGATGATATCCTCCTCATTAGGAATGATATTCCCATGTTGACCATAGTAAAAATGTGGTTATCAAAAGAGTTCTCTATGAAAGACCTAAGAGAGGCATCCTTTATTCTAGAAATTAAGGTCTATAGGGATAAACTGAATAGGATGCTGGGTCTCTCACAGAAGATGTACATAAAGAAGGTACTAAAGAGGTTTAGCATGGAAAACTCCAAGAGGGGATTGGTGCCCTTTAGACATGGAATTCATCTCTCCAAAAAGACATGTCCCAACACACCTGAGGAGATTGAATGCATGAGCAAGATCCCTTATGCTTCGACAATAGGGAGCCTCATGTACGCCATGCTATGTACACGACCTGATATCGCCCATGCTGTGAGTATCACGAGCAAATATCAGTCAAATTCAGGTGAAGAGCACTGGACTTCTGTGAAATATATCCTTAAGTACTTAAGAAGGACTAAGGATATGTTCTTGATTTTTGGTAATGGAGAACTCTAGGTCCAGGGTTATACAGACTAAAATTTTATGTCTGATATAGATGATCGAAAGTCAACATCTGGTAATTTATTTGTGCGTAATAGTCATGCTGTTAGCTGGAAGAGTTCCAAGCAAAGTGTGATAGCAGATTTCATATGGAAGCAGAGTACATCGCTGCATCGAAAGCTGAAAAGAAGGCATTATGGAATAAAAAATTCACCATAGAACTTAGAGTGATGCCATCAGATGCCGTCCCTCTGTACTGCGATAATAATGGCATAATAGCCCTAGCTAAAGAGCTAAGGTCTCACTAGAAATTCAAGCACATCGAGTGATGATTCCACCTCATCTGCGATTACCTCGAGAAGGATTATGTCAAGGTCAAGAGAGTCGACTCCGTAGATAATGCGGTAGATCCATTGACGAAGCCTTTGGGCCAGCAGAAGAACAAAGCCCATCTTGAGAAGATGGAACTTATATTTATAGCCAATTGGCTTTAGGTCAAGTGGGAGTTTGTTAGATGTATACCCTGAAAGCCAAATTGGCACACTTGTAATACACTTCTAAGGATAATTTTATAATTTTAACTATAAATTAATAAAAAAATTATTTTCTATCATAGGGTGTATTTAAAGTATATGTGATACATCCTTTAAGTTAATGGTAATGACAATTCATATTTTCAAAGAGTTAAAAATTTAAGACATGAATTTTCATAATTAACTCATAAACTGCTCCTAATCGTAGGATCATTACGAGGATGGTGATTGATCTGGAAGGTTGGCGTATGATCGCTTTCTTTCAGTAGATGAGTCTTGAGTATATAGTATGGAGACATCAGAGCGAGAGTACAGGTACTCATTAGAGAACGAGGGCACTAAGCATGACCACCTCGAGCATTCATAAGAAAGTCTATCCTCTCATCGATGACTGGCTCGATGTTGTAGTAGTGTGTCTGGTTCTTTGACCTGAGGTGCATCGATAATTCACCTTGAGGGTATTATAGTTTGACTACACCATAACTCAGTCTCCTAGCCATTTGGAATCCTAAGGTGTATATCGACTATAGTACGTTCATTGTAGGAATTGGATTGCACCAATAAGGAATCTATCTACCTCGATAGATGACGAGTAGCTCCATGATGATCATGAAAATCGAGTCCATAAGCCCATGGTCATGGCTGAGTGAAGATGATAGAAAGAGTTTCCATAAGGATTTCACATAGGACTCGAATCGAATGATTAATTTATATGATGAATATTAGGTTTGACGAGTTCATCTTAACCCTAATCTTGTCAGGGCTCAAGATAGAAGAACCCAATCACATAGGTAGCTACATCAAGAGGTTTATTTTTAGTTCTGATGGGTTTCCACTATATACTGCTAGGTGTCACAGGTGGATTTTGGGAGCAATTAGAATAATTTTGATGATCGATCATTCTAATTGTATGAATCAGAAAACTTCTGATCCATCGAAAGGTGTTTCGATGATGTCGATGATGGAGATCATGACATGTCTCATTACCATATGAAACTAAATCTAACTAGATCACATAAACAAGGGTTTGGGTCTGGATGTCATCAATTGAGCTAACCTAGTTTGATTGATTTGGATTAGATCCAATCAGGTTCAAGGTAATCGTGCTAGCATATGATTGAGCCTAATTTTCTCCTTCTTTAATCTTTCTGATTCATCGCAATCAAATTGAATTTGATTTTACTTATTTCTATATCTTGAATAGATTTATTTTCATCTGACTGAAACAAGTCTAGGTTAGATTAATTATGAAAATTAAATTCATTCCCAGTGCAATTGGACTAGGGTCAATAGTTGATCCAATTGAGAGAATTGAGGGACACATGATTATAAAATTTTATAGAAATTATTTTGCTCTAATTTTTATTTATCTTATAGGGAACAAGTTATACTTTATATGTCCAAAATTTCATGATTTTTGGAGGTGCCTTGATCGGGTTTTGATAGAGTTTGATTTGGGTCAAACTCTTGAGGGAAGAGTCCTAAATGCACATGGACTCTTCTTTATCCTTTCATGCTGCCACCTTCTAGATGGATTTTTAGCATCAAAACTAGATGGGATCTGGGGTTTTTCGTGGAGATCAGGTCTAGGAGTCCCAATGGTCGAATTAATAAGGTTTTTAATCAGAAAGGGACTCTTTATGGCGCTATATCTTGTATAAGAACTTTTCTCACGAAATTGCCTTAATGTAATTTATTTTTTCCATACCTAAAGGAGCCTTTTCTCTGATATCCATACCCCCTCTATCCTCTCTCTCCCTCTCTTCTACATGCCTAAAAGGTTAGGCATAAATCTGAGTTGAAGGTCCAAGATTTTTGGCATAAGATTCAACATCTACACGACGGTATTCGTGAGACGAACAGGCTGCCCTCAGAAGTCATTTTGAAGGTATTTCAAATCAGATCTAGATCTAATTTTTGGAGGAGAGATTCATGAGGAGAAGACATTTAGATCCTGCTTGAGTAAATACTGGTAGAGGCCAGGCGCATGCATGGTTCCTTCCAGAATCTCAGGAATTAATAGGATCATCGTAGGATAATTAGATTACCAAATCATGTACTTGAAATTAAATCTAATTTAATTTTATTTTTAACTTTTAATATTATATCTCTATAATTAGATCTGAAAAATCTTAGATCTGATTAAAATTTTAAGAAAATTTTTTTAAAATATTTCTTTAGATCTAATCAGATCTGAACGATCCTGTGCCGAAAAAATAAGTTTTTTCTTCAGCTTATGCAGGGGAAAGCCCAGCTTACTCAGGCGCTCAATCATCTTGATCATGTATCATACATATTTGATGACTAAGGCCCTATCCCTCATCTGAGCATTGAAAATGGCACAACTAGTTTTGTGCCTCTCAATGTTGTCAGGCGTGCCAAAAGAGTCATTTAACATTTGAAGTATCTCCCGAGGCTGGGCATTTTCGAACCTATGGCAGAACTCATCATTCATCGCCACTATCATGATGCATTGAATGATGGTGTGGTCGTTGAGCCACTTTTGGTATGTGTCTCTAACCGCTCCTCTAGCATTCGGAGCTAGCTCCTCAAGTGTCAGATCAGTCAATACATACAAGATCCACTTATGCTTTAGGATAATTTTCAACTTTCGATGCCAGCTATTGAAGTTAGATCCTATTAATTTATCATTATTTAACAACGATCGGAGTGATAGTGTAGTGGCCATTTCTGCATTAAGAAAAATCAAATCTAATTAATATATGAATTATTAATCCTAAAGATTTAGACTTTAGTCTAAAGGTCCTTCCACTATTTTATTTGAACTGGTAGCCTCAACTTCCAATTTAAGAAATTACTTTAATTTCTTAGTGGATACTAGAATCCATACAGACTACACATGAGCCCAATATTGGTTGGTCAACCCATGTGCATTTATGGATAGGTTCATAATTAATTATTTACCTAAATAACTTTTAGAATTTTAATTTTATCTCAAAAATCTAATTAGTAGGCTTTGGCCTCCACTGAAAAGATTCGGTCAGGTCCAACCATTAACATGACTATATCTAGTGTATCTAACCAACAAATGATCAGGCTCGACTTTGGCCGACCAGCCTGACCACCGTTAGAAAGACACAATCAAATCATCATATTATGAATGATAATTCCATTAGTCAATAAGCATCAGGCCTTTAGGTCTCCAATGATTATTAAACTAATGGACCCATTATCACTCAACTTAATGGGAGGCTATGACTTAGTTATCATTATAACTATTTTATTTTTAAGAATCTAATAATTTTAAAGGATTTGGTTAACTCATTTTAAGAAAAGAAGAGAGAATTAACCAGCCAATTTTAATCCTTCCATTGATTTTACCAAGTCAGATAAAAAAGGACCTAATTCAAGCTAGCATTACGAGCACTTAAATCAATTACACTGATTTACCTAATTAACATGAGTGAGTCCAAATCACCAAGTGATCTAATCAAAATTTAACTCACCAGGATAGCCAGGTAAATGAGATTAGTGGAAGGGATATGCCATTAACTCATCAAAGATCGAATCAGTATGAGTAGCTCCCAATTAAAAATCACTGGTCTGGTCTACCAAACTTACCTTAAACACCATCCAATTTATTAGTTTCAATTTGACCAACCTAGTCATCTCGGGTTAGACCATGTAGTCATGAATCAAGTTCATTTGATCCTCACTAAAGGCATGGACTTGACCAACTACAACTATTATAATTGAGTCTAAAGAGTCCTTGGCCTAATCTAAATCAATATTGGGTTAGATTTGATCAATTACTCTAATTTAGTCTATTTTTTAACTAATCTTAGATCTAACACAATTAATGGATCTAATTCATCTAATCTAATAACCCACATTTTATAATCAATGACATAGGATCTTTAATTCATAGTTCTGGATCTTTAATTCATAGTTCTATATCCTAATTCATCATACTTAATTCTTAATTAAGTTTTTGGGCTGAGGGTTGGGGTTCGGCATTTTGATAATATTTTTCAAAATTTTGAAAGATTCAACATAACTTAGCACTGTTCACCAAATGGATTGATCTACTTCAAAAATTGGGTTGGCTCATTTCGCAAACAGTACT
This sequence comes from Cocos nucifera, assembly GCA_006176705.1. Classification (NCBI taxonomy): domain Eukaryota; kingdom Viridiplantae; phylum Streptophyta; class Magnoliopsida; order Arecales; family Arecaceae; genus Cocos; species Cocos nucifera. Next base: position 40,435 of record QRFJ01003370.1, on the reverse strand, counting down.
AGTTGTAGGTTTTAATCTAGATCTATGTATAGTACATAAAATATCATGAATCAAATTAGATCTAATCTAAACTCTTAATCATGATTAAAAATTAGATTAAAATTATATAATCAAATCATAAAAATTATTATATCAGATCTAAAATTTTATAATTTAATGATCTAGATCAGCACGTACCAGGACAACCTACACTATAGGAGGTAAACCCTATAGCAGGATAACCTATGGCTCATGCGATCAGGTAATTTTATTTTCAAATCTAAAGTTTAGATTATTATTTATATCTAATCTAAAAAATAATTTAAATATGCATATAGATCACATTAAATAATCTAGATGCTTTGATACCATTTGATGGAAAACATACAAGGTTTTTAAATCTACTTTCGAAACTTTTTTGAAAATTAATTGCAACGAAAGTAAAAATTAATCTAATTAATTTACAAAGAGTTATAGATCTGATCTATAAACTCTACATTATCAAGATCTAATATGAAATATATGCATGCAATTAAATCTAAAAATAAAAGGCTATGAGCAATAAAATAATTTTTACTATGTTACATGTTCAGAACACGTTACCTTGCATGGGTAGATGATCTTTATAATTGAGTCACCATCGATTTGATCACCAGGAAGATTTGATCATCGCGACATAGCCATACATGTGTCTAGCCTCCACGAATGGTCCACATGAGATCCTGATATCGATTGGCTCCTCCCAAGTGCTTGCTCGATGATGAATGCTACTGACAACTAGATCTGATCGAATAATTTTGATCTCCCTCCATCAAAACTTCAGATGCTCTGGATCAGCAGGAAGGGTAGAAGAGAGGATAAGAAAGTACTCTAAAAAATCTCATGAAGATCTGATGCTCAGATCTTACAAAATCAAATTAGAAACCCTAGATCAAGAACTAGGGCAGCACAGCACTCAAAATTTAGCACCTAACTTTCTCTCTCAATTTTTTTTCTAATTTTTTTTCTTATTTTTTTCATACTTTGAAGGGCTCATTCATTAGATGGAAAGTGTCTTAGAAGTTGTGCACATTCCAAAAAAAATTTGTGAAATTTTATATATGGCACACAAGAGAGATGGCGTGAGGGAATATAGATAGGATCATGAGGTTGCTTATTTGATTCAAACTCCCATTGAATTCAAATTTGAAACCAAAGAGTTCTTATCTATTTGGGATGTGAGAAGGAAGGGCGTGAGAACTCTATTGCATGGAAAAACTTATGAGAAACATCTTTTCTCATAGAGAGAAGAATGGTGCAAAGATAAGAGTGGCGCAAGGAAAGACTAGGGCAAACTAGTCTCATAATATCTCATCCAATTAGACCAATCCAATCTAAATTGGTTAGGAAAAATTAAATCAGATTAAATCCAACTCATTTAGGCTTAATTATGCTTAGTTAAATCCTAATCAAATCAAGAATTAATTAAGCTCAACCTCTGATCAAATCAGGAATCATACCTCCTCGGTGATTAGGTCATCTCATAACCTAATCGAATCAAACCCAACTGAATCTAATTCGATTGGACTTGATCCAAAAATAATTATTCAATCAAATTAAGTTAATTAATGATCAAATCACTAATTAAACCTCTCATAAATATAGAGTTCAAATCTAGTGGGTGTTCGAAGAATAGAGTTCTATCAAAATGAAACTCTTGATCGAAGAGTCCCAAACCAGTGAGATTCTTGATCCTGATGTCCAAAATAAGTGGAGCTTATGATCATAGAGTTTAGACACTCGATCATAAAATTTTAGATAAGTAGAACTTGGAGTCCTAGAGAAGTAGGACTCTTGGTTGAAGAGTTTCAGTCCAGTGGAACTCTTGACCACAAAGTCCTAGCCCACTAGGACTCCTAATCATAGAGTCCCAAACAATCAGGACTCAGAGTTCTAATACAGTAAGACTCTCAGTCGAAGAATCCCAATTTAGTGGAACTCTTGACCATAGAGTCTCAACCTAGTGAAACTCTTGACCAACCATCAGATCAGATAAAAATCTTTAGTGTGTGTGACCCCACAGGTTCGATCTTAAGCCAGTAGCATAGGAACCACTTCTTGTACTAATTAAAGTGACCATCTAGAAATGGTACCTAACATTCGGATAGATCGAAGTCGCAATCGCTACACTCAGAACCTATATGAATATGGTTACCACATAATTCATCTCTTTGATCCCTATGTATTAAGATAATTCAGAGTTAAACTATCAATCCTGAAAAGTACATCCAAATCATGTCTCAAAGCAATCAGTCCTGTGACCCCTTACTAGGACTACCCTGACTAAAGATTTGATAAATTAAAATATAATTGCACATAGCTCCTGAACTAGAGTGGTCAATCCCATCTTGACTCACAAACCAACTCCTCAAGTACTTGACTGTGTCCAAAAATCTTTAATCATTAAATTAAAAATTTAGATAGTCCATCACCAAAGCACAATAAATTGCTTGAAAGTCACTATGGTGATCTTAGATCGGAGGGATACTTATACCCATATTCTATCGAAGTAAATCTTGACAGTAGAAAACCTCTGGAGTTAGTCACGTTCGGTGCAAATATACCCTACCTCTCACCTGCATGCTATACTAGTATCTCCACACTCCTTGGTTAAGAGGACAACCAATCCATATGGCACACAATAACCTATACTCGATAAACATTATCGTCCTTAGCAATAACATATCATTTGATCATGAACAGATTTAAGGACTAAATGATAAATCCTCTTTTGTCAATTCTAAATAGTCCTAAGGACTTCACCACAATACAGGAGTTCATTAGAAGATAGAAAAATTTATGATAAAAAATGCTAAAATAAATTTTGTTTATTAATAATTTATATATAATTACAACAGACAGCTCAACCATCAATAGGCTGACGATTGGCTTTAGGATACTATTCTCAATACTTACCCATTGCATAGTATAAGCACATTGAAATTTATATTTTTTATTTTATATTTTTTTAAAAAAAATTTAAGTTTTGTGGAGAATTATTGGAGAAACTCTAAAAAGAAAAACTTAATTTTTTTTCTAAAATCTTCCTTTAAGCATTTTAACATTATTTTTTAAATTTTATCATTTAAATGTTTTAATCTCTTCATTACCATGATTTTAATTTTTAACCATTGGGCTTCTAATTATATGCCTTAATAGCTCAATAAAACCCCCAATAATTATTTGTATTTAATCTTATTTTTATTTTCTGACTGTTGGATTCCTTATTAAAGGATTTAATAGGTCAATAAAAGCCTAAACTATTACAAACGATCACAAACAATTATATTGGTTGGCTATAAAAAGATTCTTTGGGATGTAATCTAGTAAGTCATCCAAGAACCTTCCCTTCTTCTTCTTTCTAAGCCTTCTCCAATACTTCTCTTTTCTACTATAATATTTTTATTTTTTTTTTACGTGCTGAAAGGTTCTCTTTCAACCTCTTCCACGATTATGCTTGTAAGTAGAGGGATGATAACTATCATAAATTTATAAATAAAAATATTAAAATAGATATTAAATTGATATTTATTTTAAGAATTGATATTTTTATTGATATTTTGTAGAAAAGAACCTCACCAATGCAAAGAGATTGATTTATCGATTCAAACGAATCAAATTTGGCCAAAATTAGAGCTAAATCAGAAAAGAAATAAAGGCTGAAAGTTTAAATGAAGAAAAAAATGGGCCGATTTAGTTGAACTCGGCCCGGTCCAGCATCCACGGCCTAGTCTGCCAGCACCACAGCTTGCTCCTAGTGCTCGATCGAGCAACCCATAGCCATGACATCACTATGATGTCAAAAACCACATGGTCCATGGTGGACTGCAACAATAATCAGTTCATCGTGGATCACAAATGGGTCCATGCCAAAAATAATGGTGCATGGGTCATTTTCTTAATTTTACCTGATGTGACATGTGCTGATTTGCTAGAGTCTATGGTGCGCTCGGTTCAGGCAGTCCACCAGCACAATGAAGGTGCGATCAAATGGTTGTGCTCATGGCCGGTCAAAATCCAATGGTCCAAATATTTTTGGTTTGATTCAGGATCCCAGCTCTCTCTCTAGCACCATCCAAAGGTCTTGAGCCCTCTTAATCAAGATTTGATGGCTAGATCTCTTCCTTAATGCAATCCGATGGCTCGAAAGGCAACCGACTGAAAGAAGAACTCTACAACCCTTCTTTGTGCCATCCAATAATCTAGATTCATCAAAGGGCTCGATCCAATGGCTTGCATCAAATCCGATGGGATTTAACCTATTAATAAGGGATTTTAGGAGGTTTTTAGGCATTAGATCTTAAATCTGACAACCAGAGAGACTCCAGCAAGCATGAAATTGAGCCAAACTCCAATTCTTCCATGATTTTCTCCCTTTCTAACATAAACTACTCATGTTTTCTCTCTATTTAATCCTCCCCTCATGCCAGAATTAAGGGAGACCCTCCCCTGTAGGGGAAAATAAGTCCAAAAACCCTCCAAGAGGGAGATTGGCCCTCCCTGTTCCTTTCTTCCTCTCTCTCCTCTCTTCTTTTTTCTTCTTCTTCTTCTTCCTTCGTTTTCTTTTCTTTTTCTTTATTTTAAGAGGGTTGAACATGCTGAGAGCTGGAGAATTTCACATCATACATGGCTAAAGAGCTAAATTCTAGAGAAGCAGATAAAGTCTTCTAATCTAGATTGTATTTTTTTTTTATCTTTTGTATTTTTTTTTAATGCAATGAATGACATGTTTTCCTACTCAACCTTAAATTTTATCCTTCATGCATGAGATCCTGTATTAACATGCTTATTATTGATTAATATCTAAATAAGTTTTATTTATAAAGATGGATTGTAATCGGAAGATATAGTCCATGTTCGATTTAATAGTTTATGTTAGAGAAAATCATTAAAAGCCATGTTACTAATTTTTAGAAATTAAATATTGAATAGTTTATGATTTTATTGAGATGGATCGTGATCGAAATATATGATTCATACTTGAAGAAAATATATTATAGTCATAATTAAATTCTTAAAAATAATAAATTTTTACGTTAAAAAGAATTACCATAACCTTGCTAGAGATGGATTTAAAATTTTAGAATACTTTTAATTAATTCCAAACCCTAATTAATTATTCTTTACTTTTTTTTATTTTAATTTACTAAATCTTAATTATTTTTTTAATTTACTTATTTAAATTTTTATTTTTAAAAATTAAGTTAAAATTTTATTTTTTTAATTAAATTGAATACAACTCAGCCTTCAATTCTTGAGAAAATCGATATCTAACTCACCACTATCTTAATTAATAGTAAAATCAACTTTAAATTGCCAAAAATTATAGCATGATTGGTTTAATAAATATAATTTTAAAAAATTAATCAAAAAATTTTTAAATTAACTTTTTATTTATTGCTTTATATGCTTTATTATCTAATTTATTTTATTACTTTATTTTATTATCTTTTTATTTTAATATTTTATTTTATTATCTTATATATTTTACTTATTTATTTATTTTACTATATTAAATTTTTAATTTATTATTTACTACTTTTCTATTTTTACTTTTCATACTTTATTCTATTGATCAGTAATTTATCTTTTATTAATAGTCAATTTAATTTAATTGCTTAACTACTTGTTATTTATTCTTTCTTTAAATTTTTTTTATACTGCTTTTCATATATGGTCTATTAATTTTTTTCCAGCTAGATTATCTTAATTACATAGTTAAATAATTATCTTATTTGATATAATTAATTTACTATTTTTTTTAACTTAGAATAATTTATTACTCTAAAAATTAATTTGATTTCTTACTTTACGCATAGGTTACCTAGTTGTTTTCTAATCCTATTTTAAATTACTCTCTAATTAGTTAGATTCTCTAAATTAGTTTAAATAAAATCTAATCTAATCAATCTAATTAATTTAATTAAAATCTATCTTTTATTTTTCTTCCTTTACAAAATCTAATATAAAAAGAAAATAAATGCACCTCATAACACTAAATTAATATAGAAAAATTAATTAAACCATAAAAAAACTTAACATGTTTGGATATCTTGTTTTATTTGCATTGCATATCTATAATATACTTTAAGGATACAATCCATTAAACAAGATAAGATGGAGATTTAATTATTCCTCCTTAGCCCACAAACCATCATACTTCATATTGTATTGACCTAAGTCTTTAACTTAAAATCAATTAGACGTTGGCCCTAGGATATTCAAGTTCAATAGGATAAGGGAGCTCTACAGTTGGACCAGGTTTAGATGGGTTAATTGCTTGGTATCTAAGGCAAGTGATTTGAGAAGGTGGTATTCAATTAGTGTTATTGTTTGATCTGGCTAACTCAGTTGGTATCTAAGAAAAGCAACAAGCAAGAAATCTTCCACATCTTCTATTTACTTGATCAAGTCAGTTAGTCAGTCTTGTACTTGGAGTGCTCGAAGGTGATCTTAAAATAGTTAAGAGCTATCTAAATATAGATTAATCCTAGAGCAGAGAGTCCATACTTGCTTAACTTAAGTAGAATTAATATGAAATACTAAACTAATTCTTCACATCTATCATCCTTAGATCTAGGATCCTCTAGGCTCTTATCTTTAAAATTCTCTCCTCATTTTTTTTCTTATTTTTTAAAATAAAATAAAATAAAATAAATAATAATCGAAAGAGAATTGCTCCGATCTAAAACCATTGATTGCATATCTAAATAATCAAAATAATCCAAGATGGATTTCAATCATAGATACACTGAGCTATTCAATAGAGTAGATCATTTAGAACCCAAAAGAAACTCTTCCTATCTATCTTTTCTTCCTACACAATAAGTTTGTGCAATATATTCGAGCCCCACTCATGCACTATGCAAGTAAATGCCCATACCGATTTTCTAAATACATGTATGAGCAAGTCCATCAAGATCAAATCTAAATAGCCTATAGACTAGAAAATAATCCATACTTTAATACTTATAATTCAAGCTGGAAGGCTCAACCAAATTTTTCATGGCAATCATAATCAGTGGTTACCACAGTGCCATAAGGACCCACATTCATGAATGCACATTATGATATGCTCTACCCACAATATCAATCTTTTCCAAATAACAATGAGTCAACTTTTGAAGAGAGAATTCAACAAGCAATAAATAAGTTAGAACTTACCAATCAACCATTAAATACTTTAGATGGCCAAAGGCTTAACTCTCTAGAAAAAAATCTAGAATTTTTGATAAAATTATTTTTTGATAATTCAACTACCTTTAATAATCTTATGCAGACCATGAACCAACTTATAAATTCAAACTCTCAAGCTATTGTCCATCTAGAAATACAGTTGGATTAGTTAGTCATGACTATTAGTGAAAGAAAATTGCCTAGTTAACTCGAGAGTAATCTTGAGGGACCATACCTGGCTAGAAATTTTAATATTTCTATAACTCTTTTTGAATAATTAATTAAAATTCTTAAAAATAATATGGTCATAGAATAACCTAGCATAACTAGAAAGACCATTTTAGACCATATAATTGAGGTAAAATATAGGAAAGAATTAGAAAAGTGGGATGAACCAATTACATCATCATCTTTCTTACATATGGATCCATTCCCAAGTGCCTTAGAATCATCCAATCTTTTTTATGGGGAAGGACCAATTGATAAAATGATGAATTGAATAGAGACTTCCCAAGAACCATAAATGAATAATACACTAGAGAAAGCTTCACCCATAATTCTTCTTCAAGATTTGTTAAATCCCTATTTGGCTCATTATAAGATGTATGATTTTGATGATGATGGGCATAATACAGAAGTTAATGATCAAATAGATATATCCTACCTTAAAACCATTCTACTACAGATAGAAAAACTTGAGCCACCACCTAGCCTATCAATAGCTCCCTTATTAAAATCACCAACTGCTCTAGAATTGAAACTACTTCTTGATGCACCCACTGCCACCCTATCAGTGATTCCTAACCAAGAAGCCTAACTTATAGGTTTTCTAAAAGCATATAAAGAAGCTATAGGATGAGATATTACTGAAATAAGGTATAAAGATTTTATGAATAACTTTTATGTGTTCGGTACTACTTTTAAGGATGGCCTCCAAAATTTATCTACAGTATTAAAATAATGTATGAAGGTAGATTTAAAATTGATTTAGAAAAAATATCATACTTTAGATCAGGAAGAGTTTATGCCAATATACATTATACCTGAAAAAGGGTTTGGAATAGATCAGACTATAGTTGAAGAAATTTCTAAACCACCACCCTCGATTTCGATCCAACAAACATAATCTCTTTCTGATCATAAAAACTATGATAATTTTAGAATTTGGTATAACATACTTGCTCCAAATATTCTACTGATTCGGGTTACGCTAAATCATCATAGAGTATTTCATAAACATTTTTCTGCCATAATGATAAGACCTCCTAATTAGCCTTATTTCTTTAAAATTCTAAAGGATGTACTAAAATTGATTATATATAAAACTCCTTCATAGGGTTAGCTAAAGATGTTAAACTTAGTGCTTACTGAAAGGCAACCCAGCTTTTGCTTTTGCATTATCTTTTTATTTTTAGCTTACTTTTCTTTTAGGACTAAGTGAGGTGGAAAACTATAAACCCATACTGAATGAAGAATAAATAAACTCCAGATCGAGCCGAGAACCATATTAAATCAGGTGAACTCTTTTCTTTTTATTTTCTTATCATTTATCACACTCTGTTTATTTCCTCCATTGAGGATAATAAGAATTAAGTTAGGAGAAAAAGATAAATAAAATAATTAAAATTTTTGAATATTATAATAATTAGTCCTATGTACCTAATTTCATATCAATTTAAAATTTTTTAGGTATTTTAATCAATGATTAATTAATGCTCTAAATTTTTTTTGAAATACTAAGGATCAAATTATTAAGAAAATCTAATAAATGATTAGATTTAGAATAGAATAAATTTTTGAGTGATTCTTGTTAGAATTTGATGCCTCGAATTTGATCCATAGTAAGAAGAGAATCAGCTTTCAGCACAGCAGTCGGGTCGGCTTTGATACGTAGTTGAACCAACTCGGTGAAGAGAAATCCTGATTTCTCGGTCCAGGTTCGTCCAGATCTGATTAGATCAAGAGATATATTTCAAAAATTTTCTCTTGATCTCAATCAGATCTTGATATATTTTAGATCTGATTCTTATTATTTTAATAAATAAAATAAAACAAGATAAATTAAATCAAATTTAATTTACCTGATTTGGATAATCCTATTACCCTGTAGATGATCCTGATTGCAGCGGAAGGTTCTGAATCTTAGCCACGCAAGCGTCTGGACTCTACCGGTATCCACTCAGGATGGATCTGGAGATCCTCTTCTTCTCTATCACACCTCCAAAAATTAGATCTGGATCTGATCTGGAGGATCTTCAAAACTCTTTTGAAGATCTGCAGTCGTCCTTTTGCAGCAGCGCAGCCTTCTTGCTTTTGATCGCCTTTCCTTGATCTGAATCGCACCAACCTAAATCCAAAACCCTTTTGGACGTGGAGAGGAGAAGGAGGAGAAGTTTAGGCATGGAGGAAGAGGGGAGAGGCAGCCTTGGGGCATGGGAAATCTCTATTGAATTAGGGTTGGGCGCAGGGTCTTATTTATAGACCTCTTGTGATCCAACTCCTCTTCCTCTCAACCAATCACAACCCTTTGTGAAATCAGATCTAAATCTGATTGGTTGGAATAGAGACCCCTGGATTCCTCCTTAGAGGGCATCTAAGACCAGTCAAACTGGATTCTTAGTAGAACTCTGATTGGAATCCAAAAGGGAGGTGGAGTCCTTGTCCAACAAGGACTCCTAGGCGCCTCCTACTTGGGCTCACGCCACCCTTGGCGTGCGCCCTTCTCCTTGCCAGGTTCTGGCAGGGGGACAGGCCCCCACCAGCTCTCCAATAGGTGCATGACATGTGGTCAAAAGTCAAAGGGTGAATGGTCAACATTTGACCAGTCAAAGGTAGACTTTTGACCAAAGTCAAAGAACAAGAAATGGCAGGTGACCAAAAATGGCAGGTAATGTCTTACAAATAAGACAACCTATTCTGACTTGGACAACCTCCAGTCAGACCATATGAAGGCCTCTGATTGAGCACAAACTCCTTTGGCTCAGTCAGGACAACTTATTTATGATAGTAAAAGAAGAACGTTAGGTTCAATCGAGTGCTAGCACGATTTCCTTGAACCTAATTGAATCTCATTCAGATCAATTGAACTAGATCAGTTCAATTGATGATCACCAGATTCAAACCCTTGTTTGTGTGACCCAGTTAGGTTCAGTTCTGTATGGTAATGGGATATGTCATGATCTCTATCATAGACATCATCGAAACTCCTTTCGATGGATCAGAACTCTTCTGATTCGAACAGCTAGAATGATCGATCATCTAAATCATTCTAATTGCTCCCAAAATCCACCAGTGACACCTAGCAGTATATGGTGGCAACCCATCAGAGCTGAATGTGAACCTCTTGGTGCAGCTACCTGTGTGATTAAGTTCTTCTATCTTGAGCCCCGATCAGATTAGGGTTAAGGTGAACTCGTCAAACCCTAGTCTCTGTCATATGATGTAATCATTCGATTCGAGTCCAATGTGAAAATCTAAATAGAAACTCTTTCTATTATTTCACTCTGCCATGGCCATGGGCTTCAGGACTTGATTCTCATGATTATCATAGGGCTGCTCCTCTACCACCGAGGTAGATAGATCCCATCTTGATGCAATCCAGTTCCTACAATGAACATGTCATAGCCAACATACACCTCAGGGTTCCATATGGCTAGGAGACCGAGTAATGGTGTAGTCAAACTATAACACCCTCAAGGTGAACTGCCGATGCATCTCAGGTCAAAGAACCAGACACACTACTGCAGCATCGAGTCAGTCATTGACGAGAAGGTAGACTTCCCTAATGACTACTCGAGGTGGTCACGCTCAGTGCCCTCGTTCTCTAACGAGTACCTGTACTCTCGCTCCGGTGTCTCCACACCGTAGACTCAAGACTCATCTACTAAAGAGAAGCGATCGTACACCAACCTTCCGGATCAATCACCATCCTCGTGATGATCCTATGGTCGGGAGCATGTTTATGAGTTAATAATGATTATTCATGTCTTAAATTTTCAACTCTTGAAAATATGAATTATCATTACCATTAACTCAAAGGATGTATCACAGACACTAAATACACATATGTGATAGAAAATAACCCATTTTATTGATTATAGTCAAAATTACAATTTTGCCCCTAGAAGTGTATTACAAGTGTCAGCCAATTCTGGCTTCTAGGGCACATATATCTAACAATCTCCCACTTGTCCTAAAGCCAATTGGCTACAAGTCTAAGTCCCATCTTCTCAAGGTGGGCTTCGATCTTCTGCTGGCCCAACGGCTTTGTAAGTGGGTCTGCCACATTATCTGCGGAGTTGACTCTCTTGACCTCAACGTAACCTTTCTCAAGGTAATCGCGGATGAGATGATATCGCCGCTCAATGTGCTTGGACTTCTGGTGAGACCTCGGCTCCTTAGCAAGGGCTATGGCGCCATTGTTGTCGCAGTAAAGAGGAATGGCATCTGATGGCATTACTCCAATTTCTGCAGCAAACTTCTTGTACCAGAACGCTTTCTTTGCAGCCTCTGATGCAGCTATATATTCTGCTTCCATGGTGGAATCTGCTATCACAGTTTGCTTGGAACTCTTCCAGCTGACAGCTCCACCATTGCACACAAACAGACTTCCAGATGTCGACTTTCGATCATCTATATCGGACATGAAGTTCGAGTCTGTGTATCCTTGAACTTGGAGTTCTCCGTTACCAAAGACCAACATCATATCCTTAGTTCTTCTCAAGTACTTAAGGATACATTTCACAGAAGTCCAGTGTTCTTCACCTGGATTTGACTGATATCTGCTTGTGACACTCACAGCATGGGCTATATCAGGTCGTGTACATAGCATGGCATACATGAGGCTCCCTATTGCAGAAGCATAAGGGATCTTGCTCATGCATTCTATTTCCTCAGGTGTGCTGGGGCACATCTTCTTGGAAAGATGAATACCATGTCTGAAGGGTATTAATCCCCTCTTAGAGTTTTCCATACTAAACCTCTTTAGTACTTTCTCTATGTACATCTTCTGTGAAAGTCCTAGCATCCTATTCGGTCTATCCCTATAGACCTTAATTCCTAGAATAAAGGATGCTTCACCTAGGTCTTTCATGGAGAATTCCTTGGACAACCACATCTTGACTGATGTCAACATGGGAATATCATTCCCAATAAGGAGGATGTCATCCACGTACAATACGAGGAAGACAACAGCGCTCCCACTGACCCTTTTGAAAACACATGGTTCCTCTTCGTTTTTGATGAAACCAAACTTTTTGATCACATCATTGAAATGAGTGTTCCAGCTCCGAGATGCTTGCTTAAGTCCATATATGGACCTTTGCAGCTTGCAAACCTTGTGATCAGTATCACTGGATGTGAAACCTAGCGGCTGTTCCATATAGATATCTTCCTCAAGATATCCATTTAGGAATGCCGTTTTCACGTCCATTTGCCATATTTCATAATCGAAATAGGCTGCAACAGCAAGCAATGTGCGGATGGATTTTAGCATAGCTACCGGGGAAAAGGTATCCTGATAGTCAATGCCTTCACGTTGACTATAACCTTTTGCCACCAGTCTAGCCTTGAATGTCTCCACATTCCCATCTGCACCAATCTTTCTCTTGAAGATCCATTTACACCCAATAGGTACTATACCTTCTGGTGGATCTACCAAGGTCCAGACTTGGTTTGAGTGCATCGAGTCGATCTCTGACTTCATTGCCTCAAGCCATTTCTCGGAGTCGATATCTGATATCGCCTCGTTGTAGGTTTTGGGATCATCTCCATGAGCACCATTACCTATGAGGAACATTTCCTCTACATCCTCTGAAATAATACCTAAGTATCTTTCAGGGGGATGGAAAACTCTTTCCGATCTACGAGGTGGAGGAGGTAGTGTTCTTATTGGCTCAACCTGATTTGGTTCCACTTGGTCCTTAGCTCGTTTCTTCTTGTGAGACTTTCTCATCAAGCTTAATCTGCTTTCCAATGCCGCTATCTTGAATAAACTATTTTTCAAGAAATATGGCATGTCGACTCACAATCACATTGTGGTCTTCTGGAATGTAGAAATAGTATCCTAATGACTCTTTAGGATATCCTATGAATCGAGCTCTGAAGGACCTAAATTCTAACTTGTCCGCTTGTTGTCTTTTGACATAAGCCGGACAACCCCAAATTCTGAGATGACTCAGACTTGATTTCTTACCGTGCCATATCTCATACGGTGTGGTAGGAACGGTTTTAGAGGGAACCCTATTCAGTAAATAGATTGAAGTTAATAATGAATGTCCCCAAAGAAAATCAGGGAGGTCTGTGAAGCTCATCATGGATCGAACCATATCCAATAGAGTCCGATTTCTCCGTTCTGAAATCCCCGTTGAGTTGAGGTGTTCCTGGTGGAGTCCATTGAGAGACTATGCCATTTTCCTTGAAGATAGTCTAGGAATTCCCGGCTAAGGTATTCACCTCCTCGATCTGATCGAAGAACCTTAATGGGTTTTCCAGTTTGTTTTTCTACTTCATGTCTGAATTCTTTGAACTTTTCAAAGGCTTCAGACTTATGTCTCATAAGATACACATACCCATACCTAGACAGATCATCGGTAAAGGTAATGAAGTAGACAAAATTGCCTCTAGCCGGCACATCAAATGGGCCGCACACATCAGTATGTACTAGGGCAAGGAGATCTGTGGCCCTCTCCCCATGTCCAACAAAAGGGAGTTTAGTCATTTTGCCTTGAAGACAAGATTCACAAGTTGGATATGACTCAAAAGTCAATGGACTCAATAGCCCATTTTTCTCCAATTTGTTGAATCCTATCTTCTGCTATATGACCTAATCTCAGGTGCCATAGATATCTGTCGTTTGGACTATCCCTAGGTCGTTTGGCATTCACGTTTTGCTCGATAGTTAGAAACAGGTACATCAATATGCAACTGATAAAGACCATTAACAAGGAAATCCATTTGCAATTTTATTTCTTTCATAAAGAATGTTACAATGGTCCTTAAAGAAGGTGATCACATAACCTTCTTGTGCTAAGCATGAAACAGAAATCAAATTCCTGCTAGCTGCAGGCACATAAATAACAGTCTTTTAAAACTAAGTCTAAACCAGATGGTAATCGCAGAGGGTATGTTCCCACGGCTACTGCAGCAACTCTTGCTCCATTACCGACGCGTAGGATCATGTCTCCATCCCTCAGCCTCCTGCTATCCTCAAGACCCTGCATAGAAGTGCACAGATGAGCACTAGAACCAGAGTCAAGCACCCAACTGGATGCAGAAGAAACCGTAAGGTTAGACTCAATAACGAGCATACCTCCAGAAGGACCTTCCTTCTTGTTCTTCAGGGTGGCCAGGTAAGTAGGGCAGTTCCGCTTCCAATGGCCATCGCTGTTGCAATGGAAACACTTTCCTTTGCCATCGGCCTTCTTCTTCGGTTCTGCCTTCTTCTTCTTTGATCCTTCCACCTTTTGCTTTTTCACAGACTTCTTTTTCTTTTCATAAGACTTTCTTTTGGAAGAAGTCCATTCCATAGCAAGAACTGAGCCTTTAGAACCTTTCATAGAAAGCTCAGCGGTAACCAGCATATTCATTAACTCGGCCAAGGAATTCTGAAGTTTATGCATGTGGTAATTCATGATGAATTGCCCATATGCATCAGTCAAGGATTGCAGAATAATATCGTTCTGCAGGTCCAAGTCCAACTTCACACCGAGCTTCTCAAGCTCTTCCATGTCCTTGATCATTGTCAGACAGTGATCTTGGACTGACTGCCCATCACGCATCTTAGCCTTAAAAAGTCATTTTGTGACTTGATATTTGGCTGCGCGACTCTGTTCACCAAACATCTCCTGCAGGTGAGCCAACATTTGGCGAGCAGTCCCGATATCTTCATGTTGGCGCTGGAGCTCATCAGACATCGAGCCCAACATGTAATATCTGGCCTTATTATCTTCGTCAATCCATTTTTCCAGAGATGCTCTCTGTTCAACAGTGGATGGACGAGCTGGTAAGGTGGGAGGGTCCTGGTCCAAAACATGGGTTAACTTCTCTGAACCCAAAATAATTTTGTAGTTCCTGAAGCCAATCTTTATAATTGGGTCCAGTCAGTCTATGTGTGTCTAGGATACGTGCCAATGGGTTGGACGCAGACATTTTCCTGTAGAGAGTCAAAGATTCTAGTTAGATACTGTAATTTTGACTTGACCAATTTGTTTAGGGATTTTATTTTTAAACAAATTAGCTCCCACTATTTTCTCGGATCCCTACACTCCCTCTGTAGAGATGCGAAAATCTCCGCGATTAATGATTTCTAGTGGGTGGTGCGGTCTCACCAACTGACTCATCACCTCACCTAACAGTTATTGGTGATGGGTTAGCCAATGAGTGAACAACTCTTGTTCAATGATTCTCTAATCATGGTGCACCCAAACTTGGTCTCTAATTCATGAATCTCACCATATCCGAAATATTGATCCACTCCTTAGTTAAGTCAGACCCACCATTTGCATAGACTGGGTTCCTAATTGGGTCTCTCACCGTGTCCAAAATATTGAGCCCAACTCATCCTCCAGCCCATAGCATCCAATGCCTAATAGACATGGTTGCATCTTCCCGGTGCAACTGAGCCACTGTATCCAGCCGAGAACAATCAACCCCGGGAAGGGCCCGCACGTCTACAATGGTGGAAGACCTCGGACTTAATCTTTTCTTAGGGAGAATTGATTCAGGTCTCATTAAACTAGACTTGGCTTAGTCATAACAATTATGACTAACCTAGTGGCATGGGTTAGCTCGGATTATTGACCACCTCAGATCAGAACTGTGTCAACAGATATGGCCAGGTAAGTGAGACCGGTGGAAGGAAATATGCCGTTAACTCGCACAAGAACGCATTCAGGTCGAGTAGCTTCCAATTAAAAACCAGTCGGTCGTCTGTGCCAAACTTACCTTAGACACCAAATTGTTGAGTCAGAACCAATTGGGTTAGCCTACAATCCAGACTCTAACCTCTGAGCCTAATTAGGTCTTGCTTGATCGTGACTCGATCTTGACCCAGACTTAATCCTATTAGGCTGGTCAATTTAAGTATTGTTGATCCCATCTAACCAACTCTTGATTCGGTTTGATCAACCGCTTAGACCTAATTGAGCTACCCAAGCCCGAACCCAGTATTATGAATATGTCTTAGATCTGAAATTCTCAATTTTAGACCTAATTAATATTCCATAAACTTAATTCTTAATTAAGTTGGGTTCATAAACAAAATATGCACAATAAATCCTAGGGTTTCAGGATCTAGGGTTTTGCAGAAAGTAAGTTTTGGGTTTCTGATTAAGGACGAACACGCAGCACCCCTACACGTCATAAGAACACCCCATCGAATGGGAAGAGAGGGCCTTCAAACTCTTCTTCGTTCTTATGACCGGACGGCCAAGAGGAACGCCTTAATCAGGAACATGTAAATCTACAAAACAGTTATAGATCTATATCATATATCTCATATACAAATTTAGATCTTGTTGGGGATAAATCCCGCTCCTGCCGAAGCCCGGCCCGACGCTCAGCCCAATGTAACCAGTAGCCGCGGAAGAGCTTCGGCAGACGGGCTTCAACCGAACTCCCAGCGGCCGAGCTCCTTCCAGCAGGCCGAACTGGTCAGCTCCCGAGCTTCTCCCGGACTCCCAGCATCGAGATCGAACTTCCTGGGCGGCCGAACTCCTTCAGACTCCCCACGGTCGAACTCCTTCGGATCGACTCCAAGCGGCCGAGCTTCAATGAAGTCCTCTCAGCGGCCGAACTCCTTCGGACCGACTCCAAGCGGCCGAACTCCTCAGCGGACGGGCTTTAGTGGAATCCCCAAGCGGTCGTCACTCAGGAGCCTGAACTCCTCAGCAGTCGTTACTTGGCCGAACTCCTCAGCGGTTGCCCTCATCGAACTTCGGCCGACCGAGCACCTATCGAACTCTCAAGTGTCCCAGCCTTAGCCGAAGTCCAACAGTCGGCCGAACCCCAAACAGCCGAGCTTCGGATTCTCAGCAGTCGAACTCTTCAGCGGACGAGCCTTGGCTGCATATCTCCAGTCAGACGCCTATGGGTGCCGAACTCCCTCCTATCTTCCGCTTCAGGAGCCCGAACTCCTCCGAAATGGGCACACGACGAAGGCCTTCAACCCTTCATTTGGCAAGCTCTGCAACCATCACCATCAGGCGGCGATGGCTGTCACCCTCAATCCGCCGACCCACTGTCAGGCGGCGATGGCTGTCACCCTCAATCTGTCGCACACGGCACCATCCCGTGAGACTGACTCCGCCGAACCTCGAGCGGTCCGCCAGCACGCGGCTGCAGTTATCACCATCAAGCTCCACTATATAAAGGACCCTCCCGACACACTAAGGCTAAGCTCTCTGATCTCTAAGCTCTTCTCCTCTTCTCTAAGCTCCGGAACTCATTCCGAGCACTCCATTACTGTTGGCCAGAGCTAACTTGAGCGTCGGAGGGTCCTGCCGGAGCCACCCCCCACCGGCTCCGGATGGGACTTTGTTTTGCAGGTCCCCGGTGGTGACCTCGGCGGCCTCGACTCCAGCGACCTCCGGCGATGACCAATTTCTGCACCAACAGATTGGCGCTGGAAGAAGGGCTTGAACCTTCGAGGTTTCCTTGTTCTTAAAGGAGTGCTCGGCGACCCTTCTCTTCCCTCTTTGGAGATCTTCCTTTTCTCTTCCGAAGAGAAAATGCCACCCCGGAGAGCTTCGGCATGGCGCTCAGCGGCCTCCGCGATCCGATCCCGTCCAGGCCCGTCTGTTCCTGCTTCAGCCCCAGTGGCCTAGGTTCCACCCGCACCCGCGGTGGATGTGAAGCAGTTCAGCCTGCTTGTCCGAAAATATGCAAGAATGATTTCTATAGAACTATTCTCAGGAATTCTAGAACTCAGTTCAGTGCAATATCTTCTAATCTTAGATCCAAATCTCGATTTAATTTTAATTCTCAGAAAGCCGAACTCCACCTTAAAGCCCACCATCACAGTGAAGTTCGGCGCAAGCGAGGATGGAACGAAGCCCCCCGCGGAATGAAGTTCGGCATAAAGGAGGCCGAACTCCGCAGCAGATCACCCAGGTGAAGTTCGGCCGCGCTCGAGACCGCCCAAGGGCGATCGAGGCCGAACTCCCCCTCAAGTACGTCGCTACAACGAATTCACGGGAGGTGCAATAAAGTCCAGGCAAGCAAAGCCGACCCCCTCTCTGTGAGCAGGGAAGTCCGGACAAAGAAGCGTGAAGTTCTTCCACGGAAAGGAAAGTTTTGCGGGAAAGCGGAATGAAGCTCCACGCAAGCGAAGCCCGAACTTCTCGAGCTCACCGCAAAGGAAGCTCTGACAGAAGGGCGCGAAGAAATCCTTCTCTCGAAGGAGGATTTCGCAGCTACGACCCGTTCCTCTAACTCGAATTCTCGGCGAAGTTAAGAGCCAGCCGCCAAAACCTGAAGGACTACGGCCTCCCTAAACGTGAGCGATCGAAGCAAGTAAAGCCCCTACCATCGCGACCACGGCTACGACACTGAGGAATACATTCAGCTCCAAGACAAGATTGAAGAGCTCATCAAAAAGGGACGACGGGATAAATTCCTCCGACGCCAGTCTGAAGCAGGAGAAGATCGGCTAAAGGCGCTGCCGTAACTAGAAAAGATAAGAAGGTCGACCGCCTCGCGGCGTCATCAACGCCACCCCGGGGAGGAGCTAGGAGCTAGCTACATCGGTGATTGTCATCCCCCAGCGACAAAGTCAAGAGAAGCATATTCCAAATTAAGAAGGCCGGCATGAGATAGAGGAGGTCGTCTGGACGGGACTTACTGCCCGAGGGAACTCCGAGGAACAACACCCCGACAACCCTCGAACGAAAATGTGCTGCGATCAGCTTCTCCTCGGTAAAACTCTCCCCTCTCAATAAAATCATTTCTGGATGCGAAAACTATGCGATGATAGGGAAGAAGCAGTCAGTCGCGTTAGGAACAGGAGGAGAACCTCGTCCTAGCATGAGCAAAGTCGAAGGCCCCGTCCACGAAGGGCGGGATGGGGGGAGAGGCGAGGACGACGGTCCTCATGTGCCCCCACAGCCGGCTAGGAACAGGAGGAGAATCTCGTCCTAGCGCGAGCAAAGTCGAAGGCCCCATCCACAAAGGATGGGATGGGGGAGAGGCGAGGACGACGGTCCTCATGTGCCCCCACAGCCGCTAGGAACAGGAGGAGAAACCTCATCCTAGCGTGAGCAAAGTCGAAGGCCCCGTCCACCAAGGATGGGATGGGGGAGAGGCCGAGGACGAGTCCCCATGTGCCCCCACAGCCCGTTGGAACAGGAGGAGAACCTCATCCTAGACGTGAGCAAAAGTCGAAGGCCCCATCCACCAAGGACGGGATGGGGGGAGACGGCAGGACGACGGTCCCATTGTGCCCACACGCCGTTGGGAACAGGAGGAGAACCTCGTCTAACGTGAGCAAAGTCAAAAGGCCCCATCCACAAAGGACGAGATGGGGGAAGATAGGCAAGACGACGATCCCCATGTGCCCCCTATAGCCCATTGGGAATAGGGAGGAGAACCTCATCCTAAACGCGAGCAAGTCGAAGCCTCGTTCAACCTAAAACGAGATGGGGAAGAGGCAGGACGAACGTCCCCATGCTCTCCCACAGCCCATTAGGAACAGAAGGGAACCCCGTCCTGACGAGAGCAAGACTCGAGATCAAGCCTTAAGGACTACGGCAAGCCTCGGCTGCAGGAGTTAAGATCTCCCCCGAGGGAAGCTCGGCTGCAGAAGATAAGATCTCCCCCGAGTGAAGCTCGGCCGCAGGAGATAAGATCTCCCCCGAGCACGCACTTCAACCTCGGCTGCAAGAGAGGAGGTCCCTCGAGTCAACTTCAGCTGATGAAGACAATGTCGCCCCCGAGGAGCTCAAATCCGACCTCGACCGTAGGAGGCGAGATCATTACTTCGCTTCAACATCAGCTTCATCGACTTTAGCTGAAACGAGTTCCATTTCAACTCCAAACATCGACTGGAGATGAGGTCTCCCCCAAGCCTCCAGCTCAACTTCAGCTCAATATTGGCTGGAATGAGATCCGCTCCCCGAGCTTCAGCTGCAACAAATGCGGAGCCTGGAAGAAGACTTCGGCAGTCGCCTGTTTTGGTACTCCCTCTTCAATTTTTTGAACTCGGAGTGGGAGGGCTACGTGGGGATAAACCCGCTCCTGCCGAAGCCCCGGCCCGACGCTCAGCCCAATGTAAACTATAGCCGCGGAAGAGCTTCGGCAGACGGCTTCAGCCGAACTCCAGCGGCCGAGCTCCTTCCAGCAGGCCGAGACTGGTCAGCTCCGAGCTTCTCCCGGACTCCCAGCGTCGAGACCGAACTTCCTGGGCGGCGAGCTTCAATGAAGTCCTCTCAGCGGCCAAACTCCTTCGGACCGACTCCAAGCGACCGAACTCCTCAGCAGACGGGCTTTAGCGGAATCCCCAAGCGGTCGTCACTCAGGAGCCCAAACTCCTCAGTAGTCGTTACTCGGACGAACTCCTCAGCGGTCGCCCTCATCGAACTTCGGCCGACCGAGCACCTACCGAACTCTCAAGTGCCCAGCCTTAGCCAAGTCCAACAGCCGGCCGAACCCCAAACGGCCGAGCTTCGGATTCTCAGCAGCCGAACTCTTTAGTGGACGAGCCTTGGCTGCATATCTCCAGTCAGACGCCTATGGTGCCGAACTCCTCCTATCTTCCTCTTCAGGAGCCCAACTCCTCCAAATGGGCACACGATGAAGCCTTCAACCTTCATTTGCAAGCTTCTGCAACCATCCCATCAGGCGGCGATGGCTTGTCACCTCAATCCGCGACCCACTGTCAGGCGGCGATGGCTGTCACCCTCAATCCGCCACACACGGCACCATCCCGTGAGACTGACTCCGCCGAACCTCGAGCGGTCCGCCAGCACACAGCTGCAGTTGTCACCATCAAGCTCCACTATATAAAGGATCCTCCCGACACACTAAGGCTAAGCTCTCTGATCTCTAAGCTCTCTGATCTCTAAGCTCTCTGATCTCTAAGCTCTTCTCCTCTTCTCTAAGCTCCGGAACTCATTCCGAGCACTCCATTACTGTTGGCCAGAGCTGACTTGAGCGTCGGAGGGTCCTGCCGGAGCCACCCCCCACCAGCTTCGGACGGGACTTTATTTTGCAGGTCCCCGACGGCGACCTCGGCGGCCTCGACTCCAGCGACCTCCGGCGACGACCAGTTTCTGCACCAACAATCATCGAAGGCATAATTCTGCATATCATTCATGATCTTATCATCTACGTCATATTTTTAGATCTAAATTATCACATAATAATCTGAAAAATTAGATTTAAATTGATCTAATCAAAATAAATTCTAATCTAGACAATTATGTAGAACTATTCTACAACTAGTCTAGTCATGCATCTATCATATCTCATATAATATTTAAAATTAAATAATTTTTTATTTGCTGTTTATCAGATGTTATTATAACACTTATAATATCAGAAAATAGTAAATAAGAAGATCTAAAATATGATTTAATCAGATTAAATCAAAGACATGCAAAACTATTCTATAGAACTATTCTATTCTAGAACTAGTCATGCATATCTTCATGTCCTTAGATCCAAATCATTTAATTTTAATTTTTCTGATTTTAGATCTGATCACATCTCATGTGACATCTGAAATCACTTTATTTTCTAATTAAAATAAAATTAAAATCAGATCTAAACAATTTAGAACCATGGCTCTGATACCAGTTGAAGGGAAATCCTGATTTCCCGGTCCAGGTTCGTCCAGATCTGATTAGATCAAGAGATATATTTCAAAAATTTTCTCTTGATCTCAATCAGATCTTGATATGTTTCAGATCTGATTCTTATTATTTTAATAAATAAAATAAAATAAGATAAATTAAATCAAATTTAATTTACCTGATTTGGGTAATCCTATTACCCTGTAGATGATCCTGATTGCAGCGGAAGGTTCTGGATCTTAGCCACGCAAGCGCCTGGCCTCTACCGGTATCCACTCGGGTTGGATCTGGAGATCCTCTTCTTCTCTATCACACCTCCAAAAATCAGATCTGGATCTGATCTGGAGGATCTTCAAAACTCTTTTGAAGATCTGCAGTCGTCCTTTTGCAGCAGCGCAGCCTTCTTGCTTTTGATCGCCTTTCCTTGATCTGAATCGCACCAACCTAAGTCCAAAACTCCTTTTGGACGTGGAGAGGAGAAGGGGAGAAGAGACTATGGCATGGAGAAGGAGGGGAGAGGCAGCCTTGGGGCATGGGAAATCTCATTGAATTAGGGTTGGGCGCAGGGTCTTATTTATAGACCTCTTGTGATCCAACTCCTCTTCCTCTCCAACCAATCACAACCCTTTGTGAAATCAGATCTAAATCTGATTGGTTGGAATAGAGACCCCTGGATTCCTCCTTAGAGGGCGCCTAAGACCAGTCAAACTGGATTCTTAGTAGAACTCTGATTGGAATCCAAAAGGGAGGTGGAGTCCTTGTCCAACAAGGACTCCTAGGCGCCTCCTACTTGGGCTCACGCCACCCTTGGCGTGCGCCCTTCTCCTTGCCAGGTTCTGGCAGGGGGACAGGCCCCCACCAGCTCTCCAATAGGTGCATGACATGTGGTCAAAAGTCAAAGGGTCAATGGTCAACGTTTGACCAGTCAAAGGTAGACTTTTGACCAAAGTCAAAGAACAAGAAATGGCAGGTGACCAAAAATGGCAGGTAATGTCTTACAAATAAGACAACCTATTTCTGACTTGGACAACCTCCAGTCAGACCATATGAAGGCCTCTGATTGAGCACAAACTCCTTTGGCTCAGTCAGGACAACTTATTTATGATAGTAAAAGAAGAACGTTAGGTTCAATCGAGTGCTAGCACGATTTTCCTTGAACCTAATTGAATCTCATTCAGATCAATTGAACTAGGATCAGTTCAATTGATGATCACCAGATTCAAACCCTTGTTTGTGTGACCCAGTTAGGTTCAGTTCTGTATGGTAATGGGATATGTCATGATCTCTATCATCGACATCATCGAAACTCCTTTCGATGGATCAGAACTCTTCTGATTCGAACAGCTAGAATGATCGATCATCTAAATCATTCTAATTGCTCCCAAAATCCACCAGTGACACCTAGCAGTATATGGTGGCAACCCATCAGAGCTGAATGCGAACCTCTTGGTGCAGCTACCTGTGTGATTAAGTTCTTCTATCTTGAGCCCCGATCAGATTAGGGTTAAGGTGAACTCGTCAAACCCTAGTCTCTGTCATATGATGTAATCATTCGATTCGAGTCCAATGTGAAAATCTAAATAGAAACTCTTTCTATTATTTCACTCTGCCATGGCCATGGGCTTCTGGACTTGATTCTCATGATCATCATAGGGCTGCTCCTCTACCACCGAGGTAGATAGATTCCATCTTGATGCAATCCAGTTCCTACAATGAACATGCTATAGCCAACATACACCTCAGGGTTCCATATGGCTAGGAGACCGAGTAATGGTGTAGTCAAACTATAACACCCTCAAGGTGAACTGCCGATGCATCTCAGGTCAAAGAACCAGACACACTACTGCAGCATCGAGTCAGTCATTGACGAGAAGGTAGACTTCCCTAATGACTACTCGAGGTGGTCACGCTCAGTGCCCTCGTTCTCTAACGAGTACCTGTACTCTCGCTCCGGTGTCTCCACACCGTAGACTCAAGACTCATCTACTAAAGAGAAGCGATTGTACACCAACCTTCCGGATCAATCACCATCCTCGTGATGATCCTATGGTCGGGAGCTGTTTATGAGTTAATAATGATTATTCATGTCTTAAATTTTCAACTCTTGAAAATATGAATTATCATTACCATTAACTCAAAGGATGTATCACAGACACTAAATACACATGTGTGATAGAAAATAACCCATTTTATAAATTATAGTCAAAATTATAATTTTGCCCCTAGAAGTGTATTACAAGTGTCAGCCAATTCTGGCTTCTAGGGCACATATATCTAACACTCGGATTGAGATCGAGCTGGCTCGAACCATAGTTGAGCCGACTCTCTCAGATAGACAGACAGCAGGAGTTCAGAAGAGATGCAGTTGAGCTAGCTCAACCCCTAACTGAGCCAGTTTGATGGAGGCGAACAGAACATAATGAGATTTTTTTTATTTGAACTTGAATTATGATTAATCCAAGGGGTCTATGGAAGTTGCGCGTGGACCATAGGATCCAGCGGTCATGGAGGATTGCGGTCATGTTCTAAAGGTCGAAAAATATTCTAAGACTCCATCAAGAACATGTTCGACTTATTTTAGAAAAATAAGCCCTGTTAGGACTCTTATGAACTGCTAAGAAAAGAATTTTCATTCTATTTAAAGGGCTGAGATGCTGTTGAGTGGAAAAGATGATGTGTGTGGCATGAGAGGCACGTAGAGAGATTTAGGCAGCCACCGAGAGGAGCTTGGTAGAGCATTGAGTACGTATAGCCCATGAGAGAGAGAAGCAATAGATGCATAGCATCCGGAGATGAGGTTGTGAGGATAGAGCATCTTATAGCTTCTGTGGATGTTCTTAGGATTCTAAGAGAATTTTTATGAGGATAGCTTCTAGTTGAGAGAGATTTATGTACAGTGAGTTAAGAGTGGGTGTTCTCCTCTTGTACCTATTTTTTTTCATAGTGAAGCTTTGCATGCCTCATGGAGGTAAGCCTTTAGACTGATCCACGTACTTGATTATTTTCTTATTTTATTTCTTCCTTCTTTCTGCCATAATAATTTGGTACTAGATCCTTAGCAAGTGATATTAGAGTAGCTGATATCCCAATAGTTTGATATCAGAGCAAGTTAATATCATAATAATTGATATCAGAGTCAAATAGTACCAGAGCATAGATTGCAGCAGGTGATAAAGATTGAAGAATATAGAGAAGATAAGTATAATCAAGATGGAGATCAACGGATTTAATGAGAAGGATCGTTTCTCCTTATGGCAAGCAAGGATAAAGGATGTCCTCATCCAACATAGATTGATCGATGCTCTCTTGTATGATCGATGCCAGCCACCATAGAGGTAAAGAATTAGAAGCAGATTCAGATGTAGGTGGTGAGCACGATCTGCTTGTACTTAACGGATGATATAGTGATCCATATACTTGGCAAGATTTTTTTGATGGTGCTATGGTCGAAGCTTGAGGAGTTGTACATAGCAAAGTCGCTCACCAATATGCTATTTCTTTGGAGGCAATTCTACTAGCTATGGATAGACGAAGGTCAAAGCATGTGGGAGCATCTATCTAATTTTTAGAAGATCCTTACCGACCTCCTCAGCGTTGATGAAAAAGTTGAGAAGAAGACCAAAATGTTGTTCTTACTAGCATCGCTCCCTCCTTCGTATGAGTCCTTAGTGACTGCTCTTCTAGTGAAAAGGAGCACCATCAAGATGGACAAGGTCACTATAGCGATACTCTAGAATGAGGTTCTCAGAAGAAAGAATTCAGCTTCGAGCTCAGATGGCGGTAACTCAGTTTTGGTGATTTTTGGAGGAGCAGAAGTTAATAGACGGAGGATAGAAGATGTGAGGAGAATGATCCAAATCTAAGATGAGAGATCAAAGCAAGATCAGATGCTATAGGTATGACGAGTTAGAGCATCGACTCAAAAATTATCCACAACTCAAGGATCGGATGAAGGTTACTATAGCAACGGTCAGTAGCGAGTCAGAGGATGATGTCCTGGAGATATCTGATGAGATATCTAATTTTTTCTGGTAATAAATTTTAGATTCTACATACACATATCATATTTATTATAGAAAGAAGTAGTTTGACTCTCTGAAGAGTAGTGATGGCACTGTTTATCTATCAGATGGATCGAGCTGTGCGATTAAAGACATTAGGATACTCAGCTGGAAGATACATGATGGTGTGGTGAGAAGATTGAGGATGGTCTGATACATACCCATTTTCATGTGGAATCTTATCTCACTGAGTAGACTGGATTTAAATGACTCTAGATGGATAGTTGGTGATGAAATCTGAAGATCATGCATGGTGATAGGATGATATTAGAAGGAAAGAAGAAGACAAAAGGATATTACTATCTGACAGGAAGCCCAGTGTGAGGTGAAGCTTTAGGAGCCGAAGAGAGTCTAGTGCGAGATGGAGCTCTAGTTGGAGATGGATTGGGCACGAGATGGAAGACTCGGAAGGATGAGAGGCAACGTCGTAGAGTGAAGTTTCTATTACCATAGAAGAATTTTTCGAGCAGGTCTTTGGTCAAAGTGGACACAGTCCATGACAGAGGTGGGATTAAGCGGCCTGGCTCGACTCCCACATTTGCCCATTCATGATCAGCAGGCATGCCCCAGGGCATAGGGGCGAGATGGATCACAAGCTCTCAAAGTTAGGTGGAGGCCGAATGTCGAGTCGAGATAGAGATTATTATGATTTGATACCTCGAATTTGACCCACAATAAGAAAAAAATCAATTTTTAGCACTGCAGTTGGGCCAGCTCTGATACATGGTTGAGCCAACTTGGACTGAGATTAAGCCGGTTCGAACTACAGTCGAATTGACTCTCTCAGGTAGATAAATAGTAGGAGTCCGGACGAGACGCAGTCGAGCTAGATCGACCCTTGATCGAGCCGACTCAATGGAGGTGAACAGAACATGATAAATTTTTTTTCTATTTGAACTCGAATTGTGATTAATCTAAAAAATCTATGGGAGTTGCATGTGGACCATAGGATCCATAGTCATTGAGGGTTGTGGTCATGATCTGAAGGCCAAAAAATATTTTAAAACTCTATCAAGAACATATTCGACTCATATTAGGAGAATAAGCCCTGTCAAAACTCCTATGAACTACTGAGAAGAGGATTCTCATTCTATTTAAAGGGCTGAGGTGCTGTGGAGCAGAAGAGATGGCGCGTGTGGCATGAGAGGCATGTAAAGAGGCTCAGATAGCTATCGAGAGGAGTTTGGCAGAGCGCTAAGTACGTGCAGTCGATGAGAGAGAGAAACAATAGGTGCATAGCATTCAACGAGGAGGCTATGAGAGTAGAGCATCTTATAGCTTCTTTGGATCTTCTTGAGATTCTGGGAGAGCTTTTATGAGGATAGCTTCTAATTGAAAGAGATTTATATATGGTGAGTTAAGAGTGATATTTTTCTCTTGTACCTACTTTTTTCTTTTATAGTGCAGCTTTGCATGCCCCATGGAGATGAGCCTTTAGGCTAATCCACATACTTGATTATTTTTTTCTTTTACCATAATAATTTGGTACTAGATGCTTAACATGCGGTATTAGAGTAGCTGATATCCTAACAGTTTGGTATCAAAGCAAGTTGATACCAAAATAATTCTAAAATATTCTTTCAATCTATATTCAATAAAGAATCTACTTTGTATGGATATAAGTAAAAAAATAAAAAAATAAAAAAATAAAAAAAAGAGTAAGTTCTAAACATTGGTCTTCCACCAAGTAATCAGATTTCGTTATCTAAGTAAGCAATGTTATTCACGTCAAAAAGTAGACAATGTAAAGAAGCTTGTTATACAATTAGTTTTAACTTGTAGCCTATTTAACTCGAGTCAGTAAGCTTGAGGGGTGTTCTACATCTAATACTCTAAAGCTAATTGGTTTGAGAGTTATTGATCCAAAGCTTGCTACAAGGGTCAGATAGAAAGCTTAAGAGATTAAAACATTGTACTGACTATTAAAAAAAAAAACTCCTGCCCATACTAAAGATAGAGGATTTAAAAAATAAAAGTGGAGAGTTGGTCAAAGAAAAGCTCTAAAATTTTATGTTCTTCACCTAATTACTATTTGAGATGAAAATTAATAATTCGATAATGTATCTCTTAAATCTCTAATCATATATCAACTGACTTTAGGATGATTTGAATAAACTTTCATATCTTATCGAGTCGGTATATGTTTCTAATTTTTCTTTTCTTACTCGAGAATGAGTAAAACTCAAGTTGAGAGGTGATGAAGGATAAATAAAATAATTAAAGTTCTTAAATATTATAATAATTAGTCTTATGTACTTGATTTCATGTCGATTTAAAATTTTTCAAGCATTTTATCAATGATTGATTAATGGTCTAGAGAATTTATAAAATACTAAGGATCAAATTATTAAAAAATTTAATAAATAATCAGATTTAGAATAGAATAAATTTTTGAGTGATTCTAAAATATTCTTCTAGCCTATATTCAATAAAGAATCTATTTTGTATGGTATGAGTAAAAAAATAAAAAAAATAAAAAAAAGAGTAAGTTCTAAATATTGGTCTTCCATCAAGTAATCAGGTTTCATTACCTAAGTAAGCAATATTATTCACATCAAAAAGTAAGTAATATGAAAAAGCTTGTTATACTCTTAGTTTTAATCTATAGCTTATTTGACTTGAGTCTGAAGGATGTTCTACACCTAATGTCCTCAAGTCAACTGGTTTGGAACTCATTAGTTCAAGACTCGCTATAAGGATCATATAAAAAGCTTAAGGGATTAAAACATTGCACTGATTATTAAAAAAAACTCTAGCCTAGACTAAAGATTTTGAATTTAAAGAATAAAAGTGGAGAGTTGATAAAAAAAAGCTCTAAAATTTTATGTTTTTCACTTAATCACTATTTGAAATGGAATTAATAATCTGATGATGTATCTCTTAAATCTCTAATCAGGTATCAACTGACTTTAAGATAACCTAAAGAAATTTTCACATCTTATCGTGTTGGTAGATATTTTTAATTTTTCTCTTTTTACTCAAGGACGAGTAAAACTCAAGTTATGAGGTATGATAACTATCATAAATTTATAAATAAAAATATTAAAACAATATTTATTTTAAAAATTAATATTTTATAGAAAAAATCTGATGAATACAAAGAGCTCAATTTATGCGTTCAAATAAATCAAATTTGGCAAAAATCAGAGAAGAAATGATGCTGGAAGTTTAAATGAAGAAAAAAATCAACCTGTTCAATTGAACTCAGCCCGCTCTAGCATCCGCAGCCTAATCCGCTAGCACCATAGCCTGCTCCCAATGCCTAGCCCAACACCCCACAGCCATGATATCAAATTATGTAGTCCACGGTGGACCGCAACAGTAATTGGTTCATCATGGACTCTTAACAGGTCCACCGCCAAGAAATGCGGCACACAAGTCATTTTTGTTATTTTACCTAATGCGGCATGTACTAATTCACTGGAGTCTATGATGCGCTCAATCTTGGCGATCCACCAGCACAGTAAAGGCATGATCGGATGGTTGTGCTCATGGCTAGTCAAAATCCAATGGTCCAGTGTTTCTAGTTTGATTCAAGATCCCAACTCTCTCTAGTGCCATCCAATGGTCTTGAGCCATCCTGATTAAGATCCGATGGCTAGATCTCTTCCTTATGCAATCCGATGGCTGGAAAGGCAGCCGACCAGAAGAAGAACTCTATAGCCCTTCTTTGCACCATCCGATAATCCAGATTCATCAGAAGGCTTGATCTAACAGCTTGCATCAAATCTGCTAGGATTTAACCTATTAATAAGGGATTTTAGGGAGTTTTTGAGGATTAGATGTCAAATCTGATGGCCAGAGAGACTCCAACATGCATGAAATCAAGCCAAACTCCAATTCCTCCATGATTTTTTCTCTTTCTAACACAAACTACTCATGTTTTCTCTCTATTTAATCCTTCCCTCATGCCAGAATTAAGGGAGACCCTCCCCTGTGGGGGAAAATAAGCCTAGAAACCCTCCAAGGGGGGATTAGCCCTCTCTATTCCTTTCTTCCTCTCTCTCCTCTCTTCTCTTTTCTTCTACTTCCTTCTTTTTCTTTTCTTTTTCTTTATTTTGAGAGTCTTGAACATGCTGAAAGCAGGAGAATTTCACACCATACATGGTTAAGGAGCTAAATTTTGAAGAAGTAGATGAAGTTTTTTAGTATGGATTGTATTTTTTTTCTTTAATTTTTATAATTATTTTATGTAATAAATGACATGTTCTCCTACTCAATCTTAAATTTTATCCTTCATATATGAGATCCTGTATTAACATGCTTATTATTGATTAATATCTAGGCTATATTTATGAAGATGAGTTATAATTGGAAGATATAGTCTATGCTCGATTTAATAGTTTATGTTATAAAAAATCATTAAAAGTCATGTTACCAATTTTTAGAAATTAAGTATTGAGTAGCTTATAACTCTATTGAGATGGATCGTAATCGAAAGATATAGTTCATGCTTGAAAAAAATAGATTATAATCATAATAAATTCTTAAAAATAATAATTTTTTATATTAAAAAAATTACCACAATCTTACTAAAGATAGATTCAAAATTTTAGAATATTTTTAATTAATTTTAAATTCTAATTAATTATTTTTTACTTTCTTTTATTTTAATTTGCTAAATCTTAATTATTTCTCTTTAATTTATATATTTAAATTTTTATTTTTAAAATTAATTTTAAATTTTATTTTTTAAATTAAATTGAATGCAACTTCATCTACAATCGCTGAGAAAATTGACACCTGACTCACTACTATCCTAATTAATAATAAGACCGATTTTAAATTTTTATTTGCTGTTGTAATGACAAGCATCAAGAGATCTCAATCGTATCTTTGGATGGTTTTATTCGATGTTTCTACACTAGGGATAGAAATATACCTTAAGATAGTGCCCAACATGATTTTGAATTTGATTATTTTTATATCTTAATATTTTATAAGTCATTTATAATTTTTCTATTACAATTTTTATAATCAAAATTTTTATTAGCTTTTTTAATTAAATCACATCTGGAATTTTAAGTATAGTTCCAACATCATAATGCTACATATTATTCATCCTAAAATGAAAAATAAAATCAATATTAAACAAGCAAGTAGAAGATGTTTATATTATTATTTATTAAATTAAGTACATGTTATCTTTTCTTTAGCATAGTCCTTTCTAATAAAGGTTCTCCTTTAGGAAGGACCACTTGACTCAAGCAGTATACAAAAGCCACAAAGGCTAAATAAATACATAAGCACAAAACCTTTTCTAAATCCAGAAATATGATATATATTTGTAAGAGTAAGAGTTTTTTTGGATGATAGAAAAGATCCACTATTCTAACACCAATAGCTATACTAGGGGTTGAATTTTTTTTGAAATTTATTGTTGATTTGTGCTACCATTGATACTTCTTTTTTTTTATTTCTTTTATGGTGGATTTTTTGACATGCTTTTAGCCCTCAACAATATATACTTTCTCATTGTTTTTCTTTGTTTCACATAGATCTCATTTGTGAGGCCATTTCTAAATTTGAATGTGTTGAAGCAATTCTTCCATAGAGTAAAATTCTTTTTTATGCTTTTACATAGTTTAATATTATTTCCAGAAAGATGGCAATTTGCCAATTATAGTTGAAAGTTTGACTCATTGCTCTCCAATTGCTACAATATCTTGAGCAGTTCATTGCATTTCATCAATTTGATCAACAATAAGTCAAGCATTTATCATACGATACTTGATATATTTGTTAATGGAAAGGAATGATTTCTAGCATCATTAATAATGTACCTAGCTTTAATAGCATCCTTTAATTTCATTGCCATGTTGTAATGTCGAAATATATCAAATAATGGACTAGCCATCACATTTAGAATCATCCCATGACCTATATAATCATCTTCAGGCCATTTCAATTATTCCAGTATATAACCTTGACTATTTTCTTGAGAAAATAATCTCGATGAAGAGTCAATTATTAGATCCATGCTTTGTATATTATTATTCAGATTATTTCATTGAAAAGATGATCCGGACAAAGTGTTCACTGTTGCAATGATACCATCTTAAAGGTAGTTGCTGGAATGTTATTATTCATTGCTGAAATGTTATCTCAACTATTAACCGAGTTTCCGTCGGATATGAAACTCGAAGAACATAGGCCACTTAATTAATAATAAGATAATAGTGTATTTGTAATATCTATTATTGGAAAGATGCTCCTTCAATTCATTAAAGTTTCTCTATATTAGTTGGAATCTTCACTACTTGATTTGCCATTGAAAAATATTGTCTTTAACTTATTGTGAAATTGATAAAGATATAAAAATAAATAGGTAAGGAGTATTAATGATACTATCTTAAAGATAGTATTTTTCATGTTAGGATCGTAATCTATAAATATAATGGTGACTAGTTAGAAAATCTACCTCGAGGATACAATATCCAATTTAATCTTTTTCTCTAAATTTGTATACTTAAAGAAAGATGAAATTAGAACATTTGAAAATAAAAAAAATATTAAAAAATATAATAAAATATTAAAAAAAGATATCTCTAATATCACCGTATCAGATTATATAATAATTCAAAGGATATAATCCATGAGATGTGTTCTTTCGTGAGGATACATTCTTTTGATGGAGAGATCTAAAAAAAAAATTATAAGGTTGAGTTTAAAACAATATTATTGATAAAAATATTAAAATAAAAATTTTTATTAACTTTTATAGAAAATCCTATGAGTTGTAGGGTAATAAAAATTTAAAAAAAAAAAAAAACATTCTTGGAAGATATTTGCTTACCATGGGATAAAAAAAAATTATAGGTGCGATTTGCAATATGCCAACCCATTATTTTTTTATCTTTTAAAAAAAAAAATCATGCTTATATCAAGACCAGACGCATTCGATAAGTCACGAGGAAGATGGTATGCTTGAAAGATACATTTTTTAATATTAAATTAATTAATAAAAATATTATTAATTTATTAAATAATAATAAATTATATTTAAAAAATATTTTTATAATATTTTCTGATAATTTCTCATCTTTTAATTATACAAAAAATAAAAAATAAAAACATCTTACCCATGCGTCAGCTGCCCGGGTCCATCTGCCCACCTGCACGCAGCGTCCGGATTTACTGACGATGGTACCGATCCACTGACGTCAACTGATCCACTGACGTCAACCACCCGAGGCGTGGGCCCCATCGAAACTTCCTTGGTCTGTCAGTCGGTCAACATGAGAGAGGTTCGCCTGTGACGTCACACCTCGAACTGATCCGCCTAGCCAACGGGAGAGATCTCCCAAGTCGCAAGCAATAAATAGACGACGCCCATAAACCAGAGAGAAAGGTTCTCATTTGACGTGGCAATTAATAATGGGATAGATGCAATCGTTGGTGGGATAATTGGACCCGATGACCCCTCCAGTGTGGTGATCGGTGCGCCGAATCATTTCTACTTCAATTTTTCAAGGCGATGGGCACATCCAGTCCCTCCCTCTGAACTCATTCCCACTCGAACTACGTAGAAAATTTCACCGCAGTTTCTCCCAACGCTCCCAGCTGGCTGCCCTTTTTAACCACCACTGGCCGTATCAACCCCATCCCTTCTCATACTCTCTCTTCCTCTTAACCCAGATGCCTCAGATGGACATCGAGAACCTCGTGTGCGGCGGAGACTGCAAGGTCGCTTGCGAGACCCTGGCAGAAGCCGGCGGCGGCGAAAAGCGTACGCACGATTCGCCTCCGGCGGCGGCGGAGGACCCTGACTTCCCGGCGGAGTCCTTCGAGGTCCGGATCGGGGACGAGATCGAGTGGACGGACTTGAACGCCGTCTACGATCGGGAGGACTCCACCAAGGGGAGCACCAATCCCAAGTCCAGCCACGCCAATCCACGGGCGCCGGCAGCTTCGAATTCCCAGCGCTTCTCCGGCAATCTCAAGGCGAAGCCCCAAATCATCGGCCTCCCCGGCAAGATCCACCACTCTGGCTACGACGGCCGGAGCGTCCGCCGACGGCCGCACGTCCAGATCTTCCCGAAGAAGGCCACCGGTGGCCGCGGCGGCGATGGCGGAAGGAAGTCTGCGGTACCGGAGTTGGAGCCGGGATCGCCGAAGGTGTCGTGCTTCGGGAAGGTGTTGTCGGATAGGGAGCGAGAGCGGTGTCGCAGGGAGCGGCGGGGGGCGGTGGCGGCGGAGGAGGAGAAGGCGGAAAGGGGATGGTCGAGGGTCTTTTCGGCGATTTTCCGGTGCGGTGGGGGAGATCGGGCGGCGGCGGAGGAAGTTAAAGAGGAGGAGGAGAAAGAGATTACTGTGCCGTCGAAGAATATTCTGGTACCGGCGGGGAAAGCGCCAGAATCGTTGGCGCCGGGAATAGGAGGGATGAAGCGGTTCGCGTCGGGGCGGAGGGCGGCGTCGTGGGAAGCGGAGGCGGAGGTGGAAGAACACGTGGCAAGATCTATTGCGATGGATCAGGTAGGGGCGCAGGGCCGGCGGTCGGGTTTGGTGGGGGATGGGAAGTGAGGGAGGCGGTACGACGCTCGTGCCGTGGTATGCGTAATATTTTAACGGTGTTCCCAAAGTTTTGATTTTTTTAATATTTTATTTGTGTTAGGATGGGAAGTTTTTATTTTATTTTTTTTAATTAAGACGTGTAATTCGTACAATTCTCGTTTAAATAGAATTCATTGTACAATTCTTGGTGAATAGAAGCCTGGCTGCCAGTAGCATCGGATGTAATTCGTGATCTTCCATTTTGACTAGAAACAAACAAATGACTCGTCAATCATAAATCCAGTGCGCTGCAAAATTTTAAAATCCACAAGCCACTATTGCGAGTCAATGATGATGATGAATAACAATATAAATTGAGAGAAGGACAAACCGTATATACCAATATATATCATCCAAAAAATCATATAAGCATCTCAAAATTTCTTCTAGATTATATTAAAAATACTATAATTTATACATCTATAAATTCATATATAATTAATAGATATGGTTCCTTTTAGGGTTGGATGCCATTTCAATTTTTGAATAATAATCTACAGTATTTTATCAAAAAAATTATTTATTTTGATGATAAAATAGTTAAACGCCATCAAAATTGTTGCGGTAATTGTTGCAAACTTGTAACAGAAAAATCTCCATGTGCCTCTTCTAACGATATACGAGAACAACTTAATATTAAAAAAATAGTTCAACCACGGCAGCTAAAATGTGTTATTGCAGTCGTCCACCGTTATTCTCTTCTATATTGCTTCCCGTAGCAAAATAGTTGACGCTCTCCGACTACTCGTTTTTTATCATCTAATCACGAGTTGAGCTTCACTGTGCATGCGGTAGGCGGTAGGTGCGCTTGATTCTCGTGGAAAGTTTGTCCTGCTTTGTTTTTTTATCTTAGTTTAGGGTTCTCATTCACGGTTTTGTCAGATAGCGTTATACCGGTAAACGCCCCGAATTAAATCATAAAGTTTCGCAACCCCAATTCTCGGGACCCATTCACACACCCTATCACGAACACGTTGGCCCCATCTTATATGGTATCTACACGTGAGTGATGGAACCCATTTATGTGTGAGGTCTGGGTGTGGCGTGTCATGCGGCATCTCTTGGAAACTGAATAGTTTGCTGAGGTGGTTCATACACGACCTTCCATTGATGTGTCTATTTCTTATTATACAACATGATCAGAATTCTAAAATTGATAGATTTGAATAAAAATTAAAAAGCAGGTAATATATAGCTATGGTTGTTATACCAAAGTGGAAGAAACTACAATGATTGGTCTTATACAAAGATAGAAAATATTAAGATATTTGGAGAAATAAACAAGGATCAGTGCGTGGATTCTTCCCATGCCATTCTGTTGTTGCTGAAAATGATTTGCTTCGAAAGCAGAGTGATCGGTTTTGCGTAGGGGTGCTAATATGATCTGCAAAATAAAAATTCAAGTCGGAGGATTTGACTTCGATGAGTGAAAGGACTATTCTCAAGTGACGCTTCAGATCGAACATTTTATGTCTTTATTTTTAATAGTGCCTTGGCTTTTAATTGCTGATAACATCATCCCTTGGTGCGAATTTAGTTATAATTGTAGGAATCATCCGTCCGTTGATCATTTAAGGAGGTAATTTAAAAAGACATCTGTTCGTCTTCATTCTCCTTCTTTTAAGTGTGTCTAGAAGGTGCAAGAGGAAAAAAGGTTGTTGTGAGTATAAAGTTTCTTATCTTTCTCATTCCCCCATCCTGAATTATTCTCGTGGATTTTTAGAGCTAGATGAATCCTTTAATGACCAAGACGTTAAAGAAACTATTGTCTCGAAGGTTACGGACCAAAGCTTTATTCGCTCAATCCCAAGCTTTCGGGAGCTCTTTCATCAAGGCCTCAGATGCTGCTCTCCCAACAATTTCTCTTTCCATCCCGATCAATGCAAGAGAAGATGGTCCTTCATCAGCAACTAATTCATAGAATCCGATGAGGGATACTAAAGTTGAACCAGTGGATTTGGCGAGAGAGGTTATAGATGCAGCAGTAGAGTCGGTGATGGAAGCTGCTACAGAAGTTATTTTTGTAATTTTTTTGGTACCTGCCATCATAGAAATAGGAACGGATCTCCCTAATGGGACGATAGAAACTGCAAAAATGGTTGATCCTCCTTGTCCAGTTGGAGGGATCAAAATTGTTGAATCGTAGGGGCCAGAAATTTCTATTTCTGATGCTCGCTTGATAGAGATTTAGGCAGAGATGGAGCCACCAGCCCCTCTTTCTTCTTTAGCTATGGATAGACTTAAAATTGCCGCTGAGCTTTTGGGAAGTCATCTCGATCCTAGGGATAGGTGGGCCTTAGATGGAGATAATGCTCAACATCAGATGGTGAGTGCCTTCAGATCCTTGGCTTTAGTTAGCCACTACTTAGCAAACTTTGTCGGAATTTCTTCTGGGTTTTTGCCTCTAGAACTTGTAGAGGTGAAAAAGTGCTTAAAAAATTTTAATATTATTTAGAGCAGGAGAAAGCTGCCAATGTCGATCTGGTTAAAAAAATTAATTGTTCTAAGAAAGCTCTTTTCAAAGCCCAGGAGATAATCGATCGGCGAGATGATGAATTAAGTAGGGCTCATCGAAGGATTGATATCCTTGAGAGGCAAAGGTCTGAAGCTGATCAGGACTATCGTTGGGCTCATGACGTTATTAAATGCTTGAAAAGGATGCTTGCAGAGAG
The DNA here is from genome assembly GCA_006176705.1 of Cocos nucifera. NCBI lineage: Eukaryota > Viridiplantae > Streptophyta > Magnoliopsida > Arecales > Arecaceae > Cocos > Cocos nucifera. The sequence continues at coordinate 3,169 of QRFJ01003370.1, read as the reverse complement.
AAGAGGATCTTCATTAGAAGCTCATCTTCCTCAAGGATTCAATAGTCGGCCGAACAAAAGACTTAGGTTTTTTGGTAGGGATCATCATGAGGAAGGAGTATCTCAAAAACCTGAAGTTTTCTCATCTAGAAGAAGGCCTGTAGCTCAGGTACCTTCAGCCAATCTTCAAGCGGCGAGAGAGAGACTCAATCGATTGAAAAAGGTTAGGACTGATTCCATTGCCAAAGCTTGCAAATTGAGATTCTACGCAGGCTTTAGTAGATGCAAGGAGATGGTTCTACCTCATCTTTCTGAGGGTGATGCTGAATTCTTGTATACAGATCGATTGGATAAAAATCTAAGATCTGTGATATGCATTTGCCTTGGCGAGTTTATAAATGCATTTAATATCATCACGGGAATGAATAAGATGGACACAGGCATGCAGGCAGATGGAATGAAGATTGAAGGGGTTTCTTTCGAGATGGGCCATTAAGAGGTCTTGGATGTATTTTTATTTACTTTCTTTTTTCTTTCTATCTTGTAAGCCATGTATGGTATTTTAAAAATTTATAAAAGAAATTCCTCTTCTACTGAGGTGATTTGCTTTCCGTTTTTGCATAATATTATGAACCATTTGGTTTGTTTTCCAATTTGAGTCGAATTTTTATTATTTTTGATATGTCCATCAGACAGTTCAAAAGAGTTCGAAAGGAATGGAACTGAAATCATCATTCGCGTACTGTCTACTGTAGCACGTTCTCGTACGTCTCTTCATAAGTGGAGTAGAAAGCAATTTTGGCTAACCATATTGATTTTTCTATCAATAACGGAGGCAGCGTCTAATCTATGATTGCCACGTGTCTAGGTCATCTTGGTCTCCATCTTCTGCATTCAATGCTCAGAGAAAATGAATCATTTGAATTCCTATCAATTCGATTCATATATAAGACCTAGATGAGATAAAAATTCAAGTTTTATTATTTTCTCTTTATTGCACGTCTTTCATCTATCTGTCTTTTCTCCTTTCTAACCTTTGCTCATCTTCTTTCTTCCATAGAAGATGGCTTATTTTGGAGATCTAGGGTTCGCTCCATTAGCTTTTTGATCAGAGCTGATGAAGGAGGATTTGGTATTGATCCACAGCTAGTTTAGTATCCTCTGGAGTTCCAACTCGAAGTTTCAAAGTTGGAGGAATGTGTCTGCAGTCCCCCTCCTGGTCACATAGGCATATATGAGGAATATTTTTGGGCTGGGTCGAGGCTTTCTCTTCATCCCTTCTTCATCGTTCTTTTTTGTTATTTAGAAATATCGTTCTATTCGGTGGTATCGAATTCATGGCGACATATTTGCGGCTTCACTATGGCATGTCTTTTAGTCGGGGTAGAGCCAACTGTTACTCTCTTCAGTTATCACTTCATGGTTAAGAGGCATCATGTTACTCGTGGCTGGTGGTACGTGACAACTAGGATTAGGAAAGATGTTCCTTCACTAATTCGAGGCACTCCTTCCGCCATTCATGGTTGAAAAATATGGTTTCTATTTGTATCCCATACCTCAGACGAGGATTGGTGCTTTGTTGATTAGGGGGAACCTCAAAAAAATTTATTGAAGGATCCGCCACTTGGCCCACACTTGAACCAGGATTTGGATACCTTACATGGTTTTGAGATTCCAAAACCAAAAGAGCTCCTATTTGAGCAGATCTTATTCAACACGAGGATTAGTCAAGTTAACCCTTTAGGTACGTACTTAACTTTTATATTAATATTTATTTAGACTTCAAAATCTGATGCTAATTGATTAGTGTCTTGGATCGCAGTGTGGGGTCCTAGTCTGCCCAAGGCATCGGCCCGAGGACTCTGTTAGATATGTATGCCCTAGAAGTCAGAATTGGCTGACACTTGTTATACACTTCTAAGAGCAAAATTATAATTTTGATTAAAAATAATAAAATGGATTATTTTCTATCATAATGTGTATTTAGTGTCTGTGATACATTCCTTGAGTTAATAGCAATGGTAGTTCTTATTTTCAAGAGTTGAAAATTTAAGACATGAATTTTCATTATTAACTCATAAAATGCTCCTGATCATAGGAACATCATGAGGATGATGATTAATTCGAAAGGTTAGCGTACAATCACTTATTTATAGCAGATGAGTCTTGAGTCTACGGTGTAGAGACACCAGAGCGAGAGTATAGGTATTTGTTAGAGAACGAAGGCACTGAGCATGACTACCTCGAGCAGTCATTAGGAAGTCTACCTTCTCATCGATGACTGGCTCGAAGCTGTAGTTGTGTGTCTGATTCTTTGACCTGAGATACATCGGTAGTTTATCTTGAGTGTGTTATAGTTTGACTACACCATAACTCGATCTCCTAGCCATTCGAAATTCTAAGGTGTATGTTGGCTATAGCATATTCATTGTAGGAATTGGATTGCACCAATAGAGAATCTATCTACCTCGATAGATGAGGAGAAGCCCTATGATGATCATGAGAATCAAGTCCACAAGCCCATGGCCATGGCCGAGTGAAATAATAGAAAGAATTTTTATTAAGATTTTCATATTGAATTTGAATCGAATGATTAATCATATGATGGATATTAGGGTTTGACGAGATTACCTTAACCCTAATTTAATCGAGACTCAAGATAGAAGAATTTAATCACACGGGTAACTACACCGAGAGATTCATTCTCAGTTCTGATGGGTTGCCATCATATGCTGCTAGGTGTCACTGGTAGATTTTGAGAGCAATTAGAATAATTTAGATAATCAATCATACAAATTATTTAAATTAGAAAAGTTCTGATCCATCGAAAGGCATTTTGATGATGTCAATGATAGAGATCATGACATATCTCATTACCATATGAAATTGAATCAATTAGATCACACAAATAAGAGTTTCGATCTGAATATCATCAATTAGACTAACCTAGTTCAATTGATTTAAATTAGATTCAATTAGCTTCAAGAAAATTATGTTAGCACATGATTGAGCCTAATATTCTTCTTTAATTATCATTAAAGTTTATCTCGACTGAGCCAAATGTGTCTTGGCTCACTTAGATACCTTTATTTGATCTGACTAGAGCTTGTCCAAGTTAGAAAAGGATTATCTTAATTTATGAGATAAATTTGAGAACAACATCTATCATTTTTCGTCCACCTATCATTAT
>QRFJ01003369.1:129997-202865 GCA_006176705.1 Cocos nucifera | reverse complement strand
ACCTAACTAATCACACAAATAAGAGTTTGGATCTAGATATCATCAATTGGATTAACCCAGTTCAATTGATTTGAATAAGATTCAATTAGGTTCAAGAAAATCATGCTAGCACACGATTGAGCCTAATGTTCTCCTTTAACAATCATTAATGTTTGTCTTGACAGAGTCAAATGTGTTTGGGCTCACTCAGGAATCTTTACTTGGTTTGACTGGAGCTTGTCCAGGTCAGAAAAGGATTGTCTTAATTTATATAAATTTTTGACAACACCTGCCATTTTTCATCATCGGCTAAATCTTATCTTCGAACATTGGTCAAATGTTGACCCTGGATACTTAGACATCTGCCCATGTGTCATGCACCCATAGGAGATAACCTTGGGACTTGTCCCCCTACTAAAAAGTAGATAGGAAGGGGGCGCACGCAGAGGAAGGCATGCGCCCCATGAGGATAAAAGATGGAGTCCCATATAGATAGGACTACAGTTGCTTTAGGGGATTAAATAGTGTGGCGCCAAGAAGACTTGCTTGACCCAGTCTTGGTGCCACCTAGGTAGAGTTTTAAGGATCTCTAATCTAATTGGATTAGATGATGTCATCCCACCAATCAGATTTAGATCTGATTGCATAAAGGGCCATGATTGGTCAGGATGATGTGGCACTACATGGCGCAGCAGGGTCTATATAAACCCTGTCTATGCCTAGAATTCAATTCTTCTAACTTTAGCCCACACCACATAGCCCCTCTCCCTCCTACTCCATGCCACTCTCTGATCCTCTCTCTCCTCTTCACACCCAAGGGGTTTTGGGCATGAAGAAGGTGCGATCCAAGCAAGTAAAAGGCGCTAGGAAAAGACGAAGACAGCACTACTGCAAGAGACAATGACTGTTCTTCAAAAGCCATTTTGAAGACCTTCAAGATCAGATCTAGATCTAATTTTTCGAGGATTGATTGAGAAGAAGAAGATTTTCAGATCCTACTCGAGTGGATATCGATAGAGGCCAGGCACTTACGTGTCTACATCCAGAACCTTAGGTAAACATCAGGATCATCACAGGATAATTGGATTATCCAAAATAAAGGTATAATTAAATTAGATTTAATTTTTTTTATTTTTATTTTATTAGTAGATTAATAAGATTAGATTTGAGGAGTCTTAGATCTAATTAGGATCTTAGAGAAAAATTTTTTGAAATATCCCTTCTGATCCAATCAGATCTGAACGTACCTAATCCAAAAAATAGATTTTTTTCTTCAAATTCATCTTAAATAATAAGTTAGGATAGACTTCTTGTCTAGGTTAAATACCTAGCAAGGAATGTCCAAAAAGGGCAAGACTTGGGGCGCCCAACTCTTGGGTGCCCCCTCCTATTATGCCATGGACCACCAGCAAAGGGCACATAATATGTGCCATAAAACCCATGAAAATCTCAGAAAAAATTTGGGTAAAATTAGCACCATAAGGGAAGAGTTTTAGTTTTCTAAAATTCTATCTCATAGAATTTGAAATCTAAACTAATTCCTACTTTGACTTGGTCCGCAACCACATTCCATGTAAGAAAGAAAGAGGAGAAAGATTTGGGCATGCATGAAGATTTGGGAAGAAGTGTTTCCATGCACAAAAACCCTAGAAAATAGAATGGGGGGCATTGGGAAGCCAAGTGATGCAAGGAGAAGGGAGTCCTAGTCACACTAAGACTTCCAATTTGATTTGGTGAAATAAGTTATTTAAATCAAATAAAATTAGAATCAAATCATCCTAATTAAAATAGGTCTTAACCGAATTAAGAACTTAATTAAATTAGAATTAAATCTAATTTAATTTTCTAATCAAATTAGAAATTGGTTTGATACTAGTCCAAATTGAACTAGGACTAGTTCTTCCTTACAATTAGCTTATCCAATAAGCCAATTGAACTTGATTCAATCAAGTCAAAATCAAATCTAATTAAGTCATATTCAATTAGACTTAATCTCAGTCCTTTGGTTTAATCAAATTAAGTCAATTAGCAATCAAATTACTAATCAATCCTCTTGCAATACTTACACTAGGTTAAACATCAGTCGTATTGATCGTTTAACCTTAGAACAAGTCTTAATCATTGATCAACCATCTGATCAGATCATAAACTCTAATGTATGTAACCTTATAGGTCCAAACTAAGCTGGTAGTATAGAAATAAATTTCTGTACTAATGCAGATAACCATCTAGCAATGGTACTCGATGCCGGATAAGTCGAATGTATAGAACAACATCCTTAGAACTCATATAGATATAGTTTTCATATAATTCATCCCCTTAACTAAAATGCTCGTAGGTGTAACATCTCGAACCAGCAAAATAATAGATTTAAGATTCATGTTCATGTATGTATGGTATAGTAACTTATTTATGGTATATTTAAGCCACTTAATTACATTTATAAACTACTTTGAATAAGTTTTACCTTGTCAAAGTTTGTTATAGTTATTTAAATATAAATTGTGACTATCTATCATTGCAAGTCCTGAAAATTTTTTCAGTTTGGGAATTAGCATCTATAAGAGGGGCTATATAAGATATGTATCTTTTTGAAATCAAAGTTGGCGGTGATTAATCATTAGATGTTGGTAAGCTACTAAATGATTTTTAAGAAATTTTGAAAATAGTTTAATCTATTTGTTCTGAAGCAAGAAGGTCTTAAAAGTTTTGAATTTTGAAAAATTTGAATTAGAACCCAAATCTTGGTATCTTATTCTTAAGAATTTTAATTTTTTTGATATTTTTATTAATTTTATATATAGGGTGTTTTCTTATTTATATTTATATTTTAAAGTTAATGGATGGTAAAATAAAGAAGGACCTTAACTAAAATTTTTGAAACCCAAGGGAAGGGGTCGATACTTTTCTAAGAGGTGTCGACACTGTCTTAGAAAAATAGAGAGGCAGTTTCAGGAAGATCTATCATGGCACAAGAAGGGGTCGATCTGCCCCTGATAGGTGTCAACACTTTTCCTGAGGGGTCAACCTGGGGGATGACCTATTTTAAACAAAATGGTTGATCTAGGGGCTGACCTATGCATGGGTGTCGACACATAATTTAAAGTGTCGACCCCAATCATGAAAAAGCCTGGGAGCTAGTTTTTGATGCAGAGCTTTCAAGTGAAAATTTTAAAATAATTTAAAGAGGGATAGCTGGACAATGTTTTAATATAAACAAATAACTTTGGGGGGTAAGCTCCTTGTTGGCTTCTTGGGGATTAGACACCTAGCAAATGATTTTCTTAAATAATTCTCTCCCGAAAGCATAGCTATTGGTTGTCTTTGTTAAGTGTTTTAGTTCTTCAACAAGAACAGAAAAGCTAGATAGGAAAGAGCCCGGGAAGATGTGCTTCTCTTAGTCAAAAATCAAAGAGAATTCAGCCTAGTAAAGGAGGTTTAGGGAGGAATTGATTTAAGAAAGAAGGGTTGCTAGAACAAGAAGAAAAAGAAAATAGTTTTTGAAGGCAGTAGGGCATAACTTATTTGAGGTAAGGATTAGATCCTTAAATTAAATTTAGAGGGAACCTTGGTTGTATTTCATTCAACTTTGATGTTCTAGTAAAGTAAGTTATAAATTTAAGGTTTAAATACGAAGAGAAATAGTACCATATACTTTATGTTATGAAACTCCTATCGAAATAATTCAACAAGTAAGTTGAGTTCATGTTGACTAAATTTAAAATAGATTATGAAGAGGGAAACCAATGGAAAAACTGAAGTCTTGCTAAAGTCTTGTTGAACCTAAGCTAGGGCAAATAAAGTCAAGTCAAAGCAAAAGTTTGTACAATTGAGAATAAGCATATAAAAGCAAAGCATATACAAGCATGTTCAGATATCATGAGAATTTTATATTAAATAGTGTTTATCAATTTTATAGGAGAAGAAGAGGGCTCAAAAAGTATTTTGGGTGAATCAACTCTAGAATGGTTGGATAATCATTATAAGGTGTGTAAATTTTCTATCTAACAATGGTGTTTCTTTTACTAAATTTTACTATGAATGATATATGCTTTGAAAGTGAATGGTTCTTTACTTATGTTATGTTGCGTTAATTATGTGATTGCAACTTTGGTAATGGAAATGGTTGTCATGGTTGACATGTTACATATGTATATGTATCGTACGTGTGTATATATTTTTCCATGAGAATAGCAAGGCAACTTTTGAGTAAAAAGCATTTTATTGAATTGGTTTTTAGCAGGTGAACCATAGGAGTGATCAACCTGTATGGTGAATTATGATATTGCTTATGAAAAAGAAATATTTAGCTAGCACCTCCATAGTAAAACTTTGTCCACATGGGGCTCTACAATATAAAGGTCATATCGACTACCCTTGGTAGGGGTGTGTAGGGGTGTTGTCAGCGATATTCAGTTATTTATTTTATTGAGCTGGCACCTCCACAGTTTTGATTGATTCTATAGTATTGGCCATATCGACTGCCCTTGGTAGGGGTGCACTAACGTATAGTCGACGGTATGTAGCAACTTTAAGTTAATTCATTAATTACATGGTTTCATTTTTATTCAGCAAGTAAAAGTTTTCTTGAATATGTTGTTAGTAGTTGATGTGTATGTGGGACACAGATCTTAAGTGAATCAGTTTCTTATCTTCCTACTATTAGCTAGCTTATTTACTCACTAGGATGTAAGCCTCATTTCATGTTTCTTTTCTTTTTCTTCGCAGACATAAAAGATCATAGTCCAGTATAGTATTTGCATTATGCGCATCCTCGTCAGCATTTTCACTACCAAAGGTTGGCCATGTTAGCCCTTTCTTTTGAGAGATGGATCTTTGGGGATGATTATATTGTTAGATATATGTGCCCTAGAAGTCAGAATTGGCTAACACTTGTAATACACTTCTAGGGGTAAAATTGTAATTTTGACTATAATCAATAAAATGGGTAATTTTCTATCACATATGTGTATTTAGTGTCTGTGATACATCCTTTGAGTTAATAATAATGATAATTCATATTTTCAAGAGTTGAAAATTTAAGACATGAATAATCATTATTAACTCATAAAATGCTCTCGACCATAGGATCATCACAAGGATGGTGATTGATCCAGAAGGTTGGTGTACAATCGCTTTCTTTTAGTAAATGAGTCTTGAGTATATGGTGTGGAGACATCGGAGCGAGAGTATAGGTACTCGTTAGAGAATGAGGGCACTGAGCATGACCACCTCGAGTAGTCATTAGGAAGTCTACCTTCTCGTCAATGACTGACTCGATGTTGGAGTAGTGTTTTTGGTTCTTTTAACCTGAGGTGCATCGGCAGTTCACCTTAAGGGTGTTATAGTTTGACTACACCATTACTCGGTCTCTTAGCCATATGGAATCCTGAGGTGTATGTTGGCTATAGCATGTTCATTATAGGACTAGATAGCATCAAATGGAATCTATCTACCTCGGTGGTAGAGGAGCAGCCCATGAATGAATCATGAGAATCATGTCCTGAAGCCCATGGCCATGGCAGAGTGAAATAATAGAAAGAGTTTCTATTTAGCTTTTCACATCGGACCTGAATCGAATGGTTACATCATATGACAGAGACTAGGGTTTGATGAGTTCACCTTAATCCTAATTTGATCGAGGCTCAAGATAGAAGAACTTAATCACATAGGTAACTGCACCAAGAGGTTCGCATTCAGCTCTGATGGGTTCCCACCATATACTGCTAGGTGTCACTGATGGATTTTGGGAGTAATTAGAATGATTTAGATGATCGATCATTCTAGCTGTTCGAATTAGAAGAGTTCTGATCCATCGAATGGAGTTTCGATGATGTCGATGATAGAGATCATGACATATCCCATTACCATATAGAACTAAACCTAACTAGGTCACACAAACAAGGATTTGAATCTGGTGATCATCAATTGAACTGATGCAGTTCAATTGATCTGAATGAGATTCAACTAGGTTCAAGGAAATCGTGCTAGCACTCGATTGAATCTAACGTTCTTCTTTTACTATCATAAATAGTTGTCCTGACAGAGCCAAAGAAGTTTGTGCTCATTTTGAGGCCTTTACTTTATCTGACTAGAGTTTGTCCAAGTTAGAAAAAGTTGTCTTATTTTGTAAGACATTACCTGCCATTTTTGGTCACCGACCATTTCTCGTCCTTTGACTTTGGTCAAAAGTTGACCTTTGACTGGTCAAATGTTGACCATTGACTCTTTGACTTTTGTCCATGTGTCAAGCACCTATTGGAGGGCTGGTGGGAGCCTGTCCCCCTACCAAAACCTGGCAAGGAGGAGGGCGCACGCCACCCTTGGCGTATGCCCAAGTTGGAGACGCCTAGGAGTCCCTGTTGGACAGGGACTCCATCTTCTTTTTGTATTTCGATTAGAGTTCTTCTAAGAACCAACTTTGACTAATCTTAGGCACCATCTAAGGAGGAATCCAGGGGACTCTATTCTCACTAATCAGATTTAGATCTGATTTCACAAAGGGTTGTGATTGGTTGGGAAGAAGATGAGTTGGATCACAAACAGTCTATAAATAAGATCCTGCGCCCAACTCAAATTAAGATTGGAAAACACAATTGTCCATGCCCCAAGGTTGCTTCTCCTCTCCTCCTCCATGCCAAAGCACCTTCTCCATCTCCTCTCCACATCCAAAGAGGTTTGTATTCTTGGTTAGTGCAATCTAGACGAGAGAAAGGCGACTGAAAGCTAGAAGGCTGTGCTGCTGCAAAGGATGACTGCTGATCTTCGAAAGGCATTTTGACGATCTTCCAGATCGGATCTAGATCTAATTTTTAGAGACATGATAGAGAAGAAGAGGATCTCCAGATGTAGCCTAAGTAGATACCGATAGAGGCCAGGCACTTGCGTGGCTAGATCCAGAACCTTCCGCTGCTCATAGGATCATCATCGGGTAATAGGATTACCCACTTCAAGGTAAATTAAATTAAATTTAATTTATCTAATTTTATTTTAATTAGTAAAATAATAAAAATTAGATCTAAAACATCCTAGATCTAATCTAGATCAAAGAAAAAAAAAATTTAAAATATATCTCTTGATATGATCAGATCTGAACGAACTTGGTCCGAGAAATCTGGATTTTCCTTCAACTGGTATCAGAGCCAAGGTTCTAAAAGTATTTAGATATAATTTTAAATTTATTATAAATAAAAAATAAGTGATTTTAGATATCACATCAGATATATAGATATAAAAATGAAAAATTAATTAAATATTTGATCATAAGATTAGAAATATGCATGACAAGTTCCTAAATAAAATACGTTCTATAGAATAGTCTTGTATGTTTTCAATTTAATTTGATTAAATCATATTTTAGATCTATTTTATTTACTATTTTTTGATATTAAATAATTATTATAATAACATCTAAAAAATAGAAATAAAAATTATTTAATTTAACGTCATATGAGATATGATTGATGCACTGCCTAGAACTAGTGTAAAATAGTTCTATATGTTGTCTAGATTAGAATTTATTTTGATTAGATCAATTTAAATCTAATTTTTTAGATTATTATGAGATAATTTAGATATGAAAATATGTTGATTCTAATACATGAGATATATGCAAATATACTCATGATTAGATCTAATTTTGATATGAGATATATGATAAGATTTCTAACAACATATTTTGTATTACATGTTCTAATTACACGTTCCTTTGACCGTCCGAATAATAGAATGAAGAAGGTTTAAAGGCCCTCTCCTTCCATCATGGGTGTTCTTATTGTTAGATATAGTGCCCTAGAAGCCAGAATTGGCTGACACTTGTAGACACTTCTAAGGGGGCAAAATTGTAATTTTGATTAAATCAATAAAAATGGGTATTTTCTATCACATATGTGTATTTAGTGTCTGTGATACATCCTTTGAGTTAATGGTAATGATATTCATATTTTCAAGAGTTGAAAAATTTAAGACATGAATAATCATTATTAACTCATAAATGCTCCCGACCATAGGATAATCAGAGGATGGTGATTAGATCCAGAAGTTGGTGTACAATCGCTTCTCTTTAGTAGATGAGTCTTAAGTCTATGGTAGTGGAGACACGAAGCGAGAGTACAGATACTCGTTAAGAGAACGAGGGCACTGAGCGTGACCACCTTCGAGTAGCCATTATGGAGTCTACCTTCCTCGCAATGACTGACATCGATTGCTACAGAGTGTGTCTGGTTCTTTGACTGAGGTGCATCGACAGTTCACCTTGAGGTGTTATAGTTTGACTACACCATTACTCGATTCTTCCTAGCCATATGGACCCTGAGGTGTATGTTGGCTATGACATGTTCATTGTAGGAACTGGATTGCAATGAAGATGGAATCTATCTATCCTCGTGGTAGAGGATAGCCCTATGATAATCATGAGAATCAAGTCCAGAAGTCCATGTCCATGCAGAGTGAAATAATAGAAAGAGTTTCGTTAGATTTTCACTCGGACTCAAATAATGATTACATCATATGATAGAAACTAGGATTTGACGAGTTTACCTTAACGCTAATCTGATCGGGCTAAGATAGAAGGACTTAATCAATAGATAGCTGCACCAGAGGTTCACATTTAGTCTGATGGGTTGCCACCATATACTGCTAGGTGTCACTAGTGGATTTTTGAGCAAATTAGAATGATTTAGATGATCGATCTTCTAGCTGTTCGAATTAGAAGAAGTTTGATCAATCAAAGGAGTTTCGATGATGTTGATGATAGATCATGACATATCCATTACCATAAAGAACTGAACCTAACTGGGTCATACAAATAAGGGTTTGAATCTGGTGATCATCAATTAAACTAATCCAGTTCAATTGATCTGAATGAAGATTCAATTAGGTTCAAGAAATCGTTCTAGCACTCGATTGAACCTAACGTTCTTCTTTTGCTATCATAAATTAGTTGTCCTAACTGAGCCAAAGGAGTTTGTGCTCAATCAGAGGCCTTTATATGGTCTGACTAGAGGTTGTCCAAGTGAAAAAAGGTTGTCTTATTTTGTAAGACATTACCTGTCATTTTTGTCACCTGCCATTTCTTGTTCTTGACTTTGGTCAAAAGTTCCCTTTGACTGGTCAAATGTTGACCATTTGACACTTTAACTTTTGACCACATGTCATGTACCTATTGGAGAGCTGGTGGGGGCCTGTCCCCTTACCAAAACCTGGCAAGTAAGAGGGCGCACGCCACCCTTAGCATGTGCCCAAGTTGGAGGCGTCTAGGAGTCCCTGTTGGATAGGGACTCCATCTTCTTTTTGGATTCCAATTAGAGTTCTCCTAAGAACCAACTTTGACTGGTCTTAGGCCACTCTAGAGGAATCCAGGAGACTCTATTCCCACCAATCAGATTTAGATTTGATTTCATAAAGAGTTGTGATTGGTTGGAAAGAAGAGAAGTCGGATCACACACAGTCTATAAATAGACCCTACGCCCACCTTAGACTTAGAATTGAAAGTGATTGAGAGGATCACATTTCCCATGCCCAAGTGCTTACCTCTCCCTCTCTTCCTCCATGCCAAACACCTTTCTCCCCTTTCCTCTCCACAGTCAACAAGAGTTTGGACTTTTGGTTGGTGCGATTCAGATCAAAGAGAAAGGCGACTAAAGCTAGAAAGCTGCACTGCTCGCAAAGATGACTGCTGATCTTCAAAAAGGAGTTTGGAAGTCCTCTAAGATTGATCCAGATCTAGATTTTTTCGGAGACGGATAGAGAGAAAGATGATTCTAGATCCAGCTGAGTGAATATCCGGTAGAGCAGGCACTTGTGTGGCTAGATCCAGAATCTTCCACTGCATACAGGATCATCAAGGATAATAGGATATACCATATCACGATATAATTAATTAATTAATTTATCTAGATTTTATTTTATTCTAAAATAAATAATAATTAGAATAAAATATCTAGATCTGATCTAGATCAAAGAGAAAATTTTTTGAAATAATTCTCATTGATCTGATCAGATTCTGAACAAACCTGGTCCGGAAATCAGGATTTCCCTTCAACTGGTATCAGAGAAGATTCTAAAAGTGTTTAGATTAATTTTAAATTCTATTTTAATTAGAAAATAAATGATTTATATGTCACATGAGATATGATTATATCTAAAATTAGAAAAATTTAAAATTAAATGATTGGATCTAAGATTAGAAATATGCATGACTAGTCTAAAATAGAATGTTCTACAGAAAGTCTGCATGTTTTTGATTTAATCTGAATTAATAATATTTAGATCTATTATTTATTTATTATTTTTGATATTAAATGGTTATAATGACTCTAAAAAAAGTAAATAAATTATTTAATTTAAATATCTAAGAGATATGATATATTTATCGTCTAGACTGTTGTAAATAGTTCTACAAAGATTATCTAGATTTAGATTTATATTTGATTAGATCAATTTAAATCTAATTTTTTAGATAATTATGAGATAATTTAGATCTAAAAACATGCATGATTTGATAGATAAGATGTATACACAAATATGCCATGTTATAGATCTGGATTTGTATATGAGATATATAGATATAGATTTAAAACTGTTTTGAGTTATTGCATGTTCGCTGATTAAGGCATTCCTCTTTTGGCCGTTCCGATCATAAGAATGAAGAAGGAATTTAAAGGCCTCTCTTCCTGATGGGGTGTTTTTATGAATGTGTAGTGGTCTGCATGTTCGTCCTAATCAGAAACCAAAAACTTACCTTTCATGCAAGAAAACAAAAAAAAAAAAAAAAAACAACACAAAAAATACCTGATCCTAAAATCCTAGAGATTTATTGTACATATTTTGTTTATGAACCCACTTAAGTTAAAAATTGTATGATGTATGAATATCAATTATGGTCTAAAATTTGAGAATTAGATCTAAGACGAATTCATGATATTGGGTCGGGCTTGGATGAGTCAATTAGGTCTATCAGTTCTATATGGTAATGGGAAATATCGTGATCTCTATCATCGACATCATCGAAACATCTTTCGATGGATCAGAACTTTTCTGATTCAGACAACTAGTATGATCGATCATCCAAATCATTCTAATTGCTCCCAAAATCCACCAGTGACATCTAGCAGCATATGGTAGCAACCCATCAAAACTAAAAATGAACCTCTTGGTGTAGTTATTGTGTGATTAAGTTCCTCTATCTTGAGCCTTGATTGGATTAGGGTTAAGGTGATCTCATCAAACCCTAATTTCGGTCATATGAATTAATCATTCGATTCAAGTCCAATATGAAAACCCTAATAGAAACTCTTTCTATTATTTCACTCTGCCATGGCCATGGGCTTATGGACTTGATTCTCATGATCATCATAGGGCTGCTCCTCATCTACCGAGGTAGATAGATCCCCTATTGGTGCAATCCAATTCCTACAATGAACATGCTATAGCCAACATACACCTCAGGGTTCTGAATGGCTAGGAGATCGAGTTATGGTGTAGTCAAACTATAACACCCTCAAGATGAACTGTTAATGCACCTCAAATCAAAGAATCAGACACACCATTGCAGCTTCGAGCCAGTCATCAACGAGAAGGTAGACTTCCTCATGACTGCTCGAGGTGGTCATGCTCAGTGCCTTCGTTCTCTAATGAGTACCTATACTCTTGCTCCAGTGTCTCTACACCATAGATTCAAGACTCATCTATCCTAAAGAAGCGATCGTACACCAACCTTCTAGATCAATCATGATCTTCATGATGATCCTATGGTCGAGAGCATTTTATGAATTAATAATGAAAATTCATGTCTTAAATTTTTAACTATTGAAAATACGAACCATCATTACCATTAACTCAAGGGATGTATCACAGACACTTTCAAATACACATTATGATAGAAAATAATCTATTTTATTATTTATAGTTAAAATTATAATTTTGCCCTTAGATGTGTATTACAAGTGTCATCCAATTCTAGCTTCTAGGGCATACATATCTAACAAACTCCCACTTGACCTAAAGCCAATTGGCTACAAATCTAAGTCCCATCTTTTCAAGATGGGTTTCGATCTTCTGCTAGTCCAACGGCTTTGTTAGTAGGTCTACCACATTGTATGGGGAGTCGACTCTCTTGACCTCGACATAACCTTTCTCGAGGTAATCACGGATGAGGTGGTATCACTGCTCGATGTGCTTGGATTTCTGGTGAGACCAAGGCTCCTTAGTAAGGGCTATGGCACCACTATTATCGCAGTACAGAGGAATGGCATCCAATGGCATCAGTTCAATCTCTATGGTGAATTTTTTATACCCGAATGCCTTATTCATAGCTTCTGATGCAGCGATGTATTCTGCTTCCATGGTGGAATCTGCTATCACTGTTTGCTTAGAACTTTTCCAACTAATAGCACCACCATTACACACAAACAGACTCCTAGATGTCAACTTTCAATCATCTATATCAGACATAAAATCCAAGTTTGTATATCCCTGGACTTGGAGTTCTCCATTACCAAAGACCAACATCATATCCTTAGTTCTTCTTAAGTACTTAAGGATACATTTCATAGAAGTCTAGTGTTCTTCATCTGAATTCGACTGATATCTACTCGTGACACTCATAGTAGGGGCTATATTAGGTCATCTACATAATATGGCATCCATGAGACTCCCTATTGCTGAAGCATAAGGGATCTTGCTCATGCATTCAATCTCCTCAGGTGTGTTGGGACATATTTTTTTGGAGAGATGAATGCCATATCTGAAGGATAACAATCTCCTCTTATAGTTTTTCATGCTAAACCTCTTTAGCACTTCCTCTATGTACATCTTCTGTGAAGGACTTAGCATCCTATTCGATTTATCTCTATAGACCTTAATTCCTAAAATAAAGGATGCTTCTCCTAGATCTTTCATGAAGAATTCTTTAGATAACCATATCTTAACTATCGTCAATATGGAAATATCATTTCCAATAAGAAGGATATCATCCACGTACAGTATGAGGAAGACAATAGCACTCCCACTGACCTTTTTGAAAATACATGGTTCTTCCTCATTCTTAATGAAATCAAATAATTTGATCACATCATTAAAACGAGTATTCTAGCTCTGAGATGCTTGCTTAAGTCTATATTTGGACCTTTGTAGCTTGCATACTTTGTGATCAACATCATTGGATGTGAAACCTAGTGGTTGTTTCATATAGATATCTTCCTCAAGGTATCCATTTAAGAATGCCATTTTCACGTCCATTTGCCAAATTTCATAATTAAAATAGGCTGCAATAGCAAGCAATGTGCGAATAAATTTTAGCATGGCTACTGATGAAAAGATATCTTGATAGTCAATTCCTTCATACTGACTATATTCTTTTGCCACTAATCCAGCTTTAAATGTCTCCACATTCCCATCTACACCAATCTTTCTCTTGTAGATCTATTTACACCCGTAGATATTATTCCTTCTGGTGGATCTATCAAGGTCCAGACTTGGTTTGAGTGCATCGAGTCAATTTCTCACTTCATTGCCTCTAACTATTTCTCAGAGTCGATATTCGATATCGCCTCATCATAGATTTTGGAATCATTACCATGATCCCCATTACCTATGAGAAATATTTTCTCTACTTCCTCTGAAATAGTACCTAAGTACCTCCTAGGGGAACAAAAAATCCTTTTCAATCTATGAGGTGGAGGAGGTAGTAATTGTATTGGCTTAACCTGATTTGGTTCCATAGGATCCTTAGCTCGTTGCTCTTGTGAGATTTTCTCCTCGAGCTTTATCTGCTTTCCAATGCCACCATCTTGAATAAATTATTTTTTAAGAAAAATGGCATGCCGACTCACAATCATATTGTGGTCTTCTAAAATGTAAAAATAATATCCTAATGACTCTTTAGGATATCCTATGAATCAAGCTCTAAAGGACCTATAGTCTAACTTGTCTGCTTGTTCTCTTTTGATATGAGCTGGACAATCCCAAATTCTGAGATAACTCAGACTTAGTTTCTTACCATGCCATATCTCATATGGTGTGGTAGGAATGGTTTTAGAGGGAATCCTATTCAGTAAATATATAGCAGTTAACAAACTATGTCTCCATAGAAAATCAGGAAGGTCTGTGAAGCTCATTATAAATCGGATCATATCTAATAGGGTCTGGTTCCTTCGTTCTGAAACTCCATTGAGTTGAGGTATTTCAGATGGAGTCCATTGAAAGACTATGCCATTTTGCTTGAGATAGTCCAAAAATTTTTGACTAAAGTATTCACCTCCTCGATCTAATTGAAGAACCTTAATGGGTTTTTCAATTTGCTTTTCAACTTCATATCTAAATTTCTTAAACTTTTCAGACTTGTGTCTCATAAGATATAAATACCCATACTGAGATAAATCATTGATAAAGGTTATGAAGTAGTCAAAGATGCCTCTAGCCGGCACATCAAATGGGCTGCACACATCAGTATGTACAAGGGCAAGTAGTTCCATGGCCCTTTCCCCATGTCCTATAAAAGAAAGCTTAGTCATTTTGCCACGAAGACATGATTCACAAATTGGATATGACTCGAAAGTCAACGAGCTCAATAGTTTGATTTTCTCTAATTTGTTAATCCTATCTTCTGCTATGTGACCTAGCCTTTGGTGCCATAGATACCTATCATTTGGACTATCCCTGGATCATTTTGATCTTATGGCATGTATATTTTGCTTGATATTAAAGACAGATACATCAATATGTAACTGGTAGAGACCATTAATAAGAAAACCACTTATAATTTTATTTTTTTCATAAAGAATATTATAATGATCCTTAAGAAAACTAGTTACATAGCCTTTTTGTGCTAAACATGAAATAGAAATCAAATTCCTGCTTACAGTAGGCACATAATAATAATCCCTAGGTACTAAATCTAAGCCAGACGGTAGTCGAAGAGGGTAGGTTCCCACGGCCACAGCAGCAATCCTTGCTCCATTTTCGATGCATAGGATCATCTCACCATCCCTCAGGCTCCTGCTATCCTCAAGATCCTACATGAAAGTGCATAAATGAGTACTAGAGCTAGAGTCAAGCACCTAATTGGATGCAGAAGAAACCATAAGGTTAGATTCAATAACGAGCATATCTTCAGAAGAACCTGTCTTCTTCTTATTCTTCAGGGTGGCCAGGTATGTAGGACAGTTCCGCTTCTAATGGCCGTTAGTATTACAATGGAAACACTTTCCTTTGTCAGCAACTTTCTTCTTCAGCTTTGCCTTCTTTTTCTTTCCACCTTCCATCTTCTACTTTTTTTTTATAGACTTCTTCTTCTTTCTAAAAAACATTCTCTTGGAAGAAATCTATTCTATAGCAAGTACTGAGCTTTAAAACCTTTTATAGAAAGCTCAGCAGTAACCAGCATATTCATAAGCTCGGCCAGAGTATTCTAAAGTTTATGCATATGGTAGTTTATGATGAACTGCCGATATGCATCAGTCAAGGATTGCAGAATTATATCATTTTGTAGATTCTGATCTAACTTCACTCCAAACTTCTCAAGCTCTTCTAAGTTTTTGATCATCATCAGACAATGATCTTGGACTGACTGTCCATCATGTATTTTAGTCTTAAATAGTTATTTAGTGATCTGATATTTGGCTGCATGACTTTGTTCACCAAACAACTCTTATAGGTAAGCTAAAATTTGGTGGACAGTCTTTATATCTTCATGTTGGCACTGAAGCTCATCAGACATCAAGTCCAACATGTATTATCTAGCCTTATTATCTTCATCCATCCACTTGTCAAGAGATGCTCTTTGTTCAGCGGATGGATGAGCTAGTAGGGTGGGGGGATCCTGGTCTAATATATGAGTTAACTTCTCAAAACCGAAAATAATTTTGAAGTTTGGAGCCAATCCTTGTAATTGGATCCGGTCAGTCTATGGGTGTCCAAGATACGGGCTAGTAGATTGGTCGCAGATATTTTCCTTTTTTCTATAGAGAGTCAAAATTTCTAGTTAGATTTTTTAAGTAAGATTTGACCAATTTATTTAAGGGTTTGATTTTTAAATAAATTAGCTTCCACTATTTTCTTGAATCCCTATACTCTCTTTGTAGAGATGCAAAAATCTTCATGATTACTGATTTCTAGTGGATGGTGCAGTCCCACCAACTGACTCATCACCTCACCTAATAGTTATTGGTGATGGATTAGCCAATGAGTGAACAACTCTTGTCCAATGATTCTCTAATCATGGTGCACCCAGACTTGCTTTCTAATTCATGAATCTCATCATATCCAGAATATTGATCCACTTCTTAGTTAAGTCAGACCCACCATTTCCATAGATTGGATTTTTAATTAGGTCTCTTATCATATTCGAAATATTGAGCCCAATCCATCCTCCAGCCCGTAGCATCCAATGCCTAATAGATATTGTTGCATCTTTTCGATGCAACTGAACCACTATGACCAGCTAAGTGAAGGAGAAATTCTAAAATTCCTGGGTCAGGTTCGTTCAGATCTGATTGGATCGAGAGGCATATTTCAAAATTTTTTTCTTAGATCCTAATCAGATCTAACACTTTTCAGATTTGATTTTATGATGTGATAAATAAGAAAATTAAATTAAATTAAATTAAATTAATTTTTTCTTGATTCTGGATAATCTGATTATCTGTTGATGATCTTGTTGAAATCCTGAGGTTCTGGATCTAGCCACGCAAGCGCCTGGCCTCTATCGGTATCCACTCTGACTAGATCTGAAGATCTTCTCCTTCTCTTTTTATTCTCCAAAAATCAAATCTGAATCTGATTTGGAGGATCTTCAAAATTCCTTCTGAAGATCACCCATCGTCTCTACAGCAGTGTTGCCTTCTTCCTTTTTTGTCAGCCTTTTCTTATCTGACTCACACTAATCTGAAGCCCAACTGCCTTAGACGTAGAGAGGAGAGAGATGATCAAAAAGGTGGCATGGAGGAGGGAGAGGAGTAGCCTTGGGGCGTGGGCTAAGAGGAACTCTTTTAAAAGTTGGTGCAGATAGGTCTTTATATAGACTATGCTGCACCATGCAGTGCCTCATCACCCCGGCCAATCACATTGCTTCATGCAATCAGATCTAAATCTGATTGATGGGATGACATCACTAGATCTAATCAGATGAGAGACCCATAGATTCATCCTAAGGTGGCACCTAAGATTGGTCAAAGTCTATAGGTGAGGGTTACCTAGTTTGAATCCAACAAGCAACCTGGAGTCCCATCCGTATGGGACTCCAAGCATCCCTATCCATGGGCGCACGCCATCCTAGGCGTGTGCCACCTCCTTTCTAATTTCTAGAGAGGGGACAAGCCTCTATCTACTCTCTAATAAGTGTATGACACATGGGCAGATGTCCAAAGGTTAAAGGTCAACGTTTGACCAAGTCAAAGTATAAGAATTAGTAGGTGACAAAAAATGGTAGGTGTTGTCTCAAATTTATCTCATAAATTAAGACAATCCTTTTCTGACTTGGACATGCTCCAATCAGATCAGGTAAAGGTACCTAAGTGAGCACAAACTCATTTGGCTCAGTCGAGATAACTTTTATGATAAGAAAAAGGAGAATGTTAGGCTCAATCATGTGCTAGCACGATTTTCTTGAACCTAATTGAATCTTATTCAAATCAACTGAACTGGGTTAGTCCAATTGATGATATCCAGATCCAAACCCTTATTTGTGTGACCCAGTTAGGTTCAGTTCTATATGGTAATGGGATATGTCGTGATCTCCATCATCAACATCATCGAAACTCCTTTCGATGGATCAGAACTCTTCTGATTCAAACAACTTAGAATGATCGATCATCTAAATCATTCTAGTTGCTCCCAAAATCCATCCAGTGACACCTAGCAGTATATGGTGGCAACCCATCAAAATTAAAAATGAACCTCTTGGTGTAGCTACTTGTGTGATTAAGTTCTTCTATCTTGAGCCCTGATCAGATTAGGGTTAAGGTGAACTCGTCAAACCCTAATTTCTATCATATGATTTAATCATTCGATTCAAGTCCGATGTGAAAACCTTAAATAGAAACTCTTTCTATTATTTCACTCTGCCATGGCCATGGGCTTATGGACTTGATTCTCATGATCATCATAGGGCTGCTCCTCTATCCACCGAGGTAGATAGATTCCATCTTGATGCAATCCAATTCCTACAATGAACATGCTATAGCCAACATACACCTCAGGGTTCCGAATGGCTAGGAGATCGAGTCAATGGTGTAGTCAAACTATAACACCCTCAAGGTGAACTACCGATGCACCTCAGGTCAAAGAACCAGACACACCACTGCAGCATTCGAGTCAGTCATTGACGAGAAGGTAGACTTCCTTAATGACTACTCGAGGTGGTCACGCTCAGTGCCCTCGTTCTCTAACGAGTACCTATACTCTCGCTCCGGTGTCTCCACACCATAGACTCAAGACTCATCTACTATAAGAGAAGCGATTGTACACCAACCTTTCCAGATCAATCACCATCCTCATGATGATCCTATGGTCAGGAGCATTTTATGAGTTAATAATGAAAATTCATGTCTTAAATTTTCAACTCTTGAAAATATGAATTATCATTACCATTAACTCAAGGGATGTATCACAGACACTAAATACACATATGTGATAGAAAATAATCCATTTTATTATTTATAGTCAAAATTATAATTTTGCCCCTAGAAGTGTATTACAAGTGTCAGCCAATTCTGGCTTCTAGGGCACATATATCTAACAAACTCCCACTTGACCTAAAGCCAATTGGCTACAAATCTAAGTCCCATCTTCTCAAGGTGGGCTTCGATCTTCTGCTGGCCCAACGGCTTTGTAAGTGGATCCACCATTGTCTGTGGAGTCGACTCTCTTGACCTCGACGTAACCCTTCTCGAGGTAATCATGGATGAGGTGGTATCGCCGCTCGATGTGCTTGGATTTTTGGTGAGACCTCGGCTCCTTAGCAAGGGCTATGGCGCCATTGTTGTCGCAGTACAGAGGAATGGCATCTGATGGCATCACTTCGAATCTCTGCGGCAAACTTCTTATACCAGAATGCCTCCTTTGCAGCTTCTGATGCAGCGATATATTCTGCTTCCATGGTGGAATCTGCTATCACTGTCTAGCTTGAAACTTTTTCAACTGACAGCTCCACCATTGCACACAAATAGACTCCAAGATGTCGACTTTCGATCATCTACATCGGACATAAAATCCGAGTCTGTATATCCCTGGACTTGGAGTTCTCCATTACCAAAGACCAACAACATATCCTTAGTTCTTCTCAAGTACTTAAGGATACATTTCATAGAAGTCCAGTGTTCTTCATCCTGGATTCGACTGATATCTGCTCGTGACACTCACAGCATGGGCTATATCAGGTCGTGTACATAACATGGCATACATGAGGCTCCCTATTGCTGAAGCATAAGGGATCTTGCTCATGCATTCTATTTCCTCAGGTGTGCTAGGGCACATCTTCTTGGAAAGATGAATGCCATGTCTGAAGGGTACCAAACCCCTCTTAGAGTTTTCCATGCTAAACCTCTTTAGCACTTCCTCTATGTACATCTTCTGTGAAAGTCCTAGCATCCTATTCGGTCTATCTCTATAGACCTTAATTCCTAGAATAAAGGATGCTTCTCCTAGGTCTTTCATGGAGAATTCTTTAGATAACCATATTTTAACTGTGGTCAACATGGGAATATCATTCCCAATAAGGAGGATGTCATCCACGTACAATACGAGGAAGACAACAGCGCTCCCACTGACCTTTTTGAAGACACATGGCTTCCTCTTCATTTTTGATGAAACCAAATATTTTGATCACATCATTAAAATGAGTATTCCAGCTCCGAGATGCTTGCTTAAGTCCATATATGGACCTTTGCAGCTTGCATAACCTTGTGATCAGTCATCACTGGATGTGAAACCTAGCGGCTGTTCCATATAGATATCTTCCTCAAGATATCCATTTAAGAATGCCATTTTCACATCCATTTGCCATATTTCATAATCAAAATAGGCTGCAATAGCAAGCAATGTGCGGATGGATTTTAGCATAGCTACTGACGAAAAGGTATCCTGATAGTCAATGCCTTCGCATTGACTATAACCTTTTGCCACTAATCTAGCCTTGAATGTCTCCACATTCCCATCTGCACCAATCTTTCTCTTGTAAGATCCATTTACACCCAATAGGTACTATACCTTCTGGTGGATCTACCAAGGTCCAGACTTGGTTTGAGTGCATCGAGTCAATTTCTGACTTCATTGCCTCTAACCATTTCTCAAAGTCGATATCTGATATCATCGTTATAGGTTTTGGGATCATCACCATGAACCCCATTACCTATGAGGAACATTTTCTCTACTTCCTCTAAAATAATACCTAAGTACCTCTTCAGGGGATGGAAAACTCTTTTTGATCTACGAGGTGGAGGAGGTAGTGTTCTGATTGGCTCAACCTGATTTGGTTCCATTTGGTCCTTAGCTCGTTGCTCTTGTGAGACTTTCTCATCGAAGCTTGATCTGCTTTCCAATGCCGCTATCTTGAATAAACTATTTTTCAAGAAAGATGGCATGTCGACTCACAATCACATTGTGGTCTTCTGGAATGTAGAAATAATATCCTAATGACTCTTTAGGATATCCTATGAATCGAGCTCTAAAGGACCTAAAGTCTAACTTGTCCGCTTGTTGTCTTTTGACATGAGCCGGACAACCCCAAATTTTGAGATGACTCAGACTTGGTTTCTTACCATGCCATATCTCATACGGTGTGGTAGGAACAGGTTTTAGAAGGAACCCTATTCAGTAAGTAAATTGCAAGTTAACAAATGAGTATCCCCAAAGAAAATCAGGGAGGTCTGTGAAGCTCATCATGGATCGGACCATATCTAATAGGGTCCGATTTCCTCCGTTCTGAAATCCCATTGAGTTGAGGTGTTCCTGGTGGAGTCCATTGAGAGACTATGCCATTTTCTTTGAGATAGTCTAGAAATTCCCGACTAAGGTATTCACCTCCTCGATCTGATCGAAGAACCTTAATGGGTTTTTTAGTTTGCTTTTTCTACTTCATGTCTGAATTCTTTGAACTTTTCAAAAGCTTCAGACTTGTGTCTCATAAGATACACATACCCATACCTAGATAAATCATCAGTAAAGGTTAATGAAGTAGACTAAAATTGCCTCTAGCCGGCACATCAAATGGGCCGCACACATCAGTATGTACTAGGGCAAGAAGATCTGTGGCCCTTTCCCCATGTCCTACAAAAGAGGAGCTTTAGTCATTTTGCCATTGAAGACATAGGATTCACAAATTGGATATGACTCGAAAGTCAATGCAGACTCAATAGCCCAATTTTTCTCCAATTTGTTAATCCTATCTTCTGCTATATGACCTAATCTTAGGTGCCATAGATATCTATCATTTGGACTATCCCTAGGATGTTTTGATTTTATGGCATTCACATTTTGCTCGATAATTAAAAATAGATACATCAATATGTAACTGATAAAGACCGTTAATAAGGAAAACCACTTTGCAATTTTATTTCTTTCATAAAGAATATTACAATGGTCCTTAAGAAAACTAATTACATAGCCTTCTACTGCAAGGCAAGAAATAGAAATCAAATTCCTACTTGCTGCAGGCACATAATAACAGTCTTTTAATACTAAGTCTAAACCAGATGGTAATCGAAGAGGGTATGTTCCCATGACCACTGATAGCAACTCTTGCTCCATTTTTGACGTGCAGGATCATCTCACCATCCCTCAGCCTCCTGCTATCCTCAAGACCCTGCATGGAAGTGCACAAGCGAGCACTAGAACCAGAGTCAAGCACCCAACTGGATGCAGAAGAAATCGTAAGGTTAGACTCAATAACAAGCATACCTTCAGAAGGACCTGCCTCCTTCTTCTTTAGGGTGGCTAGGTAAGTAGGGCAGTTTTGCTTCCAGTGGCCATCATTGTTGCAATAGAAACACTTTTCTTTATCAGCGGCCTTCTTCTTCAGCTCTGCCTTTTTCTTCTTTCCTCCTTCCACCTTCTGCTTTTTCACAGACTTCTTCTTCTTTCCAAAAGACTTTCTCTTGGAAGAAGTCCATTCCATAGCAAGCACTGAGCCTTTAGAACCTTTCATGGAAAGCTCAGCAGTAACCAGCATATTCATAAGTTCGGCCAAGGAATTTTGAAGTTTATGCATATGGTAGTTCATGATGAACTATGCCCATATGCATCAGTCAAGGATTGTAGAATTAATATCATTCTGGTAGATCCAAGTCCAACCTCACTTTGAGCTTCTCAAGCTCTTCCATATCCTTGATCATCATCAGACAATGATCTTGGACTGACTGCCCATCACGCATCTTAGCCTTGAATTATTGTTTAGTGACTTGATACTTGGCTGCGTGACTCTGTTCACCAAACACTCCTATAGGTGAGCCAACATTTGGTGAGCAGTCCTGATATCTTCATGTTGGCGCTGAAGTTCATCAGACATCGAGTCCAACATGTAATATTTGGCCTTGTTATCTTCGTCAGTCCACTTATCCAGAGATGCTCTCTATTCAGCAGATGGACGAGTTGGTAAGGTGAGAGGGTCCTGATCCAATACATAAGTTAACTTGTTAGAATCCAAAATAATTTTAAAGTTCCAAAGCCAATCCTTGTAACTTGGTCCGACCAGTCTATGGGTGTCCAGGATTCGTGCTAGTGGATTGGATGCAGATATTTTCCTTTAGAGAGTCAAAGTTTCTAGTTAGATATTGTAATTAAGACTTAACCAATTTATTTAGATATTTTATTTTTAAAATAAATTAGCTCTCACTATTTTCTCGAATCTCCTACACTCCCTCTGTAGAGATGCAAAAATCTCCAAGATTAATGATTTCTAGTGGGTGGTGCGGTCTCACCAACTGACTCATCACCTCACCTAACAGTTATTGGTGATGGGTTAGCCAATGAGTGAACAACTCTTGTTCAATGATTCTCTAATCATGGTGCACCCAAACTTGGTCTCTAATTCATGAATCTCACCATGTCTGAAATATTGATCCACTCCTTAGTTAAGTCAGACCCACCATTTGCATAGATTGGATTCCTAATTGAGTCTCTCACCGTATCCAGAAATATTGAGCCCAATTCATCCTCCAGCCCATAGCATCCAATGCCTAATAGACATGGTTGCATCTTCTTGGTGCAACTGAGCCACTGTATCCAATCGAGAACAATCAACCCCGGGAAGGGCCCGCACATCTACAATGGTGGAAGACCTTAGACTTAATCTTTTCTTAGGGAGATTTGATTTAGGTCTCATTAAACTAGACTTGACATAGTCATAACCATTATGACTAACCTAGTGGCATGGGTTAGCTCGGATTATTGACCACCTCAGATCAGAACTGAGTCAACAAATATGGCCAGGTAAGTGAGACCGGTGGAAGGGATATGCCATTAACTCGTACAAGAATGCATTCGAGTCGAGTAGCTCTCAATTAAAAACTAGTCGGTCGTATCTGCCAAACTTACCTTAGACACCAAATTGTTGAGCCAGAACCAATTGGGTTAGCCTACAATCCAGACTCTAACCACTGAGCCTAATTAGGTCTTAGCTTGATCGATCACTCACATGACTCGATCTTGACCCAGACTTAATCCTATTAGGCTGGTCAATTTAAGCATTGTTGATCCCATCTAACCAACTCTTGATTCGGTTTGATCAACCGCTTAGACCTAATTGAGCTACCCAAGCCCGAACCCAATATTATGAATATGTCTTAGATCTGAAAATTCTCAATTTTAGACCTAATTAATATTTCATAATCTTAATTCTTAATTAAGTTTAGGGTTCATAAATAAAATATGCACAATAAATCCTAGGATTTCAGGATCTAGGGTTTTGCAGAAAGTAAGTTTTGGAATTTTTGATTAAGGACGAACGCACAGCACCCCTACACGTATCATAAGAACACCCATCGAATGGAAGGAGAGGATCTTTAAACCCTTCTTCATGTTCTTATGATCGGACGGCCAAGAGGAACGCCTTAATCAGGAAATACAACTAATCTACAAAAAGTAATTAGATCTATATCATATATCTCATATAAGAAAATTAGATCTAATTAAAATGGCATATTTTGCATACATCTCATGTATCATGCATGCATGCTTTTTTAGATCTAAATTATCTCATAATCAATCTAAAAAATTAAATTTAAATTTGATCTTATCAAAATAAAATTTAATCTAGACAACTATTTGTAGAACTATTCTACAACTAGTCTAAACATGCATCTAATCATATCTCATATGAATTTAAAATTAAATTAAATTTATTTTTTATTTTTTAGATGTTATTATAATATTTATAATATCAAAAAATAAAAAATAAATAGATCTAAAAATTATATTTTATCAAATTAAAATTATGATTATACTAGACTACACAGAATAATTCTATTCCTAATCTAGTTATGTATCTCATACATATTAGATCTAGATTAATTAATTTTAATTTTTTAATTTTTTAATTTTAGATCTAATCACATCTCATGTGATATCTAAAATTATAAATTTATTAAATTAAATCATATCTAAATAAATTTAATAAGAACCTAGCTCTGATACCAGTTGAAGGGGAAATCCTGAATTCCCATATCAAATTCGTTCAGATCTGATTGGATCGAGAGGCATATTTTAAAATTTTTCTCTTAGATCTTAATCATATCTAACACTTCTCAAATCAAATTTTATGATCTGATAAATAAAAAAATTAAATTAAATTTAATTAATTTTATCTTGATTTTGGATAATCTAATTACCCGTTGATGATCTTGCTAAAACCCTAAGGTTCTGGATCTAGCCATAAAAGCGCCTGGCCTCTACTGGTATCCACTTGGACTGGATCTGGAGATCTTCTTCTTCTCTTACTTTTTTTCAAAAATCAAATCTAGATCTGATTTAGAGGATCTTCAAAACTCCTTCTGAAGATCACCCATCGTCTCTGCAGTAGCGCTGCCTTCTTTCTTTTTCGTCAGCCTTTTCTTGCCTGACTCACACTAATCTGAAGCCCAACAGCCTTGAGCATAGAGAGGAGAGAGAGGATTAGAAAGGTTACATGGAGGAGGGAGAGGAGCAGCCTTGGGGCATGGGTTAAGAGGAATTCTTTTAAAAGTGGACACAGACAGGTCTTTATATAGACTCTGCTGCACCATGTAGTGCCTCATCACCCCGATCAATCACATTGCTATGTGCAATCAGATCTAAATTTGATTGGTGGAATGACATTATGTAATCCAATCAGATGAGTGACCCACAGATTCATCCTAAGGTAGCACCTAAGACTGATCAAAGACTATAGGTGAGGGTCACCTAGTTTGAATCCAAGAAGCAACCTAGAGTTCCATTCGTATGGGACTCCAGGCGTCCCTATCCATGGGCACACGCCATCCTAGACATGTGCCCCCTCCTTTCCAATTTCTAGAGAGGGGACAAGCCCCTATCTCCTCTCCAATAAGTGTATGACACATGGGCAGATGTCGAAGGGTCAAAGGTCAACATTTGACCAAGTCAAAGTACAAGAATTAGCAGGTGACAAAAAATGGTAGGTGTTGTCTCAAATTTATCTCATAAATTAAGACAATCCTTTTCTAACTTGGACATGCTCCAATTAGATCAAGTAAAAGTACCTGAGTGAGTACAAACTCATTTGGCTCAGTCGAGACAACTTTTATGATAAGAAAAAAGGAGAATGTTAGGCTCAATCGTGTACTAGCACGATTTCCTTGAAACTAATTGAATCTTATTCAAATCAACTGAACTAGGTTAGTCCAATTGATGATATCCAAATCTAAACCCTTGTTTGTATGATCCAGTTAGGTTCAGTTCTATATGGTAATGGGACATGTAGTGATCTCCATCATCAACATCATCGAAACTCCTTTCGATGGATCAGAACTCTTCTGATTCAGACAACTTAGAATGATCGATCATCTAAATCATTCTAATTGCTCCCAAAATCCACCAGTGACACCTAGCAGTATATGGTGGCAACCCATCAAAACTGAAAATGAACCTCTTGGTGCAGCTACTTGTGTGATTAAGTTCTTCTATCTTGAGCCCCGATCAGATTAGGGTTAAGGTGAACTCGTCAAACCCTAATTTCTATCATATGATTTAATCATTCGATTCAAGTCCTATGTGAAAACCTTAATAGAAACTCTTTCTATTATTTCACACTCTGCCATGGCCATGGGCTTATGGACTTGATTCTCATGATCATCATAGGGCTGCTCCTCTTCTACCGAGGTAGATAGATTCCATCTTGATGCAATCCAATTCCTACAATGAACATGCTATAGCCAACATACACCTCAGGGTTCTAAATGGCTAGGAGATCGAGTCATGGTGTAGTTAAACTATAACACCCTCAAGGTGAACTGCCGATGCACCTCAGGTCAAAGAACCAGACACACCACTGCAGCTTCGAGTCAATCATCGACGAGAAGATAGACTTTCTTATGACTACTCGACGTGGTCACACTCAGTACCCTCATTTTCTAGCAAGTACCTGTACTCTCACTCTAGTGTCTGTACATCGTAGACTCAAGGCTCATCTACTATAAAAAAGTGATTGTACACTAACCTTCCAGATCAATCACCATCCTCATGATGATCCTACGGTCAAGAGCATTTTATGAGTTAATATTGAAAATTCTTATCTTAAATTTCAACTCTTGAAAATAAGAATTATCATTACCATTAACTCAAGGAATGTATCACAGACACTAAATACACATATGTAATAGAAAATAATCTATTTTATTATTTATAGTCAAAATTATAATTTTGCCCCTAGAAGTGTATTACAAGTGTTAGCCAATTCTGGCTTCTAGGGCATACTTATCTAATACTAAGAACAATCAATCCTGGGAAGGGTCCGCATATCTATAATGGTGGAAGACCTTGGACATAATCTTTTCTTAGGAAGATTTAATTTAGGTCTCTTTAAACTTGACTTGACATAGCCATAACCATTATGACTAATCTAGTGGCATGGGTTAGCTCGGATTGTTAGCCACCTTAGATCAAGATTGGGCCAACAAACATGGCTAGGTAAATGAGACTGATGGAAGGGATATGCCATTAACTCGACAAGAATACATTCGAGTCGAGTACCTTCTAATTAAAAATCAGTCAGTCGTATCTACCAAACTTATCTTAAACACCAAATTATTGAGCCAGAATCAATCGAGTTAGCCTACATTCCAGACTCTAACCACTAAGCCTAATTAAGTCTTAACTTGATCGATCACTCATGTGACTCGACCTTGATCCAGACTTAATCCTATTAGGCTGGTCAATTTAAGTACTCCTGATCCCACCTAACCAACTTTTGATTTAGTTTGATCAATCGCTAGACCTAATTGAGCTACCCAAGCCCGAACCCAATTTTATGAATATGTCTTAGATCTAAAAATTCTTAATTTTAGATCTAATATATTTTATAATCTTAATTCTCAATTAAGTTTAGGATTCATAAATAAAACATAATATATAAAATCCTAGGATTTTAGGATCTAGGATTTTACAAAAAATAAGTTTTGATTTTTGATTAAAGTCGAACGCGCAGCATCCGTACACACCATAAGAACATCCCATCGAATGGAAGGAGAGGGTCTTTAAATCCTACTTCATTCTTATGATCAGACGGCCAAGGAGAATGCCTTCATCAGAAACATGATAAATCTACAAAACTAGTTAGATCTACATCATATATCACATATATAAAAATTAATCTAACTAAAAACATATTTTGCATACATTTCATGTATCATATCATATATACTTTTAGATCTAAATTATCTCATAAATATCTAAAAAATAAGATTTAAATTTGATCATATTAAATTAAAATTTATTTAGATAATTTTCTAAAACTATTCTATAACTAGTCTAAACATGCATATATCATATCTCATATGAATAAATTAAATAAATTTATTTTCTATTTCCTTAAATCTATTTATAATATAAAAAAATAATAAATAAATAAATTTAAAAATTATAATTAATTAAATTAAAATTATGATCATGCTAGCTACACATAGAATAATTATATTCCTAGTTTAGTCATGCATCTCATACATCTTAGATCTAGATTAATTAATTTTTAATTTTTTGATTTTAGATCTAATCACATATAATGTGACATCTAAAATTATCTAATTATTAGATCAAAAATAAATTAAAATTAGATCTAATGAATTATTGAACCTAGCTCTGATACCAGTTGAAGGAAAAAATCTATTTTCAAGGTCAGGTTCATTCAGAGCTGATTAGAGCAGGAGGGATATTTCAAAAAATTTTTCTTTAAAATCTTAATCAGATCTAAGACTCCTCAGATTTAATCTTATTTATCTAACAATAAAAATAAAAATAAAGATAAAACTTAAATCTAATTTAATTATACCTTTGTTTTGGGTAATCCAATTATCCTATGATGATCCTAATGTTTGCCTGAGGTTCTGGATATAGACACGTAAGTACCTAGCCTCTACCAGTATCCACTTGAGCAGGATCTAAAGATCTTCTCCTTCTCAATCAATCCTCCAAAAATTAGATCTGGATCTAATCTTGATGATCTTCAAAATGGCTTTTGAAGAATAGTCGTTGTCTCTTATAGCAGTGCTGCCTTCTTTCTTTTCTGGCATCTTTCACTTGCTTGGATCGCACCTTCTTCATGCCCAAAGTTCCTTGGGCATGGAGAGGAGAGAGAGGACCAGAGGGTGGCATGGAGGAGGGAGAGGGGCTATGTGGCATGGGCTAAAGTCAGAAGGATTGAATTCTAGGCGCAGACAGGGTTTATATAGACCCTACTACACCATGCAGTGCCAAATCATCCAGGCCAATCATGGCCCTTTATGCAATTAGATCTAAATCTGATTAGTAGGATGTCATCATCTAATCCAATCAGATTAGAGACCCTCAAAACTCTCCTTAGGTGGTGCCAAGACTAGATCAAACAAGTTTTCTTGGCGCCACAATATTTAATCCCCTAAAGCAATTTGAGTCCCATCTGTATGGGACTCCATCTTTTATCCTCATGGAGTGCACGCCTTCCTAGGCATGCACCTCCTTTCTATTTATTTTTTAGTAGAGGACAAGTCCTCAGGTTCTCTCCTATGGGTGCATGACACATGGGTAGATGTCTAAGTATCCAGGATCAACATTTGACCAATGTTCGAAGACAATATTTAGCAGGTGATGAAAAATGGTAGGTATTGTCTCAAATTTATATAAATTAAGATAACCCTTTTCTAACCTAGACAAGCTCTAATCAGACCAAGTAAAGGTTCTTGAGTGTGTCCAAACACATTTGGCTCAGTCGAAACAAGCTTTAATTATTGTTAGAGGAGAACATTAGGCTCAACCGTGTGCTAGCATAATTTTCTTGAACCAAATTGAATCTTATTCAAATCAATTGAACTGGGCTAATCCAATTGCTGATATCCAGATCCAAACCCTTGTTTGTGTGATCCAGTTAGGTTCAATTTCATATGGTAATGGAAAATGTCGTGATCTCTATCATCGACATCATCAAAACACCTTCCGATCGACCAAAATTTTTCTGATTCAGACAAGTAGTATGATCGATCATCCAAATCATTCTAATTGCTTCCAAAATCCATCAGTGATACCTAGTAGCATATGGTGGCAACCCATCAGAACTAAAAGCAAACCTCTCAGTGCAGTTACCTGTGTGATAAAGTTTCTCTATCTTGAGCCTCAATCAGATTAGGGTTAAGGTGACCTCATCAAATCCTAATTTCCATCATTTGAATTAATCATTCGATTCAAGTCCAATGTGAAAATCCTAATAGAAACTATTTCTATTATTTCACTCTGCCATGGTCATGGGCTTATGGACTTGATTCTTATGATCATCATAGGGCTACTCCTCTTCCATCAAGATAGATAGATCTCCTATTGGTGCAATCCAATTCCTACAGTGAACATGCTATAGCCAACATATACATCAGGATTTTGAATGGCTAGGAGATCGAGTTTTGGTATAGTCAAACTATAACACCCTCAAGATGAACTACCGATGTTTCTCAGGTTAAAGAACTAGACACACTACTGCAGCTTCGAGCCAGTTATCGATGAGAAGGTAGACTTCCTCATGACTGCTCGAGGTGGTCACACTCAGTGCCTCCATTCTCTAATGAGTACCTGTACTCTCACTTCGATATCTCTACATCTTAGACTCAAGACTCATCTATCAAAAAGAAGCGATCGTACACCAATCTTCTGGATCAATCACCATCCTTATGATGATCCTACGGTCGGAAGCATTTTATGAGTTAATAATGAAAATTCATGTCTTAAATTTTCAACTCTTGAAAATATGAACTATTATTATCATTAACTCAAGAGATTTATCATAGATACTTTCAAATACACACTATGATAGAAAATAACTCATTTTATTATTTATAGTTAAAATTATAATTTTGCCCTTAGAAGTGGATTATAAGTGTCAGCCAATCTAGTTTCTAGAGCACACATATCTAACAAAATTTTGGGCTAATTTTTGGTTGGATTCTAAAGCATTGAGAGACCTTTGGGGTGTATGAAAATCAAGGAGAAAGAGTATTGGGGCATGGGGATTTCATAGACACCAATCTAGGTGTCTAGGTGAGAGAAAACAAGAAGAAGAAGAAGGGTTCTTCTTCTAGGGATTTTCTTTGATCTCTTCGTCCTTCTTTAAAGATTCTTAAGAGGTGTCTTCAGTTCAAAATCTCTTTCTCTTCCTTTTGAAAATTGAAGAGTTCAAGATTTGAAAAAAGTAGTTCCAGATCGACCATCGAAGAAGGATCAACATAATACTAGCTTACTGTGTTGATTACCTGCATCAGAACTTCTGATCGTGATTCATGGGCTCATATGGATGATTTCTAAAGGTCGGATGCATGTATGGCTTGTAACATCATCTTCAAGCCTGAATCAGTATGTTAGAATATCTAACTTGCATAGATAATAGATCTGATCTATTTTCTTTATACCTACATTAGATGTAGTGTATATACATGTTGATGTGATCAACATGTTTTAGTTTCTTTCTTATATTTTAATTTTTGATTTAATGACATGCCATGATCATGTAATAGGAAATTAGATCTTGGGTATTCTTTGATATTTAAAATTAGTTTTGATTAATTTTAGTTTTTCGCTACCTGATCTTGAAAAAGTTTCAAGATCTAGTCCTGAAACACTAGATCTGGTTCCTTCAATTGGTATCAGAGTCTAGGTTGATTATTACATGATTATATATGCATATTTTGATTATCTCTTAGATTAGATCTAATTTATAATCTTATCATTAAATCTAAAATTAAAAATTAGATTACACGAACTGATTATAAGATTGTCCTACTGTAAGGTTTATCCCTTATAGTGGAGAGATTGTCCTAGTTCGTGTAGATCTATCTCTAATCATAAATTTATTAGATGTGATATAATTTTATTTATAATTTAATAGATTTAAAATAATTTTATATTTAAAAATAAAAATTTTAAATTGCATGGACTGATTATAAGATTGTCCTGCTGTAAAGTTTATCCGTTATAGTGAAGAGCTTGTCCTAGTACGTGCTGATCTAAAATATTGAACATAAAATTTTAGATTAGATCTAAAAAATTTTATGATCGGATTAAAAATATTTTAATATAATTTTAAATATCATGAATGTATTAAATTTGATCTAAGATAATTTATGAATGATTGTAGTTGAAACTATTTCAATTACATGAACCTGTTTAGATTAGATCTAAAGTAATTTTCTGCTTATCTTACTTGCATATTGATTATAAATGAAACATGCAACTTAGTCGATAGAAGTATGTTGTAAAAATATTTTACAAACATAAAAATTATTTTTGGAAAGCTGAACTCCAACCCTCAGTCCAAAACTTATTTAAGAATTAAGAAGATTATTTGATTAGGATCTAGGATTGTGAATTGGAGATCCTAAGACAAATCATAACAGATTGAGTTAAATGGTTAGTGGGGATTAGATCCATTAATTGAGTTAGACCTAGGATTAGATTAAAGAATGGACTTAATTAGAGAATTGACTAAATCTAATCAATTGTTATCTTAAATTAGGTCAAGGATTCTCTAGATCAATTACAATAGTTATAGTTAGTCAAGTCCATATCTTTAGCGAGACCCAAGATGGACTTGATTCTTGGCTACGCAGTCTAGCATGAACTATTAGGTTGATCTAATCAAGACTAATTAAATTAGTTGATGTCTAAGATAAACTAGACTGGGGGTCTTTAATTGGCAACCCGCTTACCTGACCATTTCTAATGGTGTCTAAGGCAAGCTTTTGCAGACCCTTCCACTGATCGAACTTACCTGACCTCTTGATAAAATTATGTTTTGATCAAATCACATGACTATTCAAGCTAACCTATGTTAGCTAGGTAAATCAGTGCGATTGATTTAGGTGCTCCTTAACCAGTCTATTAATGATCTCCCTTAAGCTGACTTGGTGAAGTCAGTAGAAGGATCATGACAAGCTGGTTCATCTAACCTTCCCTCATCTTCAAATTAAATTCTCTAAAATTATTAGATCCCTAAAATAAAATAGTTATTATGATAACTAGATCATAGTCTCCCATTAAGTGGGTGATAATGGATCCATTAGTTGGATAATCATTGGAGGCCCAAAGGCCTGGTGTTTATCGACTAAATAAATTATCATTCATTATGTGATTTCTTAGCTGTATCTTTCTAAATGGTGGTTAGGTTAGCCAACCAAAATGGGGCCTAATCATTCATTGGTTAGATGGGCTAAGTATGGTCATGTTAATGGTTGGACCTAATTGGATCTTTTCAGTGGAGACCAAAGTCTACTAATTAGGGATCGGGGTAAAAAATTTAATTACTAGAAATTATTTGGAGAAAAAATTGGTTATGAATCTATCCTTAGATGTACATAGATTGGCCAACCAAAGTTGAGCTTGTGTGCAGTCTATGTAGATTCTAGTATTCACTAAAAAAGTAGGGTAATCCTCGAATTGGAGGTAGAGGCTATCAATTTGAATAAAATAGTGGGAGAATCTTTTGATTGAAGTTCAAATCTTTAGGTTTGATGAATCAATTACTAATTAGGTTATGAGTTTTCTTTGTGCAGATATGGCCACTTTCTTATTGCTAAGATCATTATTAGACAATGATAAGTTGGTGGGACCCAACTTCGGTAGATGGTACCAAAAGTTAAAGATAATCCTGGAGCATGAATAGATCCTATATATGTTGACGGATCGTGTACCTGAGGAGCTAGTTGTCAATGCACGTGGAATAGTCAAAGATACTTACTAGAAGTGGTTCAATGATAGGATCAAGTGCACTGCATTATGCTCATTACCATGAGCGATGAGTTCAGTTACAGATTTGAGATGGCTCAGCCAAAAGATATGCTTCAAGTGTTAGAGGATTCTTTTGGCACACCCGATGATGTTGAAAGGCATTAGACTAGTGTGCCATCTTCAATATCAAGATGCGGGATGATGCCTCTGTCACTGATCATGTATTGTACATGATCGAGCTAATAGAGTGATTGAGTTAGCTTGACTTTTTCTTGCATAAACAGCTTGAGAAGGATGCAATACTGAACTTGCAGCCTAAGTTTTTTCTCTCATTCCTCACTTATTTTAGAATGACAAAGCCTAAAGTAGACTACCACGGGTTACTAGGGCTGCTTTAGAATTTTACGAAGAATCACCAACTCCATAAGAAGTCGGTGAACTTAGTGGAAGGCTCGTCTTCTCATTCTTGACCCTTTAGAAAAGAAAAGAAGAACAAAAGGAAGAAAGCAAAGAAGGTGCAAGTTTAGACTGGAACATCTGTGCTGGGCCAAACCAACAAGATCAAGCCCAATAAGAATCAAGTTGAATGCTTCTTTTGCAAGAAGCGAGAGCACTGAAAGAGAAACTATTCTTAGTACATTGCCTCCCTCGGTCTGAATAGGTAGAGAAAGAAGCAAGCTATTGTCGGGCAAGGTATTTATATGATAACTCCTTGCAATTTTTCTATTTATGATTATACTGACTGGGTATTGGATATCAATAGCCCTTACCATATTTGCAATTCATTGATGGGGTTGCAGGTCAGTAGGAGATTCGAGTAAGTCAAAAGGTTCCTGAACGTTGGAGATGGAAAATCAGTTTCAGTTCTAGCTTTAGGAATCCTAAAACTTACATTTGAGTCCCATATCGTTATTCTTAGTGATTATCATTTCTATCCCAATTTCATTTTAAATGATATTTCTATAGGCCTTCTAGCCAAAAATGATTATGAAATTTCAATAAAGAAACAAGTTTGTAATATAATTATGAATGGTGTTATCATTTTCTATGGACATTTGAACAATGGTGTGTATATGCTATTACAACTTGTTAACATAGTCTATTCAATTGGCAAGCATCCTAAATTAGATAGTGTATCAGATATTTACTTATGGCACTGTAGGCTAGGTCATATAAACAAGAACACGATAGACAGATTGACTCAAGAGAAAATTCTCGAAGTTAATGATTGTAAATCACTTCTAACCTATGAGTCCTATCTTTTTGGTAAAATGACCATGTCACCTTTTAGTAGAAAAGGTGAGAGAGCCACTAAGCTCTTAGGCCTAGTACATACTGATGTATGTGGACCAATGAGCACAAGTGCTAGAGATGTATATTTTTACTTCATTACATTCACAGATGATCCATCCAAATATGGATATGTCTATCTATTGAATCACAAGTTGGATTCATTTGAAATATTCAAACGATTCCGAAGTGAAGTAGAAAAATAAATTAGAAAGAGTATTAAAATTCTTCAATCTGACCAAGAAGAGGAATACCTTTTTGGTGAGTTTATCACATATTTAGGAGAGAATGAAATTCTCTCCTAATGGACTCCTTTAGGAACACCACAATATAATGGTGTATCTGAAAGGAGGAATCAAACTCTGTTAGACATGGTCCGATCCATGATGGGTTTTGCCAGCTTGCCAATATCCTTCTGAGGATATGCACTCGAATCAACTTATTTTCTGTTAAATAGGATTTCAAGTAAGTCTGTAGTTAGGACTCCATATGAGATGTGGATAGGACGTAAGCCAGCACTTTCACACCTTAAGATTTGGGGGTGCCCGGCTTATGTCAAATGGTTAGTTATAGATAAACTTGGACCTTGGTTTGACAAGTGCACATTTATAAGATACTCAAAAGAGACCAAAGAATAATATTTATACCATGCTGATGAACAAAAGATGTTCGTCAGTCTTAAGGCAACCTTTTTGGAAAATGAGTTTCTTGATGAAGGAACTGTTGCCTCTAAGATTGAACTTGATGAAGTTCAATAGGTAGAAAAATTGACACCTGTAGCTAAACCTGAGTTAGATTTGATTAGATCAAATCTGGAGCCTAGTGTACCTACATCATTAAGATGATCCAATAGAGTACTGCATCATCCAGATAGATAATATGATTTCTTGGTCCAGGATGGTGATCCCATTGAACTCGATAAGAATGATGAGGATCCGATCACTTATATGGATGCTATGCAGAGATCCGATTCTGAGAAATAGCTTGAGGCCATGAAATTCGAAATAGAGTCCATGAAGATCAATGATGTATGGACATTGGTTGATCTACCCAAAGGGGTTAAACCCATTGGGTGTAAATGGATCTTCAAAAGAGAAAAGGGGCGTAGATGAAAAGGTGAAGATCTATAAAGCCCGTCTGATTATCAAGTGGTATCGTCAATATTATGGTATTGACTATGATGAGACATTCTCTCCTATGGCAATGCTTAAATCTATTTGAATAATGCTTGCGATAGCTGTCCATCTAGACTATGAGATTTGGCAGATGGATGTGAAGATAGCTATCCAAAATGGATAGCTGACCGAAGAGGTGTATATGATACAACCTAAGAGGTTCACATCCATGGATGAGTCCAAGGTGTGCAAGCTTCAACGATCTATTTATGGATTGAAGCAAGCATCTCAATGTTGGAACATGCATTTTGATAGAGTGATCAAAATGTATGTCTTTGTTAAGAATGGAGAAGAGCCTTGCATTTACAAGTGGGCAAATGGTCCAGCAATTATATTTCTTATCTTGTACATGGATGACATTTCCTTAATCGAAAATGACATCTCCGCACTATAGAAAATAAAAGTCTGGTTGTCATCATAGTTCTCCATGAAGGACTTAGGTGAAGTATCCTACATCCTAGGGATGACGATCTATAATGATAGATCTAAAAGGATGCTTGGGTTATTCCAGTCCACATACATAGATACTATGCTGAAGAGGTTTAGCATGGAGAATTTCAAAAAGAGCTATCTTTTGATAGGCCATGGAATTTCTCTCTCTAAGAAGGATTGTCCGACAACTCCTAAAGAGAGAGCGTATCAGTAGAATCCCATATGCTTCGATAATAGGATCTATCATGTACGCCATGACACATATGAGACCAGACATGGCATACTCACTAGGAGTTGTGA
Organism: Cocos nucifera; assembly: GCA_006176705.1. NCBI lineage: Eukaryota > Viridiplantae > Streptophyta > Magnoliopsida > Arecales > Arecaceae > Cocos > Cocos nucifera. Next base: position 166,308 of record QRFJ01003369.1, on the reverse strand, counting down.
GTAGATACCAGTCTAACCCTAGAGAAAACCACTGAAAAGTGGTTAAAACTATCCTTAAGTATTTAAGAAATACTAAGGACTATTGGTTGGTTTATGGCGAGTTAGATCTGAAACTTATGGGGTTCACAGACTCCAACTTTCAATTTGATCATGATGATAGCAGAAGCATGTTGGGATCTATCTTTACTCTGAATGGTGGAGCCATCAACTAAAAAAGTTCTAAGCAGTATACTATGGCAGACTCTATTTGCGAAGTAGAGTACATCGCAGCATTAGATTCTATGAAAGAAGCTATGTGGTTGAGGAAGTTCATCACCAAGCTTGAAATAGCATCCTTCCTTGATGGTCCGGTCCAGCTCTACTGCGACAGCACTGGTGCCATAGCTTAGATGAAGGAACCAAAGGCATACCAGTGGATGAAACATATCCTATGCTGGTTTCACTTGGTCTGGAAGATCATGGATCAAGGTGACGTCGACCGTCAGAAGATCGATGGAAAGAAAAATCTAGCCGACCCCTTCACTAAAGTGTCAAAAAATGTATCCCAAAGCCAATCATCAGCCTGTTGATGGTTGAGCTATATTATACCTATAATTGATTCATTAATAAATAAAATATTTTTTTGATATTTTTTATCATAAAGTATTCATCTTCTAATGAACTCCATTATTGTGATGAAGTCCTTAGGACTATTTAGATTTGATAAAGAGAGGATTTATCGATTAGTCCTTAAATTTGTTCACGACCAAATGATAGGCGGCTAATTAGGACGATAGCATCTATCGAGCATAGGTTGCTGTATGCCATATTAGTTGGTTGTCCTCTTAACCAAAGAGTGTGAAGACACTGGTATGGCATACAGGTGAAATGTCTGGGTACATCATCATTGAACATGACCAACTCCAAAGAATTCTACTATCGAGAATGTCTCTGATGGGATATAGGTATAAGTATCCCTTAGACCTGAGATCACCACAGTGACTTGCAAACAACTCACTATGCTTTGGTACCACACTAAGTGAATTTCTAATTCAATAATGAAAGGCTTCTAGGCACAGTCAAGTACTTGTGAAGTTGGTATATGATCAAGATGGAATTGACCACTCTAAGAGTTGGAGAAGAATGTCTCACTGTATTTCAATATAGAAAAACCTTAGCCAGAATAATCCATTAGATGGATTTGATATTTTGAAATACAATGTAGACAACCTGATTAGAGTTCATAGTTGAACTCTAAGGTGTCCTATGAGCATTTTGGTCAAGGGGATGAATTATATGAAAACTATATCCACATGGGTTCTAAGGATGTTGTTCTATACATTCAACCTATCCGACCGTCGAATATCATTGCTAGATGGTCACTTTGATTGGTACAAAAATCAATTCCTATGCTATAGACTTAGGTTCAGATCTATGAGATCACATACATTAAAGCTCATGATCTGATCGGATGGTTGATCAATGATTAAGAATCGTTCTAGGATTAAACAATCAATACGATTGGTGTTTAACTTAGTGCAAGTGTTGCAGGAGGATCGATTAGCAATTTGATTATTATTTGGCTTCATTTGATTAAGCCAGAGGATTAAAATTAAGTTTAATTAAATATTATTTAATTAGATTTAGTTTGGACTTGATTGGATCAAGTTCAATTGACTTATTGGATAAGCCAAGTGCAAGGAAGAACTAGTCCTAGTCTAACTAGGACTCGGATCAACCCAATTTTATAATTTAATTAAAAATTAAAATAAAATTTAATTTAATTTAATCTAATTTAATTAAGCCTTTAAATGGGTTGGGGCCTTATTTAGTTAAATTGATTTATTCTTGATTTTATTTGGTTAAAAGTCCTTTTCTGACCAAGTCAAAATAGGAGTCCTAGTGTGACTAGGACTCCCTAACCTTGCGCCACCTTAGCCCATGCCCCGCATGCCCATTTTTGTTTATTTTGTGCATGAGATATTCTCTCCTTGATGTTCACGCACTCCCCTCTCTCCCTTCTTTTCTCATAAGGCAATTTGTTGGAAGACCAAGTCAAAAGGGGAGTTAGTTTTGCTTTAGGATTCTATGAGATAGAATCCTTGTTGACCAAAACACCTTCCCTTGAGTGCCACCCCCTCTTTTATTAATTCTTCTCTTATTTCACAAGAGAAACCTCTTTTTGGTGTACCCTCCCTTGCTAGTCCATGCCAATAATTGTGGAGGAGGTTCCCAAGAGTTGGGCACCCCTTGTCTTGCCTTATTTGACCTTTCCTTATCTAGTTTTTGACCTAGATAAGGACTCTTCTTTTTTTCTCTATTTATTAAATAAATTGTTAGCTAAAATTTTTATAAAATATAGTGCTTTGGGAGAGATTTGGGGTGTGCAAATATCAGAGGAAGAGGGTCCTTGGGCATGGGGGTTCCATAGGCACCAAACTAGGTGTCTAGGTTAGAGAAAAGAGAAGAAGAAGAGGGTCTTCTTCTAGGGCTATTTTATTCTTCATCTCTCCTTCTTCTTTTGAGTTTATTCTAAGAGAGTCTCAGATATAAAAACTTTCCTCTTCCTTCTCATATTTTGGAGAGTCCATGTTTTGAAGAAGGGAGCATCGAATCGACCATGAAAGAGGGATCAGCACGATACTAGCATGCTGTACTAATTTTCTGCATCGGACTTCAGATCGGAGTTCATAGGCTCGTGTGGACGACCCCTAGAGATCGGATGCTTGTGCAGCTCATGACTTCATCCTCAAGCTTGGATCGGTAAGTTAGAATGTCTAACTTGCACAAGTAATAGATCTGATCTATTGACTTCATACCTACATTAGATGTAGTGCAAATCTAGGTTGATGTGATCAACCTATCCTTCTCCTTTATGTTTTTAATTTCTAATTTAATATTATATCTTGATCATATAATAGATCTAAGATCTAGGTATTTATATATTTATTTAAATAAATATTTGATTTATTTAAGTCTTTTACTGTCTGATCTTGAAAAAGTTTCAAGATCTACCCATGAAACCTTAGATCTGGTTCCTTCAATTAGTATTAGAGCCTAGGATTTTATTACAAGATTTCATGAGCATGTTTAGATTATTTCTTAGATTAGATTTGATTTATAATCTAACTATTAAATCTAAAATTAAAAATCTAGATCTCACAAACTGCTATAAGGTTGTCCTACTGTAAGGTTTACCCCTTACAGTAAAAAGATTATCCTAGTTCATGATGATCTGCTTCTAATCATAAATTTATTAGATTTGATTTAATTTTATTTATATCTTAATAGATTTAAAATAGTTTTAGATCTAAAAATAAAATTTTTAGATTACATGGACTGCTATAAGGTTGTCTTGCTATAAGGTTTATCCCTTACAGTGGAAAGATTGTCCTAGTACATGCTGATCTAAAATATTGATCATAAAATTTTAGATTAGATCTAAGAGATTTTATGATCTAATTAAAAATATTTTAGTCTAATTTTAATGATCATAAATATGTTAGATTTGATTTAGAAAAATTTATGATTGATTATTATTGAAACTTTTTTAATTATATGAACCTATTTAGATTAGATCTAAAGTAGTTTCATGTTTATTTTACTTACATATTGATTATGAATCAAACATGCAACTTAGTTGATAGAACCATGTTGTAAAAGTATTTTACAAATATGAAAATCATTTTCGAAAAGCCAAACCCCAATCCTTAGCCCAAAACTTAATTATTAATAAGTTGTTTGATTAGGTTATAGGATTGTAAATTAAAGATCCTATGACATGAATCATAGCACATTGGATTAATAGGTTAGTGGGGATTAGATCCATTAATTGGGTTAGACCTAAGGTTAGATTAAAGAATGGACTTAATTAGAGAATTGACTAAATCTAATCGATTGTTGTCTTAGATTAGGTCAAGGATTCTCTAGATCAATTACAATAGTTGTAGTTGGTCATGTCAATGTCTTTAACAAAAATCAAATGGACTTGATTCTTGGCTAAGTGGTCTAGCTCAAACTGCTAGGTTGATCAAATCAAGACTAATTAAATCAGTTATTCTCTAAGGTTAGTTTGACACATACGATTGGTGGTTTTTAATTGGTAGCCCGCTTACCTACCATTTCTGATGGTGTCTAAGGAAAGCTTTGGTAGACCCTCCCACCGATCTCAGTTACCTAGCCTTCTTGGTGAGATTAAGTTTTGATCTGATCATTTGATAATTTGAGTTGACCCATGTCAGCTAGGTAAATCAGTGTGACTAATTTAGGTGCTCCTAGATCAGTCTATTAATGGTCTTCCTTAAGCTGACTTGGTGAAGCTAGTGGAAGGACCATGATAAGCTGGCTAACCTGACCTTTTCTCTAAATCAAACTAATTAAATTCTCTAAAATTATTAGATCCTTAAAATAAAATACTTATGGTGATAACTAGATCATAGCCTCCCATTAAGTAGTTGATAGTTGATCCATTAGTTGGATAATCATTGGAGGCCCATAGGCCTGGTGCTTATCCACTAATGGAATTATCATTTATAATATGATTTCTTGGTCGCATCTCTCTAAATGGTGGTTAGGCTAACCAACCATTGTTGGGTTTAATCATTCATTAGTTAGATGGACCAAGTATGATCATGTTAATGGTTGGACCTAATCAGGACTTTCATTGGAGGCCCTAGCCTATTGAAAAGATACCTGAGGCAAAATTAAATTACTAGAAATTATTTGAAGTAACAATTGGTTATGAACCTACACTTAGATGTACATAGGTTGACCAACCATAGTTGGACTTGTGTGCAGTCTATGTGGATTCTAGTATCCATTAAGGAATTAGGATAATTTCTTGAATTGGAGGTAGAGGCTACCAATTCGAATAAAATAGTGGGAGAAATCTATTGATTAAAGTCCAAATTTTTAGGTTTAATGAATCGATTACTAATTAGACTTTTGGTTCTCCTTTATGCAGTTAAACCCTAACCATAGTTGTTCCATTCACTGTTAGACAGTGATTAACTTATGGGACTCAACTTCGATAATAAGTATAGGAAGTTGAATGTTGTTTAGCAGCACAAAGTGGTTCGTGCTGGGGCCTCTATGCCCAATTTAAACATATGGTCCAAGAATAACCTAGATTAGGTAGAGTGCTTTCATTGTAAGAAGTAGGGGTATTGGAAAAGGAACTATCCTCAGTATCATGATTCCCATGATCCCAACAGGTTGAATAAGAGAGATAAGCAAGTAGTTGCTAATCAAGGATATTATATGATGACATCTTATAATTTCTCTATTTGTGATACTTCTACTTGGATATTAGATACTAGAAGTCTAGTCCATATTTGCAATACATTACAAGGACTTCAAATTAGTAGAAGATTTGAGAATAATAAGCGATTCCTGAACGTTGGAGATGGATGGTCTGTTTCAGATCAAGCTATGAGAATAGTTCAACTTATTCTCAATACTAATATCATTTCTTTAAATGAATGTCATTATTATCCTTCTTTTCTGATGAATATAATCTCTATTAGCCTTTTGGCCAAGGATGGTTATCATTTATCTATAAAGGAAGATTATTGTGATATCATTATGAATGATGTTACAATAATACAAGGACAACAATGAAATGATATTTATATTTTATCATAGCCTATGAGTATAATATACACTTCTAGAAAATATCCTAGATTAGATAATATCTCTGATATCTATCTACGGTACTGTAGGCTAGGTCACATTAACAAGAACAGGATAAATAGGTTGACCCAAGAGGGAATCCTCGAAGTCTGTGATTGTGAATCACTTCCGATCTATGAGTCTTGTCTTCTTAGAAAAATGACCAAGTCATCTTTTACTGGAAGGATGAAGAGCTATTAAACTCTTAGGTATAGTACATACTGATGTATGTGGACCAATGAGCATAGGTGCCAGAGGTAGATATTTCTACTTCATAACTTTCACACATGATCTATCTAGGTACAGATATGTTTATCTAATGAAATATAAATTGGATTCATTTGAAATATTCAAAAGATTCTGAAGTGAAGTAGAAAAATAAACTGTAAAGAATATTAAAACTCTTCGATTAAATCGAGGGGGTGAATGTCTATCCAGTGAGTTCTTGACATATCTAGGAGAGAATGAAATTCTCTCAAAGTGGACTCCTCCTAGAACACCATAGCATAATAGTGTATTAGAAAGCAGAAATCAAACCTTGTTAGACATGGTTCGATCCATGATGGATTTTGCTAGTCTTCCTATTTCATTTTGGCGTTATGCTCTTGAGACTGCATGTTATATATTGAACAATGTATCAAGTAAATCTATCGCAAAGACTCCATATGAGATATGGATTGGGCGTAGGCCTACACTCTCACACCTGCGGGTTTGGGGTTGTCCGACCTATGTCAAACATTTGAATAAAGATAAGTTTGGACTCTAGTCTGATAAGTGTGTGTTTATAGGGTATCCCAAAGAAAGAAAGGGTTACTACTTCTACCATGTTGAAGAACAAAAGATATTCGTCAGGCTTAAGGCAATCTTTTTGGAAAAAAAGTTTCTTGGTGAAGAAATTATTGCCTCTAAGATTAAACTTGAGGAAGTTCAACATGTAAAAAAATCGACACCTATAGCTGAACCAGAATCAGATTTGATTAGATCAAATTCGGAGCCCAATGTACTTACACCATTAGGACGATCTGATAGAGTACCACATCAGTCGGATAGATACTACGATTTCTTGGTCCGAAATGATAATTTCATCGAACTCGATGAGAACGATGAGGATCCTATCACCTACATGGATGCTATATAGAGATCTGATTCCTAGAGATGGCTTGAGGTCATGAAATTCGAAATGGAGTCCATGAAGATCAACGATGTATGGACATTGGTTGACCCACCCAAAGGGGTTAAACCCATTGGGTGTAAATGGGTCTTCAAAAGAAAAAGAGGCACAGATGGAAAGGTGGAGACTTATAAAGTCCGTTTGGTTGTCAGGGGGTATCGTCAACATCATGGGATTGACTATGACGAGACATTCTCTGGTATGTCGAGGTCAAGAGAGTCGACACTGCATACAATATAGTTGATCTATTGATAAAGCCATTGAGTCAGTAGAAGATCAAAGCCCACCTTGAGAAGATGGGACTTAGATTTGTAGCTAATTAGCTTTAGATCAAGTGGGAGTTTGTTAGATGTGTGCCCTAGAAGCTAGATTGGCTAAACACTTGTAATGCACTTCTAAGGGCAATTTTATAATTTTGAATATAAATTAATAAAAAAAATATTTTCTATCACAGTGTGTATTTAAAGTGTCTATGATGCTTCCTTTGAGTTAATGGTAATGATAATTCATTTTTTCAAGAATTAAAAATTTAAGACATGAATTTTCATAATTAACTCATAAATTGCTCCCGACTGTAGAATCATCATGAGGATGGTGATCGATTCAAAAGGTTGGTATACGATCATTTTCTTTGTATAAATGAGTCTTAAGTCTATGGTGAGAAGACACCGAAGTGAGAGTACAGGTACTCGTTAGAGAACAAAGGCATGGAGCATGACCACCTCGAGCAGTCATAAGAAAGTCTACCTTCATGTCGATGACTGGCTCGATGCTCCAATGATGTGTCTGATTCTTTGACCTAAGGTGCATCGATAGTTCATCTTGAGGGTATTATAGTTTGACTACACCATAACTCGATCCCCTAGCCATTCAAAATTTTGAGTTGTATATTGGCTATAACATGTTCATTGTAGGAATTCGATTGCACCAATAGAAGATCTATCTACCTCGATAGATGAGGAGTAGTCCTATGGTAATCATAAGATTGAGTTCTTAAGTCCATAGCTATGGTGGTGTAAAGATGATAGAAAGAGTTTCTATTAGGATTTCACATTGGACTCGAATTGAATAATTTATTCATATGACGGATGTTGGGTTTGACGAGTTTACCTTAATCCTAATCCTATCAGGGCTCAAGATAGAAGAACCCAATCACATAGGTAGCTATACCAAGATGTTCATTTTCAGTTTTGATGGGTTGCCACCATATACTACTAGGTGTCACTAATGGATATTAAGAGTAATTAGAATGATTTTGATGATCGATCATTCTAATTGTATGAATCAAAAAAGTTTTGGTCCATCGAAAGGTGTTTCGATGATGTTGATGATAGAGATTATGATATATCTCATTACCATAAAGAATTGAATCTAATTGGATCACACAAATAAAGATTTGGGTTTGGATGTTATCAATTGAGCTATCCCAGTTCAATAGATTTGGATTAGATCCAATCAGGTTCAAGGTAATCATGCTGGCAGACAATTGAGCCTGGCTTTCTCCTTCTATAATCTCTTTGATTCATCACAATCGAGTCAAATTTGATTAAACTCATTCTTATATCTTGAATGGGTTTATTTTTTTCTGACTAGAACCAGTCCATGTTAGAATAATTATAGAAATTAAATTCATTCCTAGTGAATTGGACTAGGATCAAAAGTTGGCCTATTTGAGAGAATTAAGGGTCACCTGATCAGATGCTTCTAGAAAATTTTTTAGAAGTCATTTTGCTTTGATTTTTGGATATGTGATAGGGATCAAGCCATACTTTGGGTGTGCCAAATTTTGCTATTTATGGAAGTGCCTAGACTGAGTTATGATAGAGTTTGATTTGGATTAAACTTTTGAGGAAAGAGTGTTAGATGTGTGCTCTAGAAGCCAGATTGGCTAAACACTTGTAATACACTTCTAAGGGTAATTTTATAATTTTGACTATAAATTAATAAAAGAGTTATTTTCTATCATAGTGTGTATTTAAAGTGTCTGTGATACATCCTTTGAGTTAATGGTAATGATAATTCATATTTTCAAGAGTTAAAAATTTAAAACATGAATTTTTATAATTAACTTATAAATAGCTCCCAATCGTAGGATCATCATGAGGATGGTGATCGATCTAGAAGGTTGGTTTATAATCATTTTCTTAGGATAGATGTATCTTAAGTCTACAGTGTGGAGACACCAGTGTGAGAGTATAGGTACTCATTAGAGAATGAGGAAACTGAGCGTGACCATCTCAAGTAGTCATAAGAAAGTCTACCTTCTCATCGATGACTAACTTGATATTATAGTGGTGTATCTAGTTCTTTGACTTGAGGTGCATCGGTAGTTCATCTTGAGGGTGTTATAGTTTTACTATATTATAACTCGATCTCCTAGCCATTCGGAATTCTGAGATGTATGTTGGCTATAGCATGTTCATTGTAGGAATTATATTGCACCAATAGGAGATCTATCTATCTCGATAGATAAGGAGCCATCCTATAATAATCATGAGACTGAGTCCTTAAACCCATGGCCATGGCAGAGTGAAGATGGTAGAAAGAGTTTTCATTAGAGTTTCACGTTGGACTCGAATCAAATGATTAATTCATATGATGGATATTGGGTTTGACGAGTTCACCTTAACCCTAATCCTGTCAGGGCTTAAGATAGAAGAACCCAATCACAAAGGTAGCTGCACTGAGAGGTGTTAACCCTTGGACTGATTTTGATGATAACAAAAGCATTTGAGTATAATTTGTTAAGTTACTAATATTATTTTTAAGGATGTGTAGTTAAATTCGAAGCAGTTACAATGATATAAGTGACTTTCATCAATCAAGAGGCTTTTGAAAGAAATTAAGACTTTACACATCATAAAAAGAATGGTTAATTAGAGATAAATTAAGTTTAAGAAGAAAGTCTAGCCTATAAAAAAAATTAGAGAAGAAAGGCTGTCAAAATCCAAATGGCATGCTTGGCAGGCATCTTAGTCGACTAAGATTAAAGGTTAGTCGACTATGTCTCAGAAAATAGTAAAAGCAAAAAGCATAGAAAAATGAGATTTCTGGATCCAAGGAACTTAGTCGACTAAGTCTCAGAAGTTAGTTGACTATGTCTTAGAAGACTGCAGAAGACAGACAACATAGAAAAATAAAATTTCTAGACCCAGAGGACTTAGTCGACTAAGTCTTAGAAGTTAGTCAACTATATTTTAGAAGACTGTAGAAGATAGAATGTGCAAAAAAGACTAAAGTTGAGGTGCAGGGGACTTAGTCGACAAAGTCAAAGAAGGTTAGTCAACTAAGTCATTGTAACGGCTAGTTTCTTTCAAAACTATACTTTTTCAGCCCCAACATTTTTCCAATGGCTAGATTTTTGTCTCTAATGGCTAGGACATTAAATGTGGCTTCTTTGGAGGTTTTAGAATTGTAGGAAGGCTTTGGAATATATAAGGGACATTTAAGAACTTTACAAAGGATTTTTTATAACCAATATTCAAGAGCCTTCAAGCCTACACCAAGTACATTCATTCTGAAAGCTATCAAGTAAAGAGAAGGATTCATTTTTTTGAAAATTCTCTATCCTTCTAATCATCCTCAAAGTGAGAGAAGCCAAGATACAAGCATTGAAGAGCTTCACCAACTTCTCTCAAACATTTAAGAAGAAGAGCAAAGCAATCAAGCCTTCCATCTTCCAAACTCTTCTTCTTTGGGCTTCATTGAGTTTTTCTTTCTAAACTTTTTGTAATAGTGTGATTGTATTGTATTTATTTACAAGTTTCTTGGAGTGAGAAACTTGGAGTTGGTCTAAGCTTAATGTTGGATGTTGTAAAGGTTTGATTCGTGAACCTAGATCAAAACCAATTAGGGTTGATTGTTAGCCCGAGAAAATAATCATTGTAGAGGTTGTAGTTGGTGAGCTTAGGTCAAAACTAATCAGATTGGATTGTGAGCCTAAGAAAAATAATCAAACTATAATCAATTGAGTGATTATAGTTGAGCTCTCAAGTGATTCACTTGAGGAGTGGATGTAGGTGCCAAGATTGGTGCCAAACCACAATAAAAGCTTGGTCTCTTGTGCTTGTGTTGTGTTATTTTCATTGCTCTCATTCTATACTTAAATTTCACATTATCTCAATATTAAAATTTAGCTAAATTAGTAATTAAAATTTTTAAAATATCCAATTCACCCTCCCTCTTGGGTGGCCATCCTTGGGCAACAAGTGGTATCAGAGCGAGTGCTCTATATTAGTTGTTGATCTAACGATCTTAGAGCTAAAGATTTAATAGCAAATCCAATTGGGACTTTATTGGTTGAAGGGCAATCTATAAGGATTTGTGGTGCTCCCAAGCCTTGGGAGGCTACGGGAGGAGTCAGGGGGTTGGCTCCGAAGATTTCAGAGAATTGGTTGGTGCTTCAAAGACCTAGGATATAAGATAAAGCATGGAACCAAAGTTGAGAAATCAAGACTGTAGAAAGAATATTTTTTGCAAGTTAGCCAGCTCAATCCAAAACTGGGTTGGCTAGGTCTCAGAGCATAGGCAAAATATAGAGCTGCGCATTTGGGACTACTAGCACGACACAAGACTGGGTCAGCTCAGTTTTAGACTGAGCCAACCCAGTAGAACTTAGTCGGCTCAGTGCTGAGACTGAGCCAGCTCAATGCGTGGGCAAAGTTATGCGAGGTTCTGTTTTGGGCTAGGATCTGGGTTGATCCTAGAGGTCTTAAGACCTAGTTTGAGAGATCTTAAGGGAGCTAATTCATGTATGGGTCGGGTCTAGATCCAGAGGATGAGAGCATGGGAGACATGGGTGTACGTGGGCTTGGTGAGTGCTTTCATGTATTGGGTTGATCGGAGAGTTTTTTGGTCGGGCCTAATGGCTATGTATAAATACATAGATTGTATTAGGATTTTCAAGGTTGGAATACAGTCCTTTTCTCCCTCAACTCTCTTCTTCTCTTCTCTCTAGAGTTGCCGCCCTAGGATTCTTGAAGAAGGCCTAGAGAAGGGAGCATCTCCCTCAAGCCCAAGGAGGGAGGTGCCCCATCATAGATCCAGGTGGAGGATTGATGGTTTGCTGCCCATAGAGAACATCACAGGTTCCTTCAGATCTATGCTAAAGATCAGGAGCTTCTGCAACATGATATCGGTGCTTGTGATGAAAAGGATGATTGACGTACGAGCGATATCATGGGTCTACAATTTAGTATCAGAGCTAGGTGATGTCTGAAATGTTGTGGATGATAATATGATATCAGAGCCAAGTTTTAGAGCCTTATGGTACATAGAAGGAAAGAAGAAGTCATACAAAATGAAATCAGAAATCTACACAATGATTGCATGGTATGTCTCAAATATATCTTGTTATTACTATGATTTGGCCAATCGGGAGCAGCGGATTGAAGATGGAGGTTAAGAGAATTAATGGAAAGAAATTTTCTCAAAGCGGAAGGATTTGGTGCATGATTTGCTGATCGATCTTAGTGGAAAGGCCGAGGTGTATGATGATTATGTTATAAAAAGGGAGTGTTAGAGTGCTGCGGTAGCGCTTTCCTGGAGATGCAAGGCTGAGAGAGGCTCGACGATGCAATAGCCAAGAGTGGTATCTCAGTAGAGAGCATCAGGGTTCTCTAGAAAGATGGATAGTGATGGGCTATTGAAAAGAGATTTTCCAAGGGATAATGGTCGAAGAAAGGCTAAAGAAGCGATTATACGTCCTTCAGTGTCTGGAAGGCGGGAAAGTAGTCGGAGATGTATTCAGTGGTTTGATCAGAGCATGGATTTGTGAAGCCTTGGGAGTGATGGAGATGGATGATCCATGGAGGTCCAGCAGGTTAGGACTGGATAGCTATAGAGTGGCATAGAGACGAGTCAGGGAGCATTGAAGTGCTGCAGGAGCACTACCCTGGAGGCATGGGAACTGAGAAAGGCTCAGTGGTGCAGCAGTTGAGGAGTGTATCTCAGCATAGAGTGTCAGTGGTATCTCAGAGAGATCGAATGCAGATCTCAGGGAGAGCCAAGAGGTCTCAAGGAGTGTCAGGAGGTCTCAGGCAGTCGAAAGTATCATGGATCAGATTTTTTCTATAGGGGCATCAGAAAAGGTCATGATTCAGGTGGAGGATGGTCCTTCGGGTGCAACTAAAGCGATGCTGGTGTAGGGACAGAAGAGAAGGACTAGGGTGGAATTCCTTAGGGTTCAGTCACTAGTTTCAAAAGAGTTGGATGAGCTCTTGAGTTTTGAAGGTTCCCACAGGTTGTAGATGTTAGATATATGTGCCCTAGAAGCCAGAATTGGCTGACACTTGTAATACACTTCTAGGGGCAAAATTGTAATTTTGACTATAATTAATGAAATGGGTTATTTTCTATCACACATGTGTATTTAGTGTCTGTGATACATCCTTTGAGTTAATGGTAATGATAATTCATATTTTCAAGAGTTGAAAATTTAAGACATGAATAATCATTATTAACTCATAAACAGCTCCCGACCATAGGATCATCACGAGGATGGTGATTGATCCGGAAGGTTGGTGTATGATCGCTTCTCTTTAGTAGATGAGTCTTGAGTCTACGGTGTGGAGACATCGAAGCGAAAGTATAGGTACTCATTAGAGAACGAGCACTGAGCGTGACCACCCGAGTAGTCATTAGGGAGTCTACCTTCTCGTCAATGACTGACTCGATGCTGCAGTAGTGTGTCTGGTTCTTTGACCTGAGATGCATCGGCAGTTCACCTTGAGGGTGTTATAGTTTGACTACACCATTACTCGATCTCCTAGCCATATAGAATCCTGAGGTGTATGTTGGCTATAGCATGTTCATTGTAGGAACTGGATTGCATCAAGATGGGATCTATCTACCTCGGTGGTAGAGGAGCAGTCCTATGATAATCATGAGAATCAAGTGCTAAAGCCCATGGCCATGGCAGAGTGAAATAATAGAAAGAGTTTCTATTTAGGTTTTCACATTGGACTCGATTCGAATGATTATATCATATGACAGAGACTAGGGTTTGACGAGTTTACCTTAACCCTAATCTGATCGAGGCTCAAGATAGAAGAACTTAATCACACAGATAGCTGCACCAAGAGGTTCGCATTCAACTCTGATGGGTTGCCACTATATACTGCTAGGTGTCACTGGTGGATTTTGGGTGCAATTAGAATGATTTAGATGATCGATCATTCTAGCTGTTCGAATCAGAAGAGTTCTGATCCATCGAAAGGAGTTTCGATGATGTCTATGATAGAGATCCTGACATATCCCATTACCATACAGAATTGAACCTAACTGGGTCACACAAACAAGGGTTTGAATCTAGTGATCATCAATTGAACTGATCTAGTTCAATTGATCTGAATGAGATTCAATTAGGTTCAAGGAAATCGTGCTAGCACTCGATTGAACCTAACGTTCTTCTTTTACTATCACAAATAAGTTGTCCTGACTGAGCCAAAGGAGTTTGTGCTCAATCAGAGGCCTTCATATGGTCTGACTGGAGGTTGTCCAAGTCAGATATAGGTTGTCTATTTGTAAGATTACCTGCCATTTTTGGTCACCTGCCATTTCTTGTTCTTTGACTTTGGTCAAAAGTCTACCTTTGACTGGTCAAACATTGACCATTGACCCTTTGAGTTTTGACCACATGTCATGCACCTATTGGAGAGCTGGTGGGGGCCTGTCCCCCTGCCAGAACCTGGCAAGGAGAAGGGCGTACGCCAAGGGTGGCGTGAGCCCAAGTAGGAGGCGCCTAGGAGTCCTTGTTGGACAAGGACTCCACCTCCCTTTTGGATTCCAATCAGAGTTCTACTAAGAATCCAGTTTGACTGGTCTTAGGCACCCTCTAAGGAATCCAGGGTCTCTATTCCAACCAATCAGATTTAGATCTGATTTCACAAAGGGTTGTGATTGGTTGAGAGGAAGAGAGTTGGATCACAAGAGGTCTATAAATAAAACCCGGCCCAACCCTAATGAGAATGCAATTCAATTGAGAAACCCCACGCCCAAGGCTGCCTCTCCCTCCTTCTCCATGCCATAGTCTCTCTCCCTTGCTCTCCATGTCCAAAAGAGTTTTGGACTTAGGTTGGTGCGATTCAGATCAAGGAAAGGCGATCAAAAGCAAGAAGGCTGCGCTGCTGCAAAAGGACGACTGCAGATCTTCAAAAGAGTTTTAAGATCCTCCAGATCAGATCCAGATCTGATTTTTGGAGGCATGATAGAGAAGAAGAGGATCTCCAGATCCAACCTGAGTGGATACCGATAGAGGCTAGGCGCTTGCATGGCTAGATCCAGAACCTTCCATTGCAATCAGGATCATCTACAGGGTAATAGGATTACCCAAATCAGGTAAATTAAATTTGATTTAATTTATCTTATTTTATTTTATTTATTAAAATAATAAGAATCAGATCTGAAACATATCAAGATCTGATTGAGATCAAGAGAAAATTTTTGAAATATATCTCTTGATCTAATCAGATCTGGACGAACCTGGACCGGGAAATCAGGATTTCCCTTCAACTGGTATCAGAGCCATGGTTCTAAATTGTTTAGATCTGATTTTAATTTTATTTTAATTAGAAAATAAAGTGATTTCAGATGTCACATGAGATGTGATCAGATCTGAAATCAGAAAAATTAAAATTAAATGATTTGGATCTAAGAACATGAAGATATGCATGACTAGTTCTAGAATAGAATAGTTCTATAGAATAGTTTTGCATGTCTTTGATTTAATCTGATTAAATCATATTTTAGATCTTCTTATTTACTATTTTCTGATATTATAAGTGTTATAATAACATCTGATAAACAGCAAATAAAAATTATTTAATTTTAAATATCATATGAGATATGATAGATGCATGACTAGACTAGTTGTAGAATAGTTCTACATAATTGTCTAGATTAGAATTTATTTTGATTAGATCAATTTAAATCTAATTTTTTAGATTATTATGTGAGATAATTTAGATCTGAAAACATGCATGATTTGATACATGAGATGTATGCAAAATATGCCTTGATTAGATCTAAATTTGTATATGAGATATATGATATAGATCTATAACTGTTTTGTAGATTTACATGTTCCTGATTAAGGCGTTCCTCTTGGCCGTCCGGTCATAAGAACGAAGAAGGGTTTAAAGGCCCTCTCTTCCCATTCGATGGGGTGTTCTTATGACGTGTAGGGGTGCTGCGTGTTCGTCCTTAATCAGAAACCCAAAACTTACTTTCTGCAAAACCCTAGATCCTGAAACCCTAGGATTTATTGTGCATATTTTGTTTATGAACCCAACTTAATTAAGAATTAAGTTTATGGAATATTAATTAGGTCTAAAATTGAGAATTTCAGATCTAAGACATATTCATAATACTGGGTTCGGGCTTGGGTAGCTCAATTAGGTCTAAGCGGTTGATCAAACCGAATCAAGAGTTGGTTAGATGGGATCAACAATGCTTAAATTGACCAGCCTAATAGGATTAAGTCTGGGTCAAGATCGAGTCACGATCAAGCAAGACCTAATTAGGCTCAGAGGTTAGAGTCTGGATTGTAGGCTAACCCAATTGGTTCTGACTCAACAATTTGGTGTCTAAGGTAAGTTTGGCACAGACGATCGACTGGTTTTTAATTGGAAGCTACTCGACCTGAATGCGTTCTTGTGCGAGTTAACGGCATATTCCTTCCACCGGTCTCACTTACCTGGCCATATCTGTTGACACAGTTCTGATCTGAGGTGGTCAATAATCCGAGCTGACCCATGCCACTAGGTTAGTCATAATTGTTATGACTAAGCCAAGTCTAGTTTAATGAGACCTGAATCAATTCTCCCTAAGAAAAGATTAAGTCCGAGGTCTTCCACCATTGTAGACGTGCGGGCCCTTCCCGGGGTTGATTGTTCTCGGCTGGATACAGTGGCTCAGTTGCACCGGGAAGACGCAACCATGTCTATTAGGCATTGGATGCTATGGGCTGGAGGATGAGTTGGGCTCAATATTTCCGGATACGGTGAGAGACCCAATTAGGAACCCAGTCTATGCAAATGGTGGGTCTGACTTAACTAAGGAGTGGATCAATATTCCGGATACGGTGAGATTCATGAATTAGAGACCAAGTTTGGGTGCACCATGATTAGAGAATCATTGAACAAGAGTTGTTCACTCATTGGCTAACCCATCACCAATAACTGTTAGGTGAGGTGATGAGTCAGTTGGTGAGACCGCACCACCCACTAGAAATCATCAATCGCGGAGATTTTCGCATCTCTACAGAGGGAGTGTAGGGATCCGAGAAAATAGTGGGAGCTAATTTGTTTAAAAATAAAATCCCTAAACAAATTGGTCAAGTCAAAATTACAGTATCTAACTAGAATCTTTGACTCTCTACAGGAAAATGTCTGCGTCCAACCCACTGGCACGTATCCTAGACACACATAGACTGACTGGACCCAATTATAAAGATTGGCTCAGGAACTACAAAATTGTTTTGGGTTCAGAGAAGTTAACACATGTTTTGGACCAGGACCCTCCCACCTTACCAGCTCGTCCATCCACTGAACAGAGAGCGTCTCTGGAAAAATGGATTGACGAAGACAATAAGGCCAGATACTACATGTTGGGCTCGATGTCTGATGAGCTCCAGCGCCAACATGAAGATATCGGGACTGCTCGCCAAATGTTGGCTCACCTGCAGGAGATGTTTGGTGAACAGAGTCGCGCAGCCAAATATCAAGTCACGAAATGACTTTTTAAGGCTAAGATGCGTGATGGGCAGTCAGTCCAAGATCACTGTCTGACAATGATCAAGGACATGGAAGAGCTTGAGAAGCTCGGTGTGAAGTTGGACTTGGATCTGCAGAACGATATTATTCTGCAATCCTTGACTGATGCATATGGGCAATTCATCATGAATTACCACATGCATAAACTTCAAAATTCCTTGGCCGAGTTGATGAATATGCTGGTTACCGCTGAGCTTTCTATGAAAGGTTCTAAAGGCTCAGTTCTTGCTATGGAACGGACTTCTTCCAAAAGAAAGTCTTATGGAAAGAAAAAGAAGTCTGTGAAAAAGCAAAAGGTAGAAGGATCAAAGAAGAAGAAGGCAGAACCGAAGAAGAAGGTCGATGGCAAAGGAAAGTGTTTCCATTGCAACAGCGACGGCCATTGGAAGCGGAACTGCCCTACTTACCTGGCCACCCTGAAGAACAAGAAGGAAGGTCCTTCTGGAGGTATGCTCGTTATTGAGTCTAACCTTACGGTTTCTTCTGCATCCAGTTGGGTGCTTGACTCTGGTTCTAGTGCTCATCTGTGCACTTCTATGCAGGGTCTTGAGGATAGCAGGAGGCTGAGGGATGGAGACATGATCCTACGCGTCGGTAATGGAGCAAGAGTTGCTGCAGTAGCCGTGGGAACATACCCTCTGCGATTACCATCTGGTTTAGACTTAGTTTTAAAAGACTGTTATTATGTGCCTGCAGCTAGCAGGAATTTGATTTCTGTTTCATGCTTAGCACAAGAAGGTTATGTGATCACCTTCTTTAAGGACCATTGTAACATTCTTTATGAAAGAAATAAAATTGCAAATGGTTTCCTTGTTAATGGTCTTTATCAGTTGCATATTGATGTACCTGTTTTAACTATCGAGCAAAACGTGAATGCCAAACGACCTAGGGATAGTCCAAACGACAGATATCTATGGCACCTGAGATTAGGTCATATAGCAGAAGATAGGATTAACAAATTGGAGAAAAATGGGCTATTGAGTCCATTGACTTTTGAGTCATATCCAACTTGTGAATCTTGTCTTCAAGGCAAAATGACTAAACTCCCTTTTGTTGGACATGGGGAGAGGGCCACAGATCTCCTTGCCCTAGTACATACTGATGTGTGCGGCCCATTTCGATGTGCCGGCTAGAGGCAATTTTGTCTACTTCATTACCTTTACCGATGATCTGTCTAGGTATGGGTATGTGTATCTTATGAGACACAAGTCTGAAGCCTTTTGAAAAGTTCAAAGAATTCAGACATGAAGTAGAAAAACAAACTGGAAAACCCATTAAGGTTCTTCGATCAGATCGAGGAGGTGAATACCTTAGCCGGGAATTCCTAGACTATCTTAAGGAAAATGGCATAGTCTCTCAATGGACTCCACCAGGAACACCTCAACTCAACGGGGTTTCAGAACGGAGAAATCGGACTCTATTGGATATGGTTCGATCCATGATGAGCTTCACAGACCTCCCAGATTTTCTTTGGGGACATTCATTATTAACTTCAATCTATTTACTGAATAGGGTTCCCTCTAAAACCGTTCCTACCACACCGTATGAGATATGGCACGGTAAGAAACCAAGTCTGAGTCATCTCAGAATTTGGGGTTGTCCGGCTTCATGTCAAAAGACAACAAGCGGACAAGTTAGAGTTTAGGTCCTTTAGAGCTCGATTCATAGGATATCCTAAAGAGTCATTAGGATACTATTTCTACATTCCAGAAGACCACAATGTGATTGTGAGTCGACATGCCATATTTCTTGAAAAATAGTTTATTCAAGATAGTGGCATTGGAAAGCAGATTAAGCTTGATGAGAAAGTCTCACAAGCAGAAACGAGCTAAGGACCAAGTGGAACCAAATCAGGTTGAGCCAATAAGAACACTACCTCCTCCACCTCGTAGATCGGAAAGAGTTTCCCGTCCCCCTGAAAGATACTTAGGTATTATTTCAGAGGATGTAGAGGAAATGTTCCTCATAGGTAATGGTGCTCATGGTGATGATCCCAAAACCTACAACGAGGCGATATCAGATATCGACTCCGAGAAATGGCTTGAGGCAATGAAGTCAGAGATCGACTCGATGCACTCAAACCAAGTCTGGACCTTGGTAGATCCACCAGAAGGTATAGTACCTATTGGGTGTAAATGGATCTTCAAGAGAAAGATTGGTGCAGATGGGAATGTGGAGACATTCAAGGCTAGACTGGTGGCAAAAGGTTATAGTCAACGTGAAGGCATTGACTATCAGGATACCTTTTCCCCGGTAGCTATGCTAAAATCCATCCGCACATTGCTTGCTGTTGCAGCCTATTTCGATTATGAAATATGGCAAATGGACGTGAAAACGGCATTCCTAAATGGATATCTTGAGGAAGATATCTATATGGAACAGCCGCTAGGTTTCACATCCAGTGATACTGATCACAAGGTTTGCAAGCTGCAAAGGTCCATATATGGACTTAAGCAAGCATCTCGGAGCTGGAACACTCGTTTCAATGATGTGATCAAAAAGTTTGGTTTCATCAAAAATGAAGAGGAACCATGTGTTTTCAAAAGGGTCAGTGGGAGCGCTGTTGTCTTCCTCGTATTGTACGTGGATGACATCCTCCTTATTGGGAATGATATTCCCATGTTGACATCAGTCAAGATGTGGTTGTCCAAGGAATTCTCCATGAAAGACCTAGGTGAAGCATCCTTTATTCTAGGAATTAAGGTCTATAGGGATAGACCGAATAGGATGCTAGGACTTTCACAGAAGATGTACATAGAGGAAGTACTAAAGAGGTTTAGTATGGAAAACTCTAAGAGGGGATTAATACCCTTCAGACATGGTATTCATCTTTCCAAGAAGATGTGCCCCAGCACACCTGAGGAAATAGAACGCATGAGCAAGATCCCTTATGCTTCTGCAATAGGGAGCCTCATGTATGCCATGCTATGTACACGACCTGATATAGCCCATGCTGTGAGTGTCACAAGCAGATATCAGTCAAATCCAGGTGAAGAACACTGGACTTCTGTGAAATGTATCCTTAAGTACTTGAGAAGAACTAAGGATATGATGTTGGTCTTTGGTAATGGAGAACTCCAAGTTCAAGGGATACACAGACTCGGACTTCATGTCGATATAGATGATCGAAAGTCGACATCTGGAAGTCTGTTTGTGTGCAATGGTGGAGCTGTCAGCTGGAAGAGTTCCAAGCAAACTGTGATAGCAGATTCCACCATGGAAGCAGAATATATAGCTGCATCAGAGGCTGCAAAGGAAGCATTCTGGTACAAGAAGTTTGCTGCAGAAATTGGAGTAATGCCATCAGATGCCATTCCTCTTTACTGCGACAACAATGGCGCCATAGCCCTTGCTAAGGAGCCGAGGTCTCACCAGAAGTCCAAGCACATTGAGCGGCGATATCATCTCATCCGCGATTACCTTGAGAAAGGTTACGTTGAGGTCAAGAGAGTCAACTCCGCAGATAATGTGGCAGACCCACTTACAAAGCCGTTGGGCCAGCAGAAGATCGAAGCCCACCTTGAGAAGATGGGACTTAGACTTGTAGCCAATTGGCTTTAGGACAAGTGGGAGATTGTTAGATATATGTGCCCTAGAAGCCAGAATTGGCTGACACTTGTAATACACTTCTAGGGGCAAAATTATAATTTTGACTATAATTAATGAAATGGGTTATTTTCTATCACACATGTGTATTTAGTGTCTGTGATACATCCTTTGAGTTAATGGTAATGATAATTCATATTTTCAAGAGTTGAAAATTTAAGACATGAATAATCATTATTAACTCATAAACAGCTCCCGACCATAGGATCATCACGAGGATGGTGATTGATCCGGAAGGTTGGTGTACGATCGCTTCTCTTTAGTAGATGAGTCTTGAGTCTACGGTGTGGAGACACCGGAGCGAGAGTACAGGTACTCGTTAGAGAACGAGGGCACTGAGCGTGACCACCTCGAGTAGTCATTAGGAAGTCTACCTTCTCGTCAATGACTGACTCGATGCTGCAGTAGTGTGTCTGGTTCTTTGACCTGAGATGCATCGGCAGTTCACCTTGAGGGTGTTATAGTTTGACTACACCATTACTCGGTCTCCTAGCCATATGGAACCCTGAGGTGTATGTTGGCTATAGCATGTTCATTGTAGGAACTGGATTGCATCAAGATGGGATCTATCTACCTCGGTGGTAGAGGAGTAGCCCTATGATGATCATGAGAATCAAGTCCAGAAAGCCCATGGCCATGGCAGAGTGAAATAATAGAAAGAGTTTCTATTTAGATTTTCACATTGGACTCGAATCGAATGATTACATCATATGACAGAGACTAGGGTTTGACGAGTTCACCTTAACCCTAATCTGATCGGGGCTCAAGATAGAAGAACTTAATCACACAGGTAGCTGCACCAAGAGGTTCGCATTCAGCTCTGATGGGTTGCCACCATATACTGCTAGGTGTCACTGGTGGATTTTGGGAGCAATTAGAATGATTTAGATGATCGATCATTCTAGCTGTTCGAATCAGAAGAGTTCTGATCCATCGAAAGGAGTTTCGATGATGTCTATGATAGAGATCATGACATATCCCATTACCATACAGAACTGAACCTAACTGGGTCACACAAACAAGGGTTTGAATCTGGTGATCATCAATTGAACTGATCTAGTTCAATTGATCTGAATGAGATTCAATTAGGTTCAAGGAAATCGTGCTAGCACTCGATTGAACCTAACGTTCTTCTTTTACTATCATAAATAAGTTGTCCTGACTGAGCCAAAGGAGTTTGTGCTCAATCAGAGGCCTTCATATGGTCTGACTGGAGGTTGTCCAAGTCAGAATAGGTTGTCTTATTTGTAAGACATTACCTGCCATTTTTGGTCACCTGCCATTTCTTGTTCTTTGACTTTGGTCAAAAGTCTACCTTTGACTGGTCAAACGTTGACCATTGACCCTTTGACTTTTGACCACATGTCATGCACCTATTGGAGAGCTGGTGGGGGCCTGTCCCCCTGCCAGAACCTGGCAAGGAGAAGGGCGCACGCCAAGGGTGGCGTGAGCCCAAGTAGGAGGCGCCTAGGAGTCCTTGTTGGACAAGGACTCCACCTCCCTTTTGGATTCCAATCAGAGTTCTACTAAGAATCCAGTTTGACTGGTCTTAGGCGCCCTCTAAGGAGGAATCCAGGGGTCTCTATTCCAACCAATCAGATTTAGATCTGATTTCACAAAGGGTTGTGATTGGTTGAGAGGAAGAGGAGTTGGATCACAAGAGGTCTATAAATAAGACCCTGCGCCCAACCCTAATGAGAATGCAATTCAATTGAGAAACCCCACGCCCCAAGGCTGCCTCTCCCCTCCTTCTCCATGCCATAGTCTCTTCTCCCCTTGCTCTCCACGTCCAAAAGTGTTTTGGACTTAGGTTGGTGCGATTCAGATCAAGGAAAGGCGATCAAAAGCAAGAAGGCTGCGCTGCTGCAAAAGGATGACTGCAGATCTTCAAAAGAGTTTTGAAGATCCTCCAGATCAGATCCAGATCTGATTTTTGGAGGCATGATAGAGAAGAAGAGGATCTCCAGATCCAACCCGAGTGGATACCGGTAGAGGCCAGGCGCTTGCGTGGCTAGATCCAGAACCTTCCACTGCAATCAGGATCATCTACAGGGTAATAGGATTACCCAAATCAGGTAAATTAAATTTGATTTAATTTATCTTATTTTATTTTATTTATTAAAATAATAAGAATCAGATCTGAAATATATCAATATCTGATTGGGATCAAGAGAAAATTTTTTGAAATATATCTCTTGATCTAATCAGATCTGGACGAACCTGGACCGGGAAATCAGGATTTTCCTTCAATAGAGGTATCCAAGATAACTTTGAAGGGATCCACGGAGCATGAAGGATTCGAAGGGGCAGTGACGGTGTTCGAGGTGCAGCGGCAGGCTTAGCAGTATAGTATTGAGTGGTTGGCCTCAAGGGACTCGATGATAAAGTTGGCTTCCACGGCATCAAGTGGACTTCGGATATTGGTGAAGCTCCACAGTGGTGGCTTCACAATTGGAGAGAAAATTTGGCATGAGTTTAGAGCATCGATGATGCACAGTTCCAGGTGGAGCGGTGTATGCAAGTGGACAGGCATAGCTATGAGGAGATCATGTCAGGTGGTACAGCATGTGCTAATACAGAAATGCTGTAGGTTCTCCAGAAAAGTTCAGAAAAAGTGATGCAGCTGCTAAGCAGAAGGGATCCTACAATTTTAGGGTGGTGCAGAGGTGCAAGCACAAGTCTTCAGCGGTGGAGGTGGTCATCCCAAAGGCCTCAAGTGTGCACAACAGCTGAAGAGGATTAGCAGTGGTGATGATTGCACAGGTGCTGTTGAGTGCGCAGGGACAGTGAGAACATGCAGGAGGTCATTATCGAGGGGTATGCCAAGGCTTGGGGCACCAAGGTGGAGATTGTGAGGAGTTGTGCTGCTTCCAAGTCTTAGAAGGCCATGAAAAGAGTCAGGAGGTTGGCTTCAGAGATTCTAGGGGCTTGGTTGGTGCTTCAAAGACCTAGGACATAAGGTGCAGAAAGGAACCAAAGTCAGAAAATCAAGACTGTAGAAAAAAGATTTTTTATAGGTTAGCCGACTCAGTCCAAAACTAGATCAGCTAAGTCTCAGAGCATAGGCAAAATAGAGAGCTACGCATTTGGAATTGCTGGCACGGCACAGGACTGGGCTGGCTCAATTTCAAATTAAGCCGATCTAGTGAAACTTAGCTGGTTCAGTGCTGAGATTGAGTCGGCTCAGTGCACGGGCTGAGTTATGCGAGGATCTATTTTGGGCTAGGGTATGGATTGATCCTAGGGGTCTTAAGGCCTAGTTTGAGAGGTCTTAAGGGAGCTAATTCATGTACGAGTCAGGTCTAGATCTAGAGGATGAGAGCATGGGAGACATGGGTGTACATCGGCTCGATGAGTGCTTTCATGTATTGGGTTAGCCAAGGAGTTTTTTGGTCGGGTCTAATGGCTATGTATAAATACATAGGTTGTATTAGGGTTTTCAAGATTGGAATACAGACCTTTTCTTCCTCAACTCTCTTCTTCTCTTCTCTCTAGAGTTACTACCCTAGGGTTCTTGAAGAAGGCCTAGAGAAGGGGGCATCTCCCTCAAGCCGAAGGAGGGAGGCGTTCCATCATAGATCTAGGTGGAGGATCGATGATTTGCTACCCATAGAGAACATCATAGGTTCCTTCAAGTCCGTGCTAAAGATCAGGAGCTTCCATAATGTGATATCGATGCTTGTGATATCAAGGATGATTGGCATTCGAGCGATATCATGGATCTATAATTTGGTATCAGAGCTAGGTGATGCTTGGAATGTTGTGGCTGACAATACAATCAACCAATAGACCCACGCTTTTCAATGGAACCAATTATACCTATTAGAAAGCAAGAATGAAGATATTTATTCAAGCACAAGACTATGACATGTGGAGTGTCAAAGTAAAAGGTCTTTACATACCTACAATCATAATTGATGGCATGTCCATTCCAAAGCCCAAAAAGGATTAGGATGCACATGACAAAAGAGAAGCACAACTCAATGCCAAAGCAATGAATGTGTTATATTGTGCTTTGGATGCAAATGAGTTTAATAGGATATCAGCATATTCATCCATCAAAAAAATTTGGGATAGACTTGAAGTTACCCATGAGAGTACTAATCAAGTTAGAAAATCTAAGATAAACATGTTGGTACACAAGTATGAATTGTTTAAAATGGAACCACATGAAACTATCACTAAAATATTCATAAGATTCATTGATATATTAAATGATTTAAAAAGTCTAGGAAAGGATTATTCTAATTATGATGTTATGCAGAAAATTCTTAGGTCCTTGCCAAAGAATTGGGAGCCAAAAGTGACTGGCATTCAAGAAGCAAAGGACTTAAACAGGTTAGCTTTGGAAGAGCTTATTTGATCTCTTATGATCCATGAGCTAAATATGAACCACGGAAAGAAAGAAAAAGTAAAGAAAAAGAAAATAATGGTCCTCAAGGCTGCTGCCATTCATCAAGAAGAAAGTGATTCCGAAGAGAGTTTGAAGGATGATGAGGAGATGGCCATGATAGCAAGAAGATTCAAAAAGTTCATGAGAAGGAGAAAGATATTGGAACCTAAGAAAAAGATTAACAAGGGAGAAGGTAGTAAAGAAAAGGAAAAAGAAAAAGAGAAGAAACAACCACCCATTTGCTATGAGTGCAAGAAGCCCAGACACTTTTGGATGGCTTGTCCAATGTTGAAGGAAAACTCCAAGAAATTCAAGAAGGAAGCATACAAAGTCATATGGAGCAATGATGAGAACTCCTCTTCAAGTGAGGAAGAATATCAAAGAGAAGAAAAAACAAATCTGTCTCATGGCACATAATGATGATGAGGTAAATGATGATACTTCAATTTTAGATTTTATCTTTGAAGAGTTATATGATGCTTTTAATAACTTAATTGGTGATTTTAAGAAGTTATCACATAAGAATAAAGAAGCAAAGAGAGATAACTAAATATTAACCAAAGACAAAGCTAAAGTAGAAGAAGATATGAAAGAATTATAAAATAAATTAAATCAATCTAGTGAAAAGAATGTCTCCTTACAAGACGAAATAGTAAGACTAAGATCAATTATGGATAGATAAATGATTAGCTTAAAGAATCTTCAAACATTGATTGATAATCAAAAAATAATTTTCAATAAAGCCGGTTTAGGATACAATCCATGAAGAAAATAAAAATCTTAAGAAATGTATTTGATAGATCACAAAATCAAAGAAAAAGCATAACTTGCTTTAAATATAACAAAATTGGACATAAAGTATTTGAATGCAAACAAGAAGCTTAACACAAACCAATTAAAGATGAGACAAATTTGGGTTCCAAAAGGAACCATTTGTGGTAACCTCAAAGAACCCAAGTTAACTTGGGTATCTAAATCTACTTGATTTTGTGAATAGGTGTGCTAGGCATCCATGAGAGCTAATAGAAGATGGTACCTAGATAGCGGATGTTCGAGGCACTTGATGGGAGATAAATCTTAATTTATCTCTCTTGAAGCAATGGATGGAGATGTGGTGACATTTAGAGACAATGGTAAAGAAAAAATCATTGATCTTGATAATATCTTGATCCTCTACTAGCATAGAAGTTGTCTTATATGTTGAAGGACTAATGCATAACTTACTTAGTATAAGTCAACTTTGTAATAAGGGCTTTAATGTTTCATTCAAATCATCTCATTGTATTGTAACTAACTCTGTAGATGAAAGTATTAAATTTATAGAAAAAAGACATGGAAATGTTTACATTGCTGATCTTGATGAACTTAAAAATGAGAATATTGATTGTCTTATTGCTATAAATACTATACTAAATGAATCAAGTGGGGTTTAGCATAATAGATTAGGTCATGCAAGTACGGACTCTATAGCAAGACTAATTAAACTTGATTTAGTAAAGGGATTATCTAAAATAAATTTTGAGAAGGATAAAATTTGCAAAGCATGCCAACTTGGTAAGCAAACAAAATCTTTCTTTAAATCCAAAAATATTGTTTCAACTATTAGGCCTTTAGATTTACTCTATATTGATATGGCTTTGTAGTAATAGATGATTTTTCAAAATATACATGAGTTTTATTTTTGTCACATAAAGATGATGCTTTTGATATGTTTGTTGATCTATTTAACAAATTAACAAAAGAAAAAGAATGCAATATTTTATATATAAGAAGTGATTATGGCACAGAATTTGAAAATCAAAAATTTTAAAATTTTTGTTCTAAAAATGGAATCAATCATAACTTTCCAACACCTAGGACATCCCAATAAAATGGGGTGGTAGAAAGAAAGAATAGTACATTGTTTGAAATAGCACGAATCATGCTTTGTGAAAACAATCTTCCAAAATATTTTTGGACTGAAGCTATTAACACCACATGCTATATACTAAATAGAGCTCTAATTAGACCAATCTTAAAGAAAACTCCATATGAACTCTATAAAAAAAAAATCAAATATTTTTTATTTTAA
The DNA here is from genome assembly GCA_006176705.1 of Cocos nucifera. Classification (NCBI taxonomy): domain Eukaryota; kingdom Viridiplantae; phylum Streptophyta; class Magnoliopsida; order Arecales; family Arecaceae; genus Cocos; species Cocos nucifera. The sequence goes on along the minus strand of QRFJ01003369.1, from coordinate 138,646 downwards.
AATCTTTGGATGTAGATGTTTTATTCTTATAAATGGTAATGATGAGCTTGGAAAGTTTGATGCAAAATTAGATGAAGGGATTTTCCTAGGATATTCATCATATGGTAGAGAACATTGATTGTGGAAGAATCCATACATGTAATTTTTGATGAAACTAACTCTCTTAAAATAAGAGAAGAAGAGCTTGACGTGAATGCAAAAATTTTAGAAAATAAAATGAAAGATATATCACTTGAAGATATTCCCTCTTAAGAAAAAGAAGATAAAGAGCAAGAGGTTGAAGAAATAATGTCGCATTCTCAAGATGATCAAGGTACATCCAACTTATCAAAGGAATAGAGGTATGATCATAATCATCCTAAGGAATTAATAATATGTGATCCATCTTAAGGAGTTAAAACTTGATCATCTTTTAGAGAAGCTATGAATCATATTGCATTTGTATGCCATCTAGAATCTAAAAATATAATTGAAGTCGAAAAAGATCAAAATTGGATATTAGCAATGCAAGAAGAGTTAAACCAATTTAAAAGAAATAAAGTTTGAAAATTAGTTGAAAGACCTAAAAATTTTCTTATAATTGGTACAAAATGGGTCTTTGGAAATAAACTAGATGAGAAGGCAATGTAATTAGAAACAAGGCTAGATTGGTTGCACAAGGGTACAATGAAGAAGAGGATATTGATTTTGATGAATCCTTTGCATCCGTAGCTAGACTTGAAGCTATTAGCTTGCTCTTAACATTTGCATGTTTCATGAAGTTTAAACTTTTTCAAATGGATGTAAAGAGTGCATTTTTAAATGGTTTAATTGAAGAGGAAGTTTACATAAAACAACCTCCAAGCTTTGAAAGTCAAGAATTACCTAATCATGTATATAAACTTAAGAATGCACTATATAGATTAAAACAAGCACCTAGGGCTTGGTATGATAGATTTAGTAAGTTCTTATTAAACAATGATTTTAAATGAGGTAAGATTGATAAAATACTATTTATTAAAAAAAATCAACTGATCTATTGATTGTCCAATTATATATTGATGATATAGTATTCAGTGTTACTAATGAAGTTTTGTGTAGAGAGTTTGCTAGTCTCATGCAGGACAAGTTCGAGATGAGCATAATGGCAGAGCTCAACTTTTTTCTCGGACTCCAAATCAAGCAGTCAAATGAGGGGATCTTCATCAATCAAAGTAAATACATCAAAAAAATATTAAAAAAATTTGGGATAGAGAATGTCAAAGGAAGTAGCACCCCTATGAGCACAAGTTGCAAGCTTGATCAAGATACAAAAGGAAAAGTAGTAGATCCTAAGCTATATCGAGGTATGATTAGATCTTTACTATATTTTACTGTAAGTAAGCTGGACATAATGTTTAGTGTATGCGTGTGTGCACATTATCAATCAAATCCTAAGGAATCACATGTATTAGCAGTTAAAAGAATCTTTAAGTATCTAATAAATACTTAAGATGTTGGTTTATGGTACTCTAAATAATCTTCATTAGATTTAATTGGTTATAGTGATTTAGATTTTGCGGGTTGTTACTTAGATAGGAAAAGTACAAGTGGAATACGTCAATTTCTAAAAGTAAATTTAATCTCTTGGTTTAGCAAGAAATAAAACTCGGTAGCATTGTCAATGGTGGAAGCCAAATACATTGCTATTGGGAGTTGTTGTGCTCAACTATTATGGATCAAACAACAACTAGAGGACTATGGTATCACTTATAACAATATTTCTATTCGATGTGACAATACTAGTGCTATACACTTAACAAAAAATTCAATATTACACTCAAGAACAAAACATATAAAAGTAAGACATCATTTTATTAGAGACCATGTACAAAATAATGACATAACTCTTGAGTTTGTGCCAACTAAAGATTAAATTGCAGATATTTTCACCAAACCTTTAAATGAAGAAAGGTTTTGTGCCATAAGAAAGCAATTAGGGATATTTAATCCATATTGTTAAAATTATGGTTATGTTTATATGTTGGAATGATTGTTATGATGTGATAAATCTCTCATAAATCATGCTTGCATTAATTCCATTGAAAATGATATGGGTCACTGCAAAACCCCTTGGACTGAAACTCTAACCATTAGGTTCTGTGCCAAACTGAGCAGACTAAGTTAAAAATTACTTAGTCGACCAAGAATTTAATTTTAGTCAATTAAGTGTCGGGAATCCTATTTATGAAAATAGAATACCTACGAGACATTGTCTATTTTTCATTCCATCCTCTCTTAGCTGTCTCTCCTTAGAATTCTAGGGCATCTGATTTCTCTACAAAAAATCCCAAAATCCAAGCCCCAAAAGCCTAGAAAAATTGGTGTTGGATCTATGGCGCCGAAGAAAAAGCTTTGCACTCATCCTAGGATTATGCCACTCCATTTCGGTCATACGAGTGGAGGACAAAGAAATGCTTGGATGCTACTGAGCAGGCTCAATCAAGTTCGATCTCTATTTCCCCTATTGCATCACAACCTTCATCTGCTCCTCCTCCTCTGGCTGCCCAAACTGCAAGTACTCCTCCATCTCAGGTCACACCTCCGGCCACCCAACGCTCTACTCCATTTACCACTCCTATACAACCTCCATCTCAGGTCATGCATTTCCCTTCAAAAGTAATACCATTTTCTTCTAGGATAGTGAGCACAGAAAGAATGATAGACTTTAGTTTTCTAGAGAAACAAAGATTTGAGATCGGAGAGTACATCAAATTTCAAGGGTGGGAGTACTTAGGTTCACTGAAACTGCCCATTTATCTAAATCTTGTAAGAGAGTTCTATGAAAATGCAAGGATCGGCTCTCAATCTCTAGAAACTAAAGTTAAAGGGGTTAAGATAAACTTGACAGTGGAAACCCTAGGGCAGTTACTAAAAACTCTAGTGGAAGGAGCTGAGAAGTTTGATGATCGCCAAGCAGGACTCCGTTTGCTATTTAACCAGGATGATGCCTTGGATTTTGAAGAGATATTAGCAAAACATTTGACTATCGAGCATCGTCTTCTACATCACATGGTATGCAAGATCTTTATCCCCCAGATTGGACGATTTGACTATGTGACAACGAATGATGTACAGATTCTTTATCATATATTGAAGAAAGAAAATTCAATTTTCTTTTCTTGATGATGAAGACAATGCAAGAGGCAAGAATGAGAGCAAAACCAGCCCTACCTTATGAAAAATTTCTTACTATCATATTCAGAGAGTTTGATGTGGATATGAAAAGTGAATCTTTCAAGAAAATGAAACACTTTGATACCTATGATGAGAACTCCTTGAAGAGGATGAGTTTCAAGAAAATAAACAGGCAGTAGACAAAAGTTGATGATGAAGAGGTGCCCGTACCAGTGTCTAAGCCAGTGCCGAGATTTGCAAGTCCATATGTTCGGCCTATGCACACTATCTGTCTTGAGGAGGATCAGGTTACAGATATTGTGCGCAGAGTGGTTGATGAGGTGTCTGATCGACTTGCAGCTTTGGTAGAGCATGCCGTGGAACGTGCCCTTGCCAAGCATCATCACTAGGCTGCTATGGATCCATCCTCCTAGAGTCATCATATTTTTATCTTAGATTAGGCCACCCTATCATTGCATACCCTTGAGCTTAAAACCTATTTTGTACTTGGTGTGATATCTATAATGGTTTAAGCTTCTTTTGATATTTTGATGTATGGCTACTTGGCCTTATATTTATGCTAAAACTTTTGCTTACATATATGAATGAAACTTCTTGTTTTCCTCTTCAATGTCTTGTATCGTTTGATGTACTGCTCTTGATTGACAATAGCTATCTTTTTGATAATGACAAAAAGAGGGAGAAGGATAATATAAGTGTAATCTAAAAATTCAGTATAAAAGAGCTCATTTCAAACATTTAATTAATCCAAATATGGGAAGATTATTTTGAAACCTCAAGAATCGATTGGCACACATTAAGGAAGAGTAAATAAAAAAATTAAAACTCAATTTGAACATAGTGATTACATTCGGGGGGAGCATATAAAATTTGATATGGCATATATGAATATATTGCATATAAATTGATTGCATGAAAGTTATTTTGACATTTGAAAGAAAGGTATACTCAAAAGGTTTTATCATCATCTAAAAAGGGGAGATTGTTGACCCTTGAACTAATTTTGATGATAACAAAAGCATTTGAGTATAATTTGTTAAGTTACTAATATTGTTTTTGAGGATGTATAGTTAGATTCCAAGTAGTTACAATGATATAAGTGACTTCCATCAATCAAATGAAGCATCATCAATCAAGAGGCTTTTGAAGGAAATTAAGACTTTACACATCATAAAAGGAATGGTTAATGAGAGATAAATTAAGTTTAAGAAGCAAGTCTAGCCTACAAAAAAATTTAGAGAAGAAATGCTGTCAAAATCCAAAGGCACGCTTGGCATGCATCTTAGTCGACTAAGATTAAAGGTTAGTCGACTATGTCTCAGAAAATAGTAAAGGAAGAAAGTATAGAAAAATAAGATTTCTGTACCTAGGAGACTCAGTCGACTAAGTCTCAGAACTTAGTAGACTATGTCTCAGAAGACTGCAGAAGACAGACAGCACAAAAAAAGGAAATTTCTAGACCCAAGGGACTTAGTCGATTAAGTTTCAAAAGTTAGTCAACTATATCTCAGAAGACTGCAGAAGATAGAAAGCACAGAAAAAGCTAAAGTTGAGGTGTAGGGGACTTAGTCAACTAAGTCAAAGAAGGTTAGTCGACTAAGTTACTGTAACGGCTTGTTTTTCTTAGAATTGCACTTTTTCAGTCCTAACTTTTTTTCAATAGCTAGATTTTTGTGCCCAACAATTAGGACATTAAATGTGGCTTTTTCAAAGGTTTTGGAGTCGTGGAAAGTGAAGGGAAATCCTGATTTCCCTGACCAGGTTCGTTCAGATCTGATCAGATCAAGAGATATATTTCAAAATTTTTCTCTTAGATCTGCGTCAGATCAGGGATGCTTCAGATCTGATTCTTATTTATTTAATAAAAATTAAATGAAAAGGATAAATTAAATCACATTCAATTTACCTGAATAGGGTAATCCTATTACCCTGTTGATGATCCTGTTTGCAGCGGAAGGTTCTGGATCAAGCCACGCAAGCGCCTGGCCTCTACCGGTATCCACTCGGGCTGGATCTAGAGATCCTCTTCTTCTCTATCACGCCTCCAAAAATCAGATCTGGATCTGATCTGGAGGATCTTCAAAACTCCTTTTGAAGATCTGCAGTCGTTCTTCGCAGCAGCGCAGCCTTCTTGCTTTTGATCTCCTTTTCTTGATCTAAATCGCACCAATCCAAATCCAAAACACTTTTGGACGTGGAGAGCAAGGGGAGAAGAGAGTATGGCGTGGAGAAAGGGGAGAGAGGCAGCCTTGGGGCGTGGGAAGATTGCTTCTTGATTATTTTTTTCACTTGGGCGCTGGGTCTCTTATATAGACTAAGCGTGATCCAAGTCATCTTCCTCCCAACCAATCACAACCCTTTGTGAAATCAGATCTAAATCTGATTGGTGGGATTAGAGTCCCCTGGATTCCTACTTGGAGAGTGCCTTGGACCAGTCAAACTGGATTCTTAGAAGAACTCTCATTGGAATCCTAAAGGGAGGTGGAGTCCTTGTCCAACAAGGACTCCTAGGCGCCTCCTACTTGGGCTCACGCCACCCTTGGCGTGCGCCCTTCTCCTTGCCAGGTTCTGGCAGGGGGACAAGCCCCCACCAGCTCTCCAATAGGTGCATGACATGTGGTCAAAAGTCAAAGGGTGAATGGTCAACGTTTGACCAGTCAAAGGTAGACTTTTGACCAAAGTCAAAGAACAAGAAATGGCAGGTGACCAAAAATGGCAGGTAATGTCTTACAAATAAGACAACCTATTCTGACTTGGACAACCTCCAGTCAGACCATAAGAAGACTTCTGTTTGAGCACAAACTCCTTTGGCTCAGACAGGACGACTTATTTATGATAGCAAAAGAAGAACGTTAGGTTCAATCGAGTGCTAGCACGATTTCCTTGAACCTAATTGAATCTCATTCAGATCAATTGAACTAGATCAGTTCAATTGATGATCACCAGATTCAAACCCTTGTTTGTGTGACCCAGTTAGGTTCAGTTCTGTATGGTAATGGGATATGTCATGATCTCTATCATAGACATCATCGAAACTCCTTTCGATGGATCAGAACTCTTCTGATTCGAACAGCTAGAATGATCGATCATCTAAATCATTCTAATTGCTCCCAAAATCCACCAGTGACACCTAGCAGTATATGGTGGCAACCCATCAGAGCTGAATGCGAACCTCTTGGTGCAGCTACCTGTGTGATTCAGTTCTTCTATCTTGAGCCCCGATCAGATTAGGGTTAAGGTGAACTCGTCAAACCCTAAGTCTCTGTCATATGATGTAATCATTCGATTCGAGTCCAATGTGAAAATCTAAATAGAAACTCTTTCTATTATTTCACTCTGCCATGGCCATGGGCTTCAGGACTTGATTCTCATGATCATCATAGGGCTACTCCTCTACCACCGAGGTAGATAGATCCCATCTTGATGCAATCCAGTTCCTACAATGAACATGTCACAGCCAACATACACCTCAGGGTTCCATATGGCTAGGAGACCGAGTAATGGTGTAGTCAAACTATAACACCCTCAAGGTGAACTGCCGATGCATCTCAGGTCAAAGAACCAGACACACTACTGCAGCATCGAGTCAGTCATTGACGAGAAGGTAGACTCCCTAATGACTACTCGAGGTGGTCACGCTCAGTGCCCTCGTTCTCTAACGAGTACCTGTACTCTCGCTCCGGTGTCTCCACACCGTAGACTCAAGACTCATCTACTAAAGAGAAGCGATCGTACACCAACCTTCCGGATCAATCACCATCCTCGTGATGATCCTATGGTCGGGAGCTATTTATGAGTTAATAATGATTATTCATGTCTTAAATTTTCAACTCTTGAAAATATGAATTATCATTACCATTAACTCAAAGGATGTATCACAGACACTAAATACACATGTGTGATAGAAAATAACCCATTTATTAATTATAGTCAAAATTACAATTTTGCCCCTAGAAGTGTATTACAAGTGTCAGCCAATTCTGGCTTCTAGGGCACATATATCTAACAATCTCCCACTTATCCTAAAGCCAATTGGCTACAAGTCTAAGTCCCATCTTCTCAAGGTGGGCTTCGATCTTCTGCTGGCCCAATGGCTTTGTCAGTGGGTCTGCCACATTATCTGCGGAGTTGACTCTCTTGACCTCAACGTAACCTTTCTCAAGGTAATCGCGGATGAGATGATATCGCCGCTCAATGTGCTTGGACTTCTGGTGAGACCTCGGCTCCTTAGCAAGGGCTATGGCGCCATTGTTGTCGCAGTAAAGAGGAATGGCATCTGATGGCATTACTCCAATTTCTGCTGCAAACTTCTTATACCAGAATGCTTCCTTTGCAGCCTCTGATGCAGCTATATATTCTGCTTCCATGGTGGAATCTGCTATCACAGTTTGCTTGGAACTCTTCCAGCTGACAGCTCCACCATTGCACACAAACAGACTTCCAGATGTCGACTTTCGATCATCTATATCGGACATGAAGTCCGAGTCTGTGTATCCCTGGACCAGGAGTTCTCCATTACCAAAGACCAACATCATATCCTTAGTTCTTCTCAAGTACTTAAGGATACACTTCACAGAAGTCCAGTGTTCTTCACCTGGATTTGACTGATATCTGCTTGTGACACTCACAGCATGGGCTATATCAGGTCGTGTACATAGCATGGCATACATGAGGCTCCCTATTGCAGAAGCATAAGGGATCTTGCTCATGCATTCTATTTCCTCAGGTGTGCTGGGGCACATCTTCTTGGAAAGATGAATACCATGTCTGAAGGGTATTAATCCCCTCTTAGAGTTTTCCATACTAAACCTCTTTAGTACTTCCTCTATGTACATTTCTGTGAAAGTCCTAGCATCCTATTCGGTCTATCCCTATAGACCTTAATTCCTAGAATAAAGGATGCTTCACCTAGGTCTTTCATGGAGAATTCCTTAGACAACCACATCTTGACTGATGTCAACATGGGAATATCATTCCCAATAAGGAGGATGTCATCCACGTACAATACGAGGAAGACAACAGCGCTCCCACTGACCCTTTTGAAAACACACGGTTCCTCTTCGTTTTTGATGAAACCAAACATTTTGATCACATCATTAAAACAGTGTTCCAGCTCCGAGATGCTTGCTTAAGTCCATATATGGACCTTTGCAGCTTGCAAACCTTGTGATCAGTATCACTGGATGTGAAACCTAGTGGCTGTTCCATATAGATATCTTCCTCAAGATATCCATTTAGGAATGCCGTTTTCACGTCCATTTGCCATATTTCATAATCGAAATAGGCTGCAACAGCAAGCAATGTGCGGATGGATTTTAGCATAGCCACTGGGGAAAAGGTATCCTGATAGTCAATGCCTTCACGTTGACTATAACCTTTTGCCACTAGTCTAGCCTTGAATGTCTCTACATTCCCATCTGCACCATCTTTCTCTTGAAGATCCACTTTACATCCAATAGGTACTATACCTTCTGTGGATCTACCAAGTCCAGA